>JAESUZ010001638.1:0-329104 GCA_017311185.1 Proteles cristata cristata | reverse complement strand
CAGTGTGGAATTCATACCAGGGGAGATGAACAGTCCAGTGGAACAGATCAGAGAACCCAGAAGCAGGCCTACACCCATGGAAGCTTGAACAACAGAGACAGCATTTTAAATAGGGAGGGACAATGTGGGCTTCTAAATAAATAATGCAGACAACTGGGTATCCATATGGGAAAAAATAAAATTAGATATTTACTTCAAAAATGTTCACACAAATAAATTTCAGGTGGAGTAGATACCTAGATGTTTCAAGAGCAAAAATTTAAAACTTTGAAAAGAAAATATAGATATATCTTTATGCCTTTTGTGTAGGGAAGACATTTGTAAACAATGGAAAATGTAATCCATAAAGGAATAATCAATTTGATTGCCTGAAAATTACAATCTTCTGTATGACAAAAATACCATCTATTAAGTGAAAAACAAGCCACATGATAGGAGAAATTATTTATAACATATAACTGAACAAAGGATTTGGACCCACAGTATAGTTTTTAAAAAGGCCTTAGAACCAGTGAGAAAATTATGAAATCAATAGAAAGATGATATGAACAGATAATTCACCAGAAAGAAAACCCCAAATTCTGTATATTTGTGAAAATATTTTCAACCTTGCCAGCAATCAGGAAATATAAATTAGAAGATTAACGGGAATATTTACACCCATCAGACTGGAAAAATTTTAAAGTCTGATAACACCGGACACTGGCAAGGAGGCAAAAAAATATGAGCTTGTATTCTCCTAGATGGAATGTAAACAGGTAAAACCATTTTGGAAAAACACTTTGGCAGAGTTGAAGGTGCACATAGCTTATTCCACAGCTATGTACATATTCTAAAGAAACATATGCAATTGCATACAAAGATGAAAAATGTTTATTTTAGCAAGCTTTTCCTCCCTGTGAAGCTTAGCTGTATGTGATGAGTTTTGTTTGCAGCACTCATGTGGTATAACAGCACAGACTCTAGAAATAGGTTTGCCTGAGTCTTGGTTCCATCACTAATGAGCTGTGCGACCTTGGACAAATTAATAAACCTTTCTGTGCCTCAATTTCTCCTGCTGTGAACTAGAGATTTTAATTATACAGCCTCCTAGAGAAACTGTGAGGATTACCTGGGTTCCATGTACAGTGTTTAGAACAATGTCCAGCACTTAGTAAGCACCATGCACATTAGCTATTACTATATCTTTTTTTTTTTAATGTTTTATTTATTTCTCAGAGAGAGAGAGATTCAGTGTGAGCAGGGGAGGGTCAGAGAGAGAGGGAGATACAGAATCTGAAACAGGCTCCAGGCTCTGAGCTACCTGTCAGCACAGAGCCCGACGCGGGGCTCAAACCCACAAACCGTGAGATCATGACCTGAGCTGAAGTCGGGTGCTTAACCGACTGAGCCACCCAGATGCCCAGCTATTACTATATCTTATATCTTTATCTTATATGTAACTTTGTAAAGAGTTTTAAAAGCAGCCTTACTCCTTCCCCTTCCTGCACAATGCAGTCCTGAAGACATTAGGTAAAGGAGAGCATGGTAGATCCATGGAGAAGGGCGGACCTAGCATGGGGCGTTGGAGCCGAACAGAGTGAGGGAGGGACCCATCTGTGCTCGGTGAAGGCCCAGCACTGGGTGTCTGGGCTCAGACAGGGTAAAGAGGGCATCCACCTGGTGGAGGGGCCTGGCATGAGGTGTTGGAGCCCGAGCAGAGCAGGAAGGTGCCCCCATGGGTAGAAGGGACACTGATACAGGGAGTGCAGGGTATGCCTGGGGGAATGGCCCAAAAAGGTGTTGGAGTCTAAGGGGAGGGGCATGAAGAAGGCATTCGTGAGTAGCAGGGTGGTGTCTATCATGGGCCATCTGACCAAATAGGGCAAGTAGACATTCCATGTAAAATGGCAGCTTGCCATGCAAAGTTTGAGCCCATGCACGGTGACCAGATGTCCACAGACCAGGGTGGCCTAGAGAAGGACAACAGAGCCTGAGCGAGATGAAGAGGAAGTCAGTAAGGGGCAGGGGTGGACAGACAGGGATGGGAAATCGGTTACAGGGGTAATCGACCAAATGGGATAGTTTTTAATTAGAGTGAGAGACTGACTTCCCTCTGTGATGGAAAAGGAGTTACAAATGTGGGAAGGGAGAAAAGTGGAAACTGTCCTGCAGTATTAGATCAGAATCAAGGGCATCATAAACACACACACGTGTTCTAGCTCTGTCCGCTGAGAGGGTCTGGGAAGAGGAACACGTGGAGCCCAGATCCCAGCCTGTGAAGATCACGGTCAGCTGAGAGACACCAGGGCTCTTGGAAGAGATGCCTGCTTTCAAGGCAGGAGCAGAGAAAAGTGCAAAGAGAGCCTGGAACATCGTGTGCCAAAGGGAAGGAAGGGCTCAAAGAATGATGGAGGCGAGGCAAAATGGCACAAAAGCAAGCTTGAAGGGGCTTGTACAGTCAAATCAGAGACAATCTGAGCATCCAAATACATGTTAGTAACAGATTATAACCCGCTGAGTGAAAGGCAAATCCATGAGTCAGCAAACTACAGCCTGTGAACGAAATCCAGCCTGCTGTCTGTTTTTGTACGGTCGACAAAAATGGTTTTTACAGGGAAACATTTGCAATCAATTTGATAATAGGGAATACTAACTTTGAGCCCAAGTTAAGTCTAATCCCCCCCCACCTCTAAAAATAGAATTCCATTAGGAGACCTGCATCTCTCTCTCTCTCTCTCTCTCTCTTTCTCTCTCCCTTTCATACACACACACACACACACAAATTGTACTCAATAATTATATTTTTAATTTCATCAGAGAAAATCTATTACAAAAGTACTTACACAATATCCTCAGTTCTGCCTTTTATTCCTGCAAAACCTAAAATATTTACTATCCGGCCCTTTACAAAAGAGTCAATAAACTCCTGGTCGAAACTAATATAAAGACACAAATAAATGGAATGTCTGATGAGGAATGGTGTATCTAAATAGTTTCAAAGTACTTTTAGTTACATAAATATTTTTAGTACATAAATACTTTCTAGTTACAAAGCGGAAAGAAAAACCCCATAGTGGAGAAGACTAGCAGAGCTCATCTTAAGAAATTGGAGAAGCCACTTCGGCAACGGGACACGTGGACACTGAGCATCACCTAACGGGGTGCAATGAGACACAGACACTCCTGTAATAATTCTGTCAAAGACTCATAACCTGAATTGGATCAGGAAGAATCAGATAAACCCACAAGGAGAGACATCTATGAAATAACTGGTCCTTAATCTTTAGAAAATGTCAAGGTCATGAAAGTCAAGGAAAAAACTGAGGAACCGGTCCGGAAGAGATTTAAGAGATGCAGCAGCTAGGGACGCCTGGGTGGCTCAGTAGGTTAAGCGTTTGACTTTGGCTCAGGTCATGATCTCATAGTTTGAGTTCGAGCCCTGTGTTGGGCTCTGTGCTGACAGCTCAGAGCCTGGAGCCTGCTTCGGATTCTATGTCTCCCTCTCTTTCTGCCCCTCCCTGTTCTCACTGTCTCTCTCTTTCTCTCTCTCTCAAAAAAAAAAAAATAATAATAATAAATAAAAAAGAAACAGAGATGCAGGAGCTAAATGCAACATGTGGTTCCAAACTGGATGCTTTTGCTGTGAAGAAGATCCTTGGGACAAATGGTAAAACAAAACAGGGGGGGAAAAAAAGAACCCAACTCTTACAAATAATTATTTTTTTTTATGTTTTATTTATTTATTTATTTATTTATTTTTAAACTTTTTAAAAAATGTTTTATTTATTTTTAGGTTTGACTGAGCTTAGCCTTCAGTGTCAGCTCCTCCTGTTCAAAAGCTTGTCACTCTTTGGGGTGCCTGGGTTGGTTCAGCGACTGGCTCTTGATTTTGGCTCAGCTCATGACCTCATGGTTCATGAGTTTAAGCCCCGAGTCAGGCTCTATGCTGACAGTGCAGAGCCTGCTTGAGATTCTCTCTCTCTGCCCCTTTCCCTGCCTGATCGCGCTCTCGCTCTCTCTCTCCCTCTCTCCCTCTCTCTCCCTCCCTTTCTCTCTCTCAAAATAAATAAACTTAAAAAAAAAAAAACACCCTGTCACTCTTTCCAGCAAAGACTATACATTTTTAAAAACTTTTTTCCCTCTGGCTTTGTTGAAGTATAATTGACAAAGTTGTAATATATTTATTTTTTAAAGTTTATTTATTTTGAGAGAGAGGGCGAGTGAGTGAGCACACACACCAGCTGGGGAGGGGAGAGAGACAGAGGGAGAGGGAGAATCCCAAGCAGACTTCGCACTGTCAACACCACTGACATGGGGGATCAAACTCACGAACCTCGAGATCATGACCTGAGCTGAAATCAAGAGTTGGACGCTTAACTGACTGAGCCACCCAGATGCCCCTCAAAACTGTAACATATTTAAAGTGTACGGTGTAATATATTTAGAAGTGTACAGTCTCACGTGTATATACTGAAATGATTCTCACAATCAGGTTCACATATCCATCACTTCTCATGACTGTGTGTTTTGTTCTTGTTTTGGGTGATCCTACGATCTGTTTCATTGAGTGTGTCCTGGTGATGTGGTTTCATTCTGGCCACACCCCCGGAGCCCTTCTGGGAAGTTAGGATGTCTTTTGTAGTGGATACCCTACCCGACTGCAGGAACAGACAAGGTCTCTCTTGAGTCCCCACTGTCTGTGAAACACTCTCACCGGGCTTGTTTACAAAAACGAGCTAGAGATTGAGTGTCTCTGTTCCTTACGGACCCACAGACTGGTGGCGGAGCAAGCACACGTGCAAATAATTGGGTCTTGTTTGCAAATGGCTGAGCAGAGGTGAGTGTGAAGTGCCACGGAGCACAGGAGCCAGGTGTGACGCTCCAGGGCTTGGGAACACTCCCAGAGCAGGGTGTGTTTGCGTTGGATTTTGACAACGAGTGGGGCTGAAAGGTTTGGAAGAGAGAACAGTTCAGGTGGGACATTAAAAGCTCCTTAAACACCTTCCAGCTGGTGCCAGGCAAGTGGCGTGAGAGCCGGGGACGTTGACCGCTCACTCGCTGTGCTGTCTCTGCCGCTTTCTTTAAAGCTCGGTAGATACCGTCCACCCTGAGCCTCCTGGAAGCTACTGCTTAGCTCTAAATGCGTCTCTTCCGTGAGGCTTTCCTCACAGCCTCTGTGTTAGTTTCTCGGGGCTGCGTCACAGAGCACCGTCGCCTGGGTGGCCCAGACCGTGGAGATTCGTTGTGCCTCAGCTCTGGAGGCCGGAAATGCAAGATCGAGGTGTCGGTGCGCTTGGTTCCTTCTGAGGCCGTGAGGATGAATCTGTTCCAGGCCTTTCTGCTTGCTGCTGGTGACTTACTGGCAGTCTTAGCTGTTCCTTGGCTTGTATATGCATTGCCTCAGCTGACCCCTACCTT
Organism: Proteles cristata cristata; assembly: GCA_017311185.1. Lineage (NCBI taxonomy): Eukaryota > Metazoa > Chordata > Mammalia > Carnivora > Hyaenidae > Proteles > Proteles cristata. Next base: position 323,704 of record JAESUZ010001638.1, on the reverse strand, counting down.
CCTCACATGGCGTTCTTCCTGTGTTCAAGTCTGTATCTAAATGTCCTCATTGATAAGGACACCAGTCATACTGGACTAGGGGCCCAAACTGTTCAGTTATGACCTTGTCTTACCTAATTACATCTGCAGTGACCCTAATTTCAAAAAAAAAAAAAAAGAAATTTAGGGGGACACAGTTGAGCCCTTACCACCCTCATGCTGCTCTTTCTACCTGCCACGGTCGGACACGTCTCCCTTGCTGATATGTAAGCAGGTTTCTGTCATGGCATCAGGAGTGTTTGGTTACATTTATTTGTCCATCATCTACTTACTTTCTAACTTTTGATCTCTAGTGCCTCACACATAGTGAGGAAAGTAGCTGTAGTGGAGACCTGCTAAGCACCAGGACATAATAGAAGTAAAGGAAGGTACTGCAGAGGTCACTTCTTTTCTTGTTCTCCTGGTGACAGTTCCAAAGTCTGTCTGGAGTTAGGTGTCAGATGGCCAAGGACACCTGCAGAAAGTACCCCTTTTATCACCACGTGAGCATTGTCAATACTCCTGGTTTATTTTCCGTGGAGAAGTTCATTATCACCTGGCAGTCATTACGGTTCCTGAGAAATGTTTTAAGGATAATTAGAAACTGACGTGACTTTCTAGCAGACACTTTATCCAGAGAATTTGGTTAACAGCCACCTTCTTGTTTCAGCCTTTGGTTTGAGTGTTCTGCCTTTAGAGACTCAGAAATAAACCCAGTGAACGGTTGGAATAGGCGGCCATTAGCAAAAGGTCTGTGCCAGGAATAACTGAGTCTGCCCACAAGCTCTAGAATGAGCCCAAAGATATTTTAGAGAAGTCAAAATTTGTCTGGTTTCTGATCTTAGGGTTAGAATATCTTTGGTAAGAATGAATATTCCAGGGCATACTTTGTCTTTTCCAGATCAGTAAATAATGCATGAGGCAGAGTGGCGTCTTGTGGGACATTAGACAAGGGAGGTTAATCTTAAAATATCCTTTCGTCCCAGTATCAGTGATTTCTATGTGAAGGAACTTGCTGAAATGTGTTCATCTGAAGGCCGGCAGAGACCAGCTTTACGTAAGGTTTTGAGAGGTGCTTTATTCTAAGAGCAAGGAAAATTATGGAGCCTTTCAGACCATACAGAATATGTAGTGAATCCTGCTTTATCCTCCATCCAGCTTCGACAGTTACTAGCTCCGGACCAGTCTTGTTTGTTTTGTGTAAGCTTTACTCTTCCTCCCCCCAGAGAAGCTTTAAGCAAATTCTGATGTTATGTTATTTCATCTATAAGTATTTCTATGTGCGTCTTACATAGCTACTATAACCATAATAAGGTCACACCTCAATTTTTAACAATGATTTCTTAATGCCATCCAAGACTGGTTGATGTTCAAATGTAAGTGTTTCAGATGTCATTTTTAGATTTAGATCAGGATTCAGATAAAGACCTTTTATTAGCCGTCAGGTTTTAAGCAGGGGGATTTGCAACTCTCTGGTTTCGCTGGGGGAATGGGTTGGAGTGGGGATTATTGGGAGACAGGAAGTAGGGAAACTAATTAGGAGGCAGTTGTGTGTCCAGGAGTGACATGGGCAGGGGTGGGTGCGAGATGTCACGCGGGCAAGCCAAGCTTGGTACTCAAGATTCATCCAGACCTTTGGGTTCTGTTGAGTGCGATTGTGTATTCGAATGGATTGTTCCCAGAGATTTGATCGATTTTAAGTATCAACATATGAAGATTAGTGAAATCTTCAACTTTTTACACAGGTAAAATTAGAGCAACTTGATAGAGTATTGAGATAGAGAAATGGTGATCCATTCTTGTCTTTTATCAATTTACTCAGCTCTAGTGCAGCTCATTTGCTATTGCGGCATCTTGTCTGTGTGATCATAATTATAGTATTGATGAATTTATATATAGAATAGCAAAATGTACAGGTTTTCACTTAAATGGTATAATCTCTCATGCCAAAGAATCTATAGTTTCATAATATTATATTGAGCAGATTTTAATATTTATGTTATAACCATTCATCTATTGTTAGACATTAACAATTGTTGGGCTTGTTACTACCTTTTAAATTATTATTTTATTAATTAAATTTTTATTTCTAGGAGAGAGAGCGTGAGCAGGGGAGGGTCAGAGAGAGAGGGAGATATTTTTTTGCATCTGTATTTCCCAATTTCTTTTCTTTTTAATTTGGATTAAGTAATAACTTAGTTGTAGAGACCTTCCTAGAAAAATTTACTGTCTTAACATGCTTCTGAAAGCTAAGCTAATGAAACTTGAGGGCATAATTGACAAAAATAGGTTTGTGCTTTAATAATGGAGTTATGTTCGGGACGCCTGGATGGCTCAGTCAGTTAAGGGTCCGACTTTGGCTCAGGTCGTGGGCTGGTGGTTCATGAGTTCGAACCCCATGTCTGGCTCCGTGCTGACAGCTTGGAGCCTGGAGCCTGCTTGAGATTCTGTCTGTCTGTGTGTGTGTCTCTCTCTCTTCCCCTCCCCCACTCATGCTCTGTGGCTCTCTCAAAAACAAACATTAAAAATTATTTTAAAAATGGAATCATGTTTATTCTTATTAGGCTCAGAATATGTATACTTTGGTTTTGATTTAAATTTATAGACTTCCCTGTTGAAGGAAAGGAACACACGCATACCTGGTCTGCACTCCGTGTCTTACTTACTCCATTCGCATGGCAATTTGTAGTAAAAAGAGAGCAGTCTCGGCCTCATCTGTAACGTGTTTTTCAGAGATTCGGTGATTTGCTCTGGGAACCAAGCACCAGTGAAGGTTGCCCCTAAAATGTGGCCTGTGTTTTTATTAATTGGTGAAAATGTCTTCAAATTGGGACTCATTTAGTAACAGAGAAGTAACAGTACTGCATATTCTTCTTTCTCTTTTTTTAATCCTTGAAGTAGAATCTTTGTTTCATTGGCTCAGAACGTCCAGCTTCATTTACATCTAATGAAGAAACCTTAGACGACTGTTATTTTGTTCTTTGCGTCATTATTTTAGAACAAACTAGGTTAAAGTAAACAGATTAAACTAAAAATGTAAAGGATACCTTTAGAGACGAGTATTAAAGACTACATTCAGGTCCAGGGTTTATTTATTGTGTGTTGATTTTTAGTCCCTGATTGTTTTTATACCTTGTCTTGGAGTCCTTGAAAGTTGTCACTTTAAGCATACTGTTATTTCTGTCCTATCTTTAGGTTTCATTCAGAAGAACAATATTTAAGTTGATCTCTGTCTTGAAGAAAAAGTTTTCTCCAACTGATTCTTTGGCTGTTTATACCATAAGATTTTTTTCATATAAACTTTTCTTTAAAGCCTCGCTGTTCACATTGTAGTCCAGGGTCAGTGCCACTGGTCTGACTCCTGAGACACGTGGCATCTCACACTGTTGATTTCATTCTTTCTCATCCCTTTGGGGACATTGTCCCCCCCACTGCTGCCTCTGTCCCCACCCACGGTCATCCTCATTATGTGCGGTGTGGCTTAGAGGTGAAGCACAAAAGCCCTGCAGCAGATGGCCTGCGGTTTGAATCCCAGCCCTGCTCCTTCCTTCTCTTTTGAGTGGCCTGAGTTCCCTCGCCTACAAAGTGAGGAAAACTGTAGTGTCTCAGCAAATAGGAACGGGTGCTGGGCTGGCTTGGTCGGTGGAGCTTGTGACCCTTGATCTGGGGGCTGTAAGTTCGAGCCCCATGTTAGGCATAGAGATTACTTAAAATTAAAGTCTTTAAAAAACCCAGCACCACCAAATAGGGGAGTTGAGAGGATCATGTACAAGCACAAACCGGTGTCTGGCACACGCTCCTTCCCTGAGCGCCGTGATGTCAGTGACAAGCTGTCCTGGGTCTTTGCAGCTTAAAGGAATTATCTTCTTATTCGTGGCTCATGATTTTGTGGACCAGGAATGAGGCACTCACAGCCGCTCAGTTCTTGTGCTCTTTGGGCTGTGCCACTGAGGTCACTTGATGACTTTCAAGTTTTTTTTTTATTATTTTAATTATTACGTTGGTAAGAGTTATGTATTCTGGATGTAAATCTCTTCACAGATACATGATTTTCAAGTATTTTCTCCGTTCTGTGAGCTGTCTTTTTACTTTCTTATGTGTCCTTTGAAGCCCAGATATTTTTAGGTTTGAGGAAGCCCAGGTTATCTTTTCTTCTTTTTGTTGCTTCTCCTCTTCTCCTTTGCCTAACCCGGCGCCTCGCGGATTTACTCTCGTGTTTTCTTCTAGGAGTTGGACAGATTCTGCTGTTACATTTAGGTCTGTGTTCCATTTGGGGTGAATTTTGTGTGTGGCGTGTAAGGAGCGGGCACCAGTTACATCTCACTTGCTAATTTAACTAACTCTGAAAGCTCTGCCTTGCTTGTCCCGCGTGGCTTGAGGAGCTGGGTCCGCTCCCCGTCACCTCTGCCCGCGGCTCCCCAGTCTGTTTCTCACCCCGTCTCTTCCTTTCCTTCTTGTTCTTAATTTATTAAAAAAACCTTTTATTTATATAGAGCCCAATGCTGGGACTGTTCTAGGCGCTGGTTCTGCCCCTTGTGTGCACATTGTGTTCTGCTAGCCGGTGTCCCCTCCTCCCCGGCTTTAACTGCCGGCCCTGTGCCGGTGACTTCTGAATCCGCTTTCCTTTCTCAGTGAGTCTGTGACTGCAGCTTCCCCAAGGTGAGGACAGTGTCCGCTTAATTTTGGTGCCTAGCACAATGGCTAGACCTAATAGGTGCTCAGTGAATACTGTGTACGTGTAGTTAAGTGGTCATTCAGTGTCTTATACAAACAATAGTAATTAAACTAACTGGTTAGTAAAGGGTGCTGTGTAGAGACTTAGTGAAGGAGATGATTTAGTATTTGAACCTCATTTCAAATAGATTGGGATTAAAAAGTGTAAATAAGTAGTCACAATAACAGATTTTTAAATTTGAGTCGTTTGGGCATCTTCTAGGTTAGTCACAGATTAGGGCACGTTGACATTTTCAGGATCTGCCTTCTTTGAACTGTCAGGTGATGTTGACAAAGAACATTTCCCATTTGCGTGAATACGGATGTGTTTGGAGATCCTTTGCATAATCACTACTGACATAATTTTGGAAAAATACCGTAAATCAGATCTCTTCAGAAATGAACTCTGCTGTTGGTAGGTCCCATCTGGGTGGGACAACATCACGCTTAAACCGTCTTGTCACAGTTTAACATCAAGTTCCTTGTCACTTTGACAGAAGACATAATAATTGCTCTGTGAGGTGGTTCTGTCGTGTGTGAAGAACAGCGGCAAGGACAGAGCGCGCCCTGGGTTAGCAGAAGGGCGGGAGGCGGCCGAGCAGCCGTGTGCCCCAGGCCACAAAGAAGCCTCACACGCCAGGGCTCTGATTCCACGGGTCACTGCGCTGTCGCGCTGGGGACTGGGTTCGGCAGGCTGGCGTGCTTGCCGTGAAGTGCTACTGGACGTTGACCCTGACACAACGCTGTCTTGTGTGTTGATGCTGTAGGAGCCGAGAAGGACTGTACAATGAATGGTGACACACGGGCCGCGGTGGTGACCTCGCCACCCCCGACCACAGCGCCTCACAAGGAGAGGTACTTCGACAGGGTGGACGAGAATAACCCGGAGTACCTGCGGGAGAGGAACATGGCGCCAGACCTGCGCCAGGACTTCAATATGATGGAGCAGAAAAAGAGGGTGTCCATGATCCTGCAGAGCCCCGTAAGAGAGACTCCTCCCTGCCCAGTGCCCTCCTCCCCCTCCTCTCCTCTCCGCACCAGTGCTCTCATCCCCCCCTCTCCTCTCTGCACCGGTGCCCTCCTCCCCCTCTCCTCTCCGCACCAGTGCCCTTCCTCCCCTCCTCTCCTCTCCGCACCAGTGCCCTCCTCCCCCTCTTTCTCTGCACCAGTGCTCCTCCCCTCCTCTCTCTCTCCGCACCAGTGCTCCCTCCCCTCCTCTCCTCTCTCCGCATCAGTGCTCCTCCCCCTCCTCTCCTCTCCGCATCAGTGCTTCCTCCTCCCCCTCTCCTCTCCGCACCAGTGCTCTCCCTCCTCCTCTCCTCTCCGCATCAGTGCTCCCCTCCCCTCCTCTCCCTCTCCGCATCAGTGCTTCCCTCCTCCCCTCTCCTCTCCGCACCAGTGCTCCCCCCCCTCCTCTCCTCTCCGCACCAGTGCCCTCCTCTCCCCCTCCGCACCAGTGCCCTCCTCTCCGCACCAGTGCCTTCCTCCCCCTCCTCTCCCCTCTGCACCAGTGCCCCTCCTCCCCCTCTCCACACCAGTGCCTTCCTCCCCCTCCTCTCCCCTCTGCACCAGTGCCCTCCTCCCCCTCCCTCTCCTCCACACCAGTGCCCTCCTCCCCTCCTCTCCCCTCCGCACCAGTGCCCTCCTCCCCCTCCTCTCCGCACCAGTGCCTTCCTCCCCCTCCTCTCCTCTCTCCACACCAGTGCCCTCCTCCCCCCTCCTCTCCTCTCCGCATCAGTGCTTCCCTCCTCCCCCTCTCCTCTCCGCACCAGTGCTCCCCTCCCCTCCTCTCCTCCGCACCAGTGCTCCCTCCTCCCCCTCTCTCTCCTCTCCCGCATCAGTGCCCTCCCTCCCCCTCCTCTCCCCTCCGCACCAGTGCCCTCTCCGCACCAGTGCCTTCCTCCCCCTCCTCTCCCCTCTGCACCAGTGCCCTCCTCCCCCTCTCTCCACACCAGTGCCTTCCCTCCCCTCCTCTCCCCTCTGCACCAGTGCCCTCCTCCCCCTCCTCTCCACACCAGTGCCTTCCCTCCCCCTCCTCTCCTCTCCACACCAGTGCCCTCCTCCCCCTCCTCTCCCCTCCGCACCAGTGCCCCCTCCCCCTCCTCTCCGCACCAGTGCCTCCTCCTCCTCTCCTCTCCACACCAGTGCCCTCCTCCCCCTCCTCTCCCCTCCGCACCAGTGCCCTCCTCCCCCTCCTCTCCGCACAGTGCCTTCCTCCTCCCCCCTCTCTCCTCTCCGCACCAGTGCCCTCCTCCCCCTCCTCCCCTCCGCACCAGTGCCCTCCTCCTCCCTCTCCGCACCAGTGCCTTCCCCCCCTCCTCTCCTCTCCACACCAGTGCCCTCCTCCCCCTCCTCTCCCCTCCGCACCAGTGCCCTCCTCCCCCTCCTCTCCGCACCAGTGCCTTCCTCCCCCTCCTCTCCTCTCTGCACCAGTGCCTTCCCTCCCCTCCTCCTCTCCTCTCCGCACCAGTGCTCCCCTCCCCCTCCTCTCCTCTCCGCACCAGTACTCCCCTCCCCTTCTCTCCTCTCTGCACCAGTGCCCTCCTCCCCCTCCTCTCCGCACCAGTGCCTTCCCTCCCCCTCCTCTCCTCCTCTCGCACCAGTGCCCCTCCTGCCCTCCTCCTCTCCTCTCTGCACCAGTGCCCTCCCCCCCCGATGCGTGTGCTCTTAGCTCTGTTGTGTGTGTCCTGGCCTGTGTGCCCTCATGCAGGAAATCGGTGCCTTGCACGCATGTGCATGTCTGTTGGAAGAATTCTGACTGGTTCATGTTATCAGTGAAAATAAGTGAAAACACTCCAGTGTCCACAGGAGAGGAGGTGCTTGCGTCTCCTCTTCACTCTCTCGCTACTTCTCCAAGGAGTCTGGTTATTTCAGGACCGTTTAAAAAGTGCCCTTTCCTCCAGACCACCTAGTGTGGTGCCGGGCACTTACTGGGCCTTGCCCAGTGCTTGATCATTGACTCGTTTCCTTTAGTTTCCCTCAGTTACCACTCAATGCTGCTGCCCTTGTATGTGCTTTATTCCTTTTTTCCCTTCTAATCTTGTTTGCTGCCCTTAATGCTTTGAGGTGTCATTTGGCACATAGTCATTGAATTTTTTTTTAATGTTGGTTATCTCAACAGCATGTAGCTATTCGAGGAACCTAAGGAGTTAGTGGTAAACAGGACAAATAAGGCCTCTGACTCTAACAGACTCTGTTTGGTCGTTATTACTGTCTGCATATTGTTGAGGCATAACTTAGAGTGATGTATGGAAACCTCAAGTGTGCGGCTGGGTGAAATTTGACACGTGTGTAACACCTGTGTGCGCACCCGGGTCAGGGAGCGGACTTCACACTCCCCTCTAAGGAGGTGAACCAGAAACAACAGAGAAGCAAGGGGCAGGAGGCGGTGGGGTGATTAGACTTGAGTGCTGGTTCTCTGAGGAGGGGAGGGCTCACCTGAGTCTGAATGACCGGAAGGAGCCGGCCATGTAGGGATCGGGGGTGGACGTGGGGGGTGCCTGCCTTTCAGCTCAAGGGGCAGCCGGCACAAAATTCCTGGGATAGCCAGGGGTGCGCCACAGTGGGCTCAGAGAGTCAGAGGGCACCGGTGTGGTCTGAGCACAGGGAGGGGGCAGTGAGGTAGCAGCGAGGGAGCAGGTCCTGGAAGGCTGCGTAAGCTCCGCTCAGGAGTTTGTTTTATGTTCAGAGCACAGGAGAGAGTCATCCGAGGGCTGCAGACAGGAATGGTGCTGTTTGTTCGTTTGTTTGTTTGTTTTTTAATGTTTTATTTATTTCTAGGAGAGAGAGACAGTGTTAGCAGGGGAGGGTCAGAGAGAGAGGGAGTCACAGACTGAAACAGGCTCCAGGCTCCGAGCTGGCAGTCAGCACAGAGCCCGATGCGGGGCCCGAACCCACGAACCGCGAGATCATGACCCAAGCGAAAGTCGGACGCTTCACCGACTAAGCCACCCAGGCGCCCCTCTCGACATTCTTTTATAGTGGTGTGTTAAACGTGGTGCGTTTGCTTGCTGCTTGCTTCCTGCAACTGATAGGTCTATTTAGACTGTCCCTTGGCAATATATCCTTTCAGCTTTTCATTCAGGCAGTGGAAAACCAGCAGAAGTTTAATCTGTTTTAATATAGAATCATCCAGAAGCCCTCAATGTATTTAAAATCAGGTGTGGATAATCATTCAGTGAGCTCACATTTTCATATTAAAGATTATTTGTTAAGATACTTCTTTATAGGGTATGTGACAGATTATTTTAATGCGGTTTGGGAAAGCTCTAAATCTCTATTGTTTCAGTAGTGACTTTGTATTAAAATCACCACTAACCCAACTTAATCCTTTTGGTTAATTTAGGAATTTTTTTAAAATTTAGGATTATTTATTTGATAAAGGACAAATGTTTTAGGGTTCCTCTTTCAACTTTTAAAAAGTAATTTCAAAAAATCTATATTGAAAAGTCTGTTTTGAAGAAAATACTGAGAAGCACAAAGTAGAACATGAAAATTGCTAATAATTCCATCACTAAGATAATTATAATGGACATTTTGATGTATTTACTGTAGTCTTTTTCTGTGTTTAGATACATATTTTCTCCTACAAAAAAGAGGCTGTATTGCTTTCTAACTTTTTCACAGTAAAAAAAAATGTATCAGAAACAGTTTTACGTCCTTTCCTTTTTCTCAGCCTCTTGTGTTGAACGCGTGCAGAGAACTCTGTCGGGAGGTGGGCCGCTGTGCTCAGTCAGTGCCCCGCTGTTTAAGTCGCCCATTTTCACTTTTGTCAGTCTCGCTAGAATGGACATCCCTATTGGACATATCTTTTTATTTTTTATTTTTTTTTATTTTTTATTTTTTATTTATTTCTAGGAGAGAGAGAGACAGTGTGAGCAGGGGAAGGTCAGAGAGAGAGGGAGTCACAGACTGAAACAGGCTCCAGGCTCCGAGCTGGCAGTCAGCACAGAGCCCGACGCGGGGCTCGAACCCACGAACCGCGAGATCATGACCTGAGCGAAAGTCGGACGCTTAACCGACTAAGCCACCCAGGCGCCCCAGGACATATCTTGATTACTTCTTTAGAAAAAATTATTAGCAGTAGAATCTTCAAAGGTTTAAGTGTTTGTACTTTTTAAATTACTTTCTAGAAAGAATGTAGCAGCTTGTGCTCCAAGTCGTGATGCGTGAGAATATCCACTTACCTTTCCAGCACAGATGGAAACAAACAAATGGGTCTGTGTGATCGTTACCTCTGCTTTCCCAAGGCACAGAAAAGAAACCGTGTCTCACTATTGTAATTTGCCTCTTATTAGGCCTTCTGCGAAGAGTTGGAATCAATGATACAGGAACAATTTAAGAAGGGGAAGAATCCCACAGGCCTGTTGGCATTGCAGCAGATTGCAGATTTTATGACCACCAACGTACCGAACGTCTACCCCGCAGCTCCTCAAGGGGGGATGGCCGCCTTAAACATGAGTGAGTAGTTCTGACTGCATGTATGTTCTGTCGCTTTGTAGGTCATGGAGCACCGGGGCGGGGGGCTCAGTCAGTTAAGCATCCGACTATTGATCTCAGCTCAAGTCTTGATCTCAGGATCGTGAGTTCAAGCCCCGTGTTGGGCTCTGCACTGGGTGGAAAGCCTACTTAAAAAAAAAAAGATTCCTGACAGATTCTTATATGTAATAGATAAGTAAGCAGTGTAACACATAGAACTGAGATTTTTGAAAATTAATATATATATTTTTTAAATATTTTTATTTATTTCTAGGAGAGAGAGAGAGAGAGAGAGACAGTGTGAGCAGGGGAGGGTCAGAGAGAGAGGGAGTCACAGATTGAAACAGGCTCCAGGCTCTGAGCTGGCAGTCAGCACAGAGCCCGACGCGGGGCTCGAACCCACGAACCGCGAGATCATGACCCAAGTGAAAGTCGGACGCTTAACCGACTAAGCCACCCAGGCGCCCCTGAAAATTAATATTTTAGTTATAGCAAAAAGGCTGTAAGTCTGAAAGTCTTGAGTGTAGAGGCCTCCCTCTTTTATGAGCCAATGAGACTTTATATTTCAGGCAGAGGACTTTTTATGTGGCTCTTCAGACCTTTTGTGAACTAAAATTAATTAGAAACCATGCTTGTTGAGTAGCACATCAGTTTTGCCTGAACTTACTTCAGTCAGGCCAACGTTTCTTACCCACCATTCTTTACTGCTGTTTCTAAGTGAGCGAGAAACAGAAACAATGAAAGAAAGCCAGGGGGAGAATGTTGGATGGGTGAATGTGAGCGAAGAACAGGGAGCTATGCAGAGCGGGGAGCTTTGCCACGGCTGCTGAATCTGTAAGCGTTCACACGGCAGGGTGAGCCCAGGGCAGCGTGGGCGTCGGGTCCTCCGACCTGCTGTGTGCTCTGTCCTGGCCAGTGGCTGCTGGTTCTGGTTGGATAGTCAGCTGCTGCTGCTGCTTTTTTAAAAAAATTTTTTAATGTTTATTAATTTTTTTTTTTTTTTTTAATTTCTAGGAGAGAGAGAGAGACAGCGTGAGCAGGGGAGGGTCAGAGAGAGAGAGGGAGTCACAGACTAAAACAGGCTCCAGGCTCTGAGCTGGCAGTCAGCACAGAGCCTGACGCGGGGCCCGAACCCACGAACCGCGAGATCATGACCTAAGCGAAAGTCGGACGCTTAACCGACTAAGCCACCCAGGCGCCCTAACGTTTATTAATTTTTGAGAGACAGAGCACGAGTAGGGAAGGGGCAGAGAGAGAGGGAGACACAGGATCTGCAGCAGCTCCAGGCTCTGAGCTGTCCGTGCAGAGCCCGACGCGGGGTCATGACATGAGCCGAAGTCGCACGCTGAACCAGCTGAGACACCCAGGTGCCTCGATAGTCAGCTTCTTTTTTTTTTTTTTTTAATGTTTTATTTATTTCTAGGGGAGAGTGAGAGAGACAGCATGAGCAGGGGAGGGTCAGAGAGAGAGGGAGTCACAGACTGAAACAGGCTCCAGGCTCTGAGCTGACAGTCAGCACAGAGCCCGACGCGGGGCCCAAACCCACGAACCGGGAGATCATGACCTAAGCTAAAGTCGGACGCTTAACCGACTAAGCCACCCAGGCGCCCCTCGATAGTCAGCTTTTGATGCACCAGTATAAGGCACTGGCTTCTGTTAAGTCACCTGGCATTTGCGATTTGCCTGTCGGTTCCATAACGTTCTTAGAAGTTGACTGACACCCACCTGAGTGATGCGACCATTAATGTCCAGAGAGCGATAAAAATAACATTTAATTCACCAGCTCACACTCCTGCTCTGAAGTCAAACAGTAGTCAGTCAGTTTTTCTTATTTTCACCTGGATTTTTAATGGAATCCAGCGCTGTCTGATATGAATTAGATAATAAAAGGATGATGTAATATATTTACTTGCATATTCTCATCAGAGAAAAGGAAATTTTATGTCAGTAATGTCACACCATGAAAAGAAAGGATGAAATCTAATTAGTTTCAATTATATCTAATGGTTATGTTTCTTAAAAATACGAATTTAAAAATAAAACATTACAGCCTTTGTTGTAAAATATATAGAGATGGGATAGAACAGAGTGATCTATAACTTACGAAAGGTTTTAAGGTGAATGAATACCTTTATAACTCCTACCCGGTTAAGAATTAAACCTCATTGCTCACATGGCCTATCTCCTATCATCCTCTCCCACCATCTTTTAAGAATATGTATTTATTTTGAGGGGGGGAGAGGGGCAGAGAGAGAGAGGAAGAGGGAATCCCAAGGAGGCTCTGCGCTGCCAGCATGGAGCCTGATGAGGAGCTCGAGCTCATGAACCATGAGATCATGACCTGAGCCAAAATCAAGTTTTGGACACTCAGCGGACTGAACCACCCAGTTGCACCTAAAGATTTTATTTTTAAGTAATCTCTTCATCCAACATGGGGCTTGGATTCACAACCCCGAGATCAAGAATTGTATGCTCAGGGGCATCTGTGGGGCTCAGTTGGTTAAGTGTCCCACTTCGGCTTAGGTCATGATCTCACGGTTCATGTTTGAGCCCTGAGTTGGGCTCTGTGCTGACAGCTAGCTCAGAGCCTGGAGCCCGTTTCGGATTCTGTGTCTTTCTCTCTCAGAAATAAATAAAAAATTTAAAAAAAATTTAAAAAAATAAAGAAGCATGCTCTACTGACTGAGCCAGCTGGGCACCCAGGAACCTCCAGTTTGGCTTGTAACCACTGCCTTGCTTTTTCTTCATGGTTTCGTCACTCACATGGTCATCCCTAAATATTTTGATTTAGCTTTTGTCTATTAAAATTTTTTTAAAATCTTTATTTATTTTTGAGAAAAAGAGAGAGTGAGCGAGCAGGGGAGGGACAGAGAGAGAAAGAGAGAAAGAAAGAAAGAGAATGAATCTGAACGAGGCTCCAGGCTCTGAACTGTCAGCACAGACCCCAGTGTGGGGGCTTGAACTCATGAATGTGAGATCTGACCTGAGCTGAAGTCGGATGCTCAACCTACTGAGCTACCCAGGCACCCCTTTTCTCCTTGAGTTAAAGAAAATAGGTTTAAGGCCCTGTAGAGTTTTTTTGGCTGAATTTTGCTGATTCCCTCTCCACTGTGCTGCTAACATGTTTTTTTTTTTTTTTTTTTGTCTTCTGTATTTATAGTAAGTTGGTAGTTGGATCTAGATGCTTGAGTGTGTTTGGATTCAGTTTTTTGGCAAAGCCTACTTTGTAGGTGGTACTGTTTTCTGTCAGTAGTAGGCACATAGTCCGGTTGTTTCTTTTTTTGCGTTAACAGCCATTGATGCTCAATATATAGATCCATTAATTTAATAAAGGTTCTAAGATGGTGGTGTTCTATCATTCCTTCCTTGGTACTTACTAAATAGAATATTTCTATAAAGAGAAACTTCCCGGGAAATGGGGCATGGCTGGAAAGGGGCCATGCCCTTCCCCATCACTCATTTCATGTTCAAAGGGAGCCTCTTGCTAAACTACTTGTAGATGACCTGTTTCTGGGTCTGGGTGGTAGCAGAGCACTTTGCTCGCTGCGATCTGCTGACCCTCAGGCATGATGTTCATGCCCCCAGCAAGGAGCTTGCCCTCAGCAGCTGTTTTTGGTTACCCAGTGTGGTCTAACCCTTTTCAGAATAAGAAGTTGGTTTCCTGTCATTCTAAGATGACCAATTATTATTTTTTAGTATTACTTTAAACTCATAGATTTAAATATATTTAATGTGTTTCAGAATGTTACAGTTACTTGTTGTGATACCAACACTGTCCAATCTTTGATCAGTGGAAGTCTCACCAGGTTGACCTCTGAGCCCAGTGCTTTGACAGTTTCTAAGCCATCCCCCACGAGGAAATGTTCCAGGGTCCCCTAGTATACTTCCTGCCCCAGATCTGGGATCAGCCATTTCTCTAAGAAATCTTTATTTCCGGGGCGCCTGGGTGGCTCAGTCGGTTGAGCGCCCGACTTTGGTTCTGGTCACGATCTCACAGTTTGTGGGTTCGAGCCCCACGTTGGGCTCTGTGCTGACAGCTCGGAGCCTGGAGGCTGCTTCGGATTCTGTGTTTCCCTGTCTCTCTGACCCTCCCCTCTCACACTGTCTGTCTCTCTCTCTCAGAAATAAATAAAATATAAAAAAAAAATCTATTTCTTTTTGTGGGAAATGGAAATTGGGTACTAGGGATGCTCATTGCTACTGAATTACTCATTCTTTTCTAGGCCTTTTTAGTGGACATAACTAATATATATTTATTATGTAACATAATAATAAATATGTATTATGTGAATTATATGGCATATTGGCCCACTGGAATTTTAAGTATATTGGAATTATGCTCATAGTTCTAATGAAAATTCAGTGCTAAAGGGTTTTTACTGAACCTTTTCTATCTAACACTTATTTTCCTTTCTTCCACAACAAGAATTCTGGCCTTTCAAGACAACCAGGAATAACAAAACCAGAATATTACATAATTACTCATTTGTTTTCCCATATATCACAGGCAGTACCCATACTCTACCAACAATCTGTTTTCTTTTCATGATTTAAAATAGTTACATTCTGTGTTGTCAGAGCATATTGCATGTTATGATCTTTCTCTTATAATGTTTCTTTAGTGTTACAATTAATATTATAAGAAATATATCTGACCACTCACCACCAGCCCCTTTACCCATGTACCCTCAGCACATTGGTTGTCTGAAGTGCTTCTGAGCAGAGGTCTCAGGAAAGACTTGTGGAAACAATACTCTTTGAGTTCCTGCCTGCTGTGGCCTCTGTACGTCACTATTAATCGAGTTTGTTTCATTAGGGTATAAAACGCTAGACTCCCATTTTCTATATGCATCTTAAATAGATAATTTTCTTCTGTCTCGAAGCACAGCTGTTAAAGTTGAAGGTACTCTCCATATCAGTGACCTGGTCTCTTTTCCTGGATGTTCAAAGTACTTTTTTCTTTCTAGAGTCCAGCAGTTTTATCAGAATATGTCTTAATGTTGGTCATTGTGGGTTAATTTTCTCAGATGATGCGCTCTTCCAGATCTTTTGTATTTTAGCAATATTGAATTGGTTTTTAGTATTTATTCTGTTCCCTGTTGTTTCCTACTTGAGGATTCCTGTTATATGCGTGTTGTAGTTTCTTTGTCTTTAACTGTCTCTTGTTCTCAGATCCTTTTTTATTGCTTCATTCCTTTATGATTTAAAAAAATATCCATTTCATGTTCTTCTCTATTTTAGTTTAGTGTGTATGTATGTATTTAGAAGATTTTGTTTCATTTTATTTTTTAATTTTAGTATGTTATTTTATTTTTTAATTAATTAATTAAAAAAATTTATTTATATTTTAGAGAGCAAGTGAGTGTGGGTAAGGGGGAGAGCGAGAGGGAGCGAGAGTATCCTTTCTAGGCTCTGCACCGTCAGTGCAGAGCCCAGCTTGGGGCTCAAACTCACAAGCTGTGAGATCATGGCCTGAAGCGAAATCAAGTGAGATGTTTAACCGAGCCACCCAGTCTCCTCTAGATTTTATTAAAAAAATTTTTTTTAATGGTTTATTTATTTCTAGGAGAGAGAGAGAGAGACAGCGTGAGCAGGGGAGGGTCAGAGAGAGAGGGAGTCACAGACTGAAACAGGCTCCAGGCTCTGAGCTGGCAGTCAGCAGAGCCCGACGCGGGGCTCGAACCCACGAACCGCGAGATCATGACCTAAGCGAAAGTCGGACACTTAACCGACTAAGCCACCCAGGCGCCCCTAGATTTTATTTTTAAATAGTGTCTATACCCACTGTCATCAGGCTCAAATTTAACAATCCCAGGATCAAAAGTTGCATGCTGTACTGCCTGAAACAGCCAGGTGCCCCTTAGTTTAGTATTTATTTTTAAAATTATTTTTTCATTTATATCTAATTCCTTTTATGTTCTAGCCCTCATTTATGAATGAATTTTTCTAATTATATTAAATGTTTTTTCATATCTTCTGTTGTTAATACCTTTCTTTACCATGTTATAAAACAGTAAGTTATAGTTTCTGTCTGTTT
This sequence comes from Proteles cristata cristata, assembly GCA_017311185.1. Taxonomy (NCBI): domain Eukaryota; kingdom Metazoa; phylum Chordata; class Mammalia; order Carnivora; family Hyaenidae; genus Proteles; species Proteles cristata. Next base: position 307,458 of record JAESUZ010001638.1, on the reverse strand, counting down.
TGTGGACATGTCTTTCTTGTGTGCTTTCATTATCTGTAGGGATGTGATTCTGCTCTTCTTTCTTAAGTAATTTTTGTGTGATGTTTGATCATGATATTTTGGGTTCATTTTTATACAAAATTTGGGGTTTTTGGAGATTTCTGGTTCAGGCAGGCTTTTTTAATGTCATGGCTCTAGAGCTCCCTCCTCTGTTGTTTTTGCAAAGTGCTAAAAGATACCGCAGTTCATTGAATGCAGTTGGGTTCTGTGTCCCTTCTTTGCTTTTATCTGGACTCCTGTTTTCTTTATAGTTCTGTGCTAGTCAGTTTGGGTTCTAATTACCATAAATTTCTTAGTGTGAGACCTTGTCCTAAAAGACAATTTAAAATGGTTAGTTTGGAGAAGTTCTAAGGATTTAAGTGTACAGAGCTCCTCTTGGTTCCAGCTGCTGTTCTCAAATTGGCCTCCGGGCTTTGTGGTGAGTTCCTGATGGTTCTTTTGAAGGCCTTAGGTTTGGCCAGTGGTTTGCAGTTCCTTCTGATTTCTCCTCTGTGTATGCTGATATCATACATTCTGTCTTCGCCAACCCTACCCAATTACATTTTCAGTTTTGTGGGTCTGCCTTATTACCTAGTGTTGTTGTAGATATCATTCGTAAGTTTTTGGCTTTGATATCTTAGTTGCTGTAGTTAATTTTTTTATGGAGTGTTGAGATAGAGATTTCATAAGATTTAAAAACTATATTGTCACTGCTACCATCTTTTGAAAATCTTTAAAAAAATTTTTTTTAAGTTTTTTTGTTTTTTTTTTTTTTTTAAATTTCTGAGAGGGAGAGAGAGACAGCGTGAGCAGGGGAAGGTCAGAGACAGAAGGAGACACAGAATCTGAAGCAGGCTCCAGGCTCTGAGCTGTCAGCACAGAGCCTGACGCGGGGCTTGAACCTATGAACTATGAGATCATGACCTGAGCCGAAGTCAGACGCTTAACCAACTGAGCCACCCAGGTACCCCCTAGAAAACAATTTTTAAGAATTAAAGATCTAGGGGGTACCTGGCTGGCTCAATTGGAAGAGCAGGCAGCTCTTGATCTCAGGGTAGTGAGTTCGAGAGCCTCAAGCCCCATGTTGGGTGTAGAGATTACTAAAATAAATAAAAGTTAAAAAAGAATTAAAGATCTAAAGTAGATGATTGACCTATGTTAAATCAAGATGATAGGTGGTTTTTGGTATTGTTTTCTATATTTTTCTTTATGCTTAAGATAGTTTATAATTAACAAGATCCAAATCTAGCAACATGTAATGAGGAGTAAGGCAAATACTTTTGTGGCTGAGATAATCCCCTCTCCCCCAATCATGATGTATTATTTTTTGTATTTATTGCTGGATTATTTGCTCAAAATTTGTTAAGTAATTTTTAGTCTGTGGTCATGAGAGATACTGGTCTGTTTTTCCTTGTAATGTCATGTAACATAGTATATTTGTATGGTTTTGTTATCGAGATAATGCCGGGCCTGATAGAAGGAATTGGAAAGTGCTCTGGAAGGGTTTGTGTAGAATATTTTTTAGAAGAGTTTGTATAGAATCGGTATTACTTCTGACTTAAATGTGTGGTAGAATTCATGGTGATGCCATCTGGGCCTAGAGTTTTCTTTATGGAAATGTTTTTAACTGCAAATTCAGCTTCACGAAGCAAGGCTATTCAGGATGTCTTTTTTCTAGAGTGAGCTTTTGGTAGCTTGTGTCTTTCAAAGATTTTGGTTTTTTTCATGTATTCTAGTCTACTTAGTTCATATTATCCTGTTACTATCCTTTTAATGTCTGTAGGATATGTACTTTTGTCCCTCCTCTACTGCTTCATAGTATAATTTCTACCTCCATCGTGGTTTTTTTTGGAGTCTGGCTAGAGGTGTATTTTATTTTATTTTGTTTATTGTTTATTTGTTTATTGTTATTTTATTTGTTTATTTTATTATGTTTTTCATTTCCTTTTATTTCATTATTTTTAATCTTCTCAAGATTAAATCAGCTTTCCTCTATTTTTCTGTTTGATATCTCTTTTTGTCTTTATTCATTTTTTTCTTATTTTTGGATTTAGTTTTCTCTCTTTTTTAATTTAATAAGGTGAAACTAGATCATTAAAAAAAAACCCTTTCTTCTTTTCTAATATATATGTTTACTACTATACATTTCCTGCTAAGAATTGCTTTATTGTATCACATAAGGTTTGCTGCCTTTGTTCTCGGTTTCTAGCTTAACTATTAATGTTGGGCAACATGATCTTTGAAATAGTCTTTGAAGTTTTTAAGACTTACTTTGTAGCCTTGTGTGGGAGATTAATGTCTCAGGATTATTATTATTTGTTTTACATTTGATAAGAACTTGTAAGTCTTTGATTTGTTTGTCTTCTGTTTCAGGTCTTGGTATGGTGACTCCTGTGAATGATCTGAGAGGGTCTGATTCAATCGCCTATGACAAAGGGGAGAAGCTACTGCGGTGTAAGTTGGCAGCATTTTACCGATTGGCAGATCTGTTTGGATGGTCTCAGCTTATCTACAATCATATCACAGTGAGTATTGAGTGGGGTCGTGACCGCGGGATAAGCGGAATGTTATGTGTCTGGCATTACTGCTTCCCATTTAGGAGAAGAAGGGAGTCCATTGAGCTGAAGTAAATCGTAGAACACTTTCTTCCTGATTCCTGAGTGAAGAGTGTTATAATCTGAGAATTATCCAGTTTGAATTAAAAATTATGAGACCAGGAGATCTTTAAAACTCCTTTCTTGTATGCTGACCTAATAACCAAGTGTTTACCCAAGTACAGTGGTCCTCCATTACCTGGGCTTTGCTTTCCACGGTCTCCATTACTGTAGTCAACCAGTCCAGAGGCAGGTGACCCTCCTAGCCTGTCGTCAGGTCAGCGGCAGGTCACACCGCATCACATCCCGTGTCACTCCGTGTCCACACGTGGGCACTTCATCATCTCACATCATTGCACGAAGGGCGAGTGCAGGATAGAGAGAGAGGGGCCCCATTCACCCGACTTTCATTACAGTGTGGGTAACGCTTGTTTTGGTTTATTGTTACTTGTGTTCTTAACCTCTTACTGTGCCCAATTTATAAATTAAACTGTGTGGTAGGCGTGGAAGGATAGGAAGCACGGTGTGTGTAGGTTTGGCACTGTCAGCCGTCCTCGGTTTTAGGCATCCGTTGAGGGCCTTGGGACGTCTGTCCCACAGATAAGGTATAGGCAGCTCCCAGAATTCTTTTTATGCCTAGAAACCCAAGAATGAAGACTTTTTTTTCCTATTCTGACCAAAGTCTTCTATTTCTCATAGTTATTTCTTCAGCTACTCCAGGGTTAGCTATTTTCCAGCATTTTTAGGACTTCTGTTTTCTGCAGTGAATACTTACTGGATGTCAGTGTAAATATTTATTCCGTACCAAGCATTGTTCTGACTCTGGGGTTATGTCAGTGACTGCGGCAGGTCCTACCTCTGTGGATCTTCCTTCCCACGTCCCCGTCCACTGGCCCATGTTCACTCCCTCTTTGGTCCAGCTTGGATTTCATGGTGCCGCATCACTTCGGGAACACTCTTTGTCAATGCTGTACTCTCTCTCCCTGCGCCTGACTAGCTAACCCTGCTGCAGAGAGCCTCCACAGGGCCCATGGGCTCTCCCCGTAGATGACAGATGGACCCAGGACACTGCCTGGCGCCGTGCGATGTCTCATCAGGAGCTCACTCATATGTCTACTGTCTCTACTACTGTCTACAGAACTCCTAACCTCTCTTCTCTTAGCAGATGCCTGCGGCGTGTCATTCAGCAGACGGGATGCCCGCCGGCTGTCTGTGCCCTTCCGTGCCCCTGACCGCCCCCTTCCTGCCTACGGCCAGCGTTGTTTCCCAGTTGGAATTTCATCTCCACTTGCCACCTTAGATTCCTAATGCGTTGTCAGCTATTTATTTTTTTCTTTGCCCTTCCATAGAGACCATCTTTGTTTCGCTCTTAAACTTGTTCCAGTCTGTTTCTTCAGTTAATTTCTTTTGTTGACTATTTGAACTTTGTAGTACAGCGCCTGCTTATAGCAACAGGTGTACCTCACATGAACGTCTAAAGAAGCTGCGATCCTGCGAAAACTCTTACCTCCCTTCAGGCAGCTGGTGTTAACAGCTGTTTAAATTGTTTTGCCCTTTTCTGTATACCCAGCACACATGTAGGTGATTTGTACTTGCGGACTTGTAAGTAGTGATGGGCTCAGCTCCAGCGTGGACTCCAGGGAATGCTAAGCCTCCAGGGCTGCGGTCTGGAGCCCACCTTTGTGACCAGTGCGCTGTGCTCCTGGGATGTGATAGGGATCTTTCCAGAGATACTGCGTTACTCTGCCCTCCTTCTCTTCCCCACGTTGCCCTTCAGGTTCGCTTTTCAGAATGCAAACCTGGCCCTGTTGTATCCACACTGTCGTATCCACGCTGTCGTGGCTGTAGGACGCTGTCCACCCAGTACCTCTGCTGTATTTCCCCCAAAGCTGTTCCCATCATCCGTACTTCACATTTGCTTATCTGTCATCCATGTCCACTCACGGGAATATCGGCCCTGGGAAGCCTGCCTCCGTTGTGTTTCCTGCTGTGTCCCGATGACCAGGAACGGTGCTAGGCGCACAGTAGGCACATAGCTCTGGGGTGAAGTCTCCCACACTGAAATCTGGTCTCAGCAAAACTATGGGACAGAAGTCCACGACGCCTCTTGGTGCTTGGTCAGAGGGTCCCCTTGGCCTGTCAGAAGTGCCAGTCCTCTTCCTAGTGCCTGCATGGAAATTGCTGGCACCTGTGGCTGATGACGCTCCACCGAGCGCTTGGTGTAGAGATATAACGCTCAGCAGTTGGCTAAAAATTAGTTCTATGAAAATGTTACAGCTGTAATAGGAAATTAATCCTTGGCTTTAATATCACCTTCCATTGGGAGGTGGGGGAGTGGATTTAAAATGCTGTTTACCAGTAGTCCTGGTATGAATGCTATTTCATAATAGGTTTAACTTGCTGAAATTGCTCCCCTTGCCCTTTATTTAGGACTTCTTAGTTGAATGTTTACTGTTCTGTAGATGATCTGTGTGGCCCTTACTCCTTTGTAAAAAAGAGATTTAAGCATCAAAATATTTCCTGTATCTTGTGAACTACAGAATCTTTGAGGGAGAAAGTTTTATTTTTGTTTTTTCTTAACTACTGTGGCCTGCATTTTTTGTTTTTTAATCTATATGCTACATATAAACACATAATAGCAAAGAAATATTAACGGTATCTCTCAGTGCATCCAGAAAGTGCACACAGGTCCTGGTGACCTTTCTTTGAAAGAGGCCACAGGGCTTTTCTGCTGAAGGAATTTCAGAGTGCTGGCAGGCCTTAGGGGTTGCAGACGGCTGGCTGAATTAGATCTGTTTTAAGACTGCATTCCATTTAGCTAAGCTGTGGGGAGTGTCGGTGGCCATGGTGACCCCGTTAGCACATGAGCTGGCCTTTTTCTCTTCGTGGTTCTTAGCTGATGCTGGGGCTTTCCATCCCTCAATGCTTCTGGTGGTAGTGGGGTGCCGGGGTCAGCTCTGGCCTGGACTCCAGGGAGTGCTAAGCCTCTGAGGTGGCGGTCAGAGCCCACCGTGTGATTAGTGCGCTGCGCTTCTGGGACATGAGGTGTGTCTTTGCCAGAGATACCGAGTCGGGTGTGTTTGGTTTTCATACATGAGTGTTCAGTCTTTGTGGACAGAGAAGGGGCATCAGGTGTGTGGGAAGATGTGCAGTGAGAGTAACGCTGGTCTCTTAGAGACTAGAAACTTTATTTGTAGGGGTGCCTAGGTGGCTCAGCTAGGTAAGGGTTGGGCTCTCTCTCTTTTTTTTTTAATGTTTATTTTTGAGAGAGAGCATGAGTTAGGGGAGGGGGAGAGAGAGACAGAGAATCCCAAGTAGGCTCTGTGCTGGCAGTGTGGGGCTTGAACTCATGAACCGTGAGATCCTGACCTGAGCCAAAATCAAGAATCAGACGCTCAACTGACTGAGCTACACAGGTGCCCCGCATCAGACTCTTGATCTCAGCTCCAGTCTTGATCTCTGGGTCCTGAGTTTAATCCCTGCATTGGGTTCTGCGCTGGGTGTGGAGCCTATTTAAAAAAACAAAAACAAACTTACATGGAAATTTCCTCCACTCTTTTTTTTTTTTTCAAATTTTATTTAATATTTATTTTTGAGAGAGAAAGACTGAATCCAGGCAAGGAGAGGGACAGGGAGAGGGAGACACAGAATTGGAAGTAGGCTCCAGGCTCTGAGCTGTCAGCACAGAGCCCGATGTAGGGCTTGAACTCAAGAACCATGAGATCATGACTTGAACCCAAATCGGAGATGCTTAACCAACTACACCACCCTGGCTGGCACCCAGCACTTTTTCCTTTTTTTTGCTTCATACTCAGAAAATCATATATTTTAAACTTTTTCCAGTAAAATATGTAGATTTGTTAGACTTACTCTTGGAAATATGTGTTAAAGAAATAAGTCAAAGAAGAAAAAGTGATAGCATTATTTATAGTAATAAAATGTGAGTCTAAATATCCAATGGTAGGTAGGAAATGGCCCAGTTATTCAATATCAGTTTGAGGGAATGTTATATATTATGAAAAATACTTACAAAGACCATGTGGAAAAAATGAAAAATAGTTAATACAAAAGAGGGAATATAAAATGTATACTGTTTATAACTATGAATTATGTCTATTTGGAGACTGGGAAACAAGAAGTCATTAGAAAATGGCTATGTAATAGTTTTTTAATGTGGAACCTGATAGCATGCTTCTAAAATTTATAGGGAAGATGGGAGTACAAGAATGGCTAAGATGAACTGAGTGAGGAGAGGTTTTTTTCCTCGTAACTGTGAATTTATAAAGTGACGCTAATTAAAATAGTGTGCTTTGGGCAAAGGAAGAGACAGCCGTAGGATGGAACCGAACCCAGAGCCGGATCTCATATATTGAAATCAGAGATGCCAAGGAGTCTGCGTTGCAGAGCAGCACGGAAGGGTGCACAGGCAGTAACTGGTGCTGGCACAGCTGGTTTGAAAAATCCAAATTGGAGAGTTACATTGGATTCATATCTTACATATTTATACCCACAAAGCAATTCCAATGAATTCAGAATTAAATGTGAGAGGTTACACTTTAAAAATTTTAGAATGGGGTTGCCTGGGTGGTTCAGTTAGTTGGATGAGCATCCTACTTTGGCTCAGGTCATGATGTCACAGTTTGAGAGTTTAAGCCCTGCATCTGGCTCTGTGCTGTCAGCATGGCACCTGCTTTGGATCCTCTGTACCCCTCTCTCTGCCCCTCCTGGGCTCGTGCTCTCTCTTTCTCTAAAATAAAGAAAAATTAAAAAAAATTTTTTTTTGGATCAGGGCCTCTGGGTTGTGGCTCATTTGGTTGAGCATCCGACTTCAGCTCAGGTCATGACCTTGCAGTCCGTGATTTCAAGCTCCACATCAGGCTCTGTGCTTATAGCCTGCTTCAGAGCCTCTGTATCCCTTTCTCTCTCTGCCTCTCCCCAGCTTGTACTCTGTCTCTCTCAAAAATAGATAAATATTTTAAAAAAATTTTAGGATCAATATAGGCAAAAATCATTGACCCTTACCTTGTTATTTGAAAAAGTTTTTAAAAACCTTCATTTATTTTTGACAGTACAAGGAAGGGAGGAACAGAGAGAGAGGGAGACACAGAATCCAAAGCAGGATCCAGGCTCTGAGCTGTCAGTACAGAGCCTGACATGGGGCTCAAACTCCCCAACCACAAGTTCATGACCCATGCCGAAAAGTCAGACGCTTAACTGACTGAGCCACCCAGGTGCCCCATTGACCTTTAACTTTTGACCTAAGGAAAGAGGTCTTAAGACCCAAAAGCACCAATTATAAAATAAAAGATGGGTAAAATTGACTATATTAAAATGAACAAATTTCTCATCATTAAAAGATGCCGTAAAGAGAGTAAAAATCGGGGAGGGGGGTGTCTGGCTGTCTCAGTTGAAAGAGCATGCAACTCTTGATCTTGGGGTTGTGAGTTCAGGCCCCATGTTGGGGGTTCAGATTACTACCAAAAAAAAAAAAATAAACTTGAAAAAAAAAGAAAGAGTGAAAAGAAGAAAACGTACAGCCTGGAAGATTTTGCCTCACAGGTAACCAACAAAAAATGAGTATCCAGAATAAAGAACTATAAGAATGAAAAGGACAAACCAGTATGGTCATTTTATGACCAAAAGACAAGAAAGGAATTTCACAGAAGGGGAAATAAGATGGCTCATAAAAATATGAAAAGTTGCTCAACTCAGTACTGACCAGGGAATTATAAATTAAAACCACAATGGAATACCATATCACAGACATTAGATTTTAATTTTTAAAGAAGATGATGGTAGAAGCATATAACTGCCCCCCACTACTGGCAGGGGTGTCCGTTTAACTAGGCCCTCTGGAGACAATTTGGTGTCGCTCCAGAGAAATTTGACCATTTATGCTAGGCGGCAGGTGCAAGAATGTTCACATTTTTAGTAGCAAAATGGGAACTGTGGCCATTGATGGAAGAATGGATACATAGATCGTATATTCATCCAGCAGACGTTCTACAGCAGTGGAAGTGAACACGTGATAGGCATGTCTGTCATAGTTAAGAGGAATCTCAAAAATACTGTCACTGGAAAGAAAATACAGGAAGATTCCAATTATTGGAAGTTCATAAACAGATAAAAATTAATATATTGCTTAAGGATAAATATATATAAGATGAAACTGTAAGGAAAAGGAGTAAGATGCTTATACATAATTCAGGATAGCAGTTCCTTCTGGGAGTGGGGAAGGGACACGGCGCTTCCGGGATCCTACACTTCCTCTGTTCTGAAGCTGGTTGAAAGGTACACGGGCATTTGATTTTTTATACTTAAGTTGTGCATGTGCCTTCTGAGCACTCTGTATGTTGTTGCAAGATAAAACTTTTAATGTCAGTAAAAAGGTCTGACATTTAGTTTTTCCTTATTTTTTCCTTATTTTTAGCCTTAGTTTTCATTTCAGTATGTACACAAAGTAATTCTTTGCTTTGTGTTTTTTATTTTGACCCAGGTTGGGAATTGGGGCAATTGTGTAGGTTTGTTTTAGACAGTTAAAAAGATGCATGCTTTTTAAAGGACAAGAACTGACTTTAGAAGTAAGCCTAGCAAACTCGGCCTTAAAGGGAAAATATTTCGCGAATGATGGAACCCACGTGTACATTTTTGAAACAAAGAGCAGAAAGCAGGGGGATGGGGATCTGAAGAGAGGTGGAGGTGGATTAAGAACGGGCTCATTCTTCATCGTGATTTACTGCCGTTGCTCCTACTACCACTAGTAATAGTAGTTGTGGGGAAATGCTGTGTGCCGAGAGCGTATCGTGCGCGCCAGCCCTTATCATCCCCTCTTTATGGATAAGAAGACTGGGAGCGCAGGGTCCCCAAAGTAGCACAGCCCATTCTTGGCAGAGCTGGGCTCCTAACTGCGGTCTTACCTGAGTGTGGATCCGCATTATGCCATCCTGACTTTAGCACCAAGGCGACAGGAGGAGGTAGGGTGGTTTCGGGGTCTGAGAGCTAAATCGTACAAGCGGGGGACTTTGTTCTGTGTTGTGCGCTAGGAAGAGTGCTGAGAAACTCAGGAAGACAGGTTTCTGCTCAGTGTGGGTGCGGACGTTTGGATGATCAGGTCTCTCTCGGTTCATTTCTGGGTCGCCTCCCGCCCCTGGAATGGAGCCGGTGGTCAGTGGCCGTTTGCTGAATGAAGTGAGGCCCAGTGAGGACGTGGTGAGCTTCCCCCTCCGGACCCCTGCCCTGGCAGGCGGGGCGTGCGTTTGTGTGGGCCAGAACGGAAGTCACTGCGCTGGTTGGGAAGTTGGACTAAACACCCTGCGTCCCCACAGACGCACGCTCCGCCCGCCTGGCCCTCGCTGCAGTTCTTAGCCCGGCAGTGAGCGCGTCCCACGGCAGTGGCTTTGGGGAATCGTTTGGGTTCTCCCAGAATCACCTTGAAACGGGCAGGACTGTTTTTCTCCTCTTGTGACGGAAAGCAGTGGAGGAAGGGGCAGACCCACCAGGGGCCTGATGACGTGTAGAGGCTTTGTGAAATCCGTCAGCGGTAGGGGGAGCTCTGGGTTGCGATTTTTATGGTGGTTCATTATCGTGCAGATTTTGAGTACAAATAAGTTTTGGTTTTCACTAGTATACGCCCCCGGAGCGACACCTTCTGGCGTGTGATGCTGGTTTGGTAGCCACAATGATCTGTCATGAGTGTGACCGAGATGCACTTTATGTACCTGATAAATTACTGCAGCATAATGATAGAAAGCTTCCGGTACCTTGTAGCTTTGTGGCAGACGCTGTACTTACCTGCTTTCCTGTGTAGTTCACTGAATGCGCACCAGCCCGTGAGTTTGTGGATGGAAAGATAATTTCAGTTGGATTTTTGAGTTAACTTGGTAATTTTCCTCACAGACCAGAGTGAGCTCCGAGCAGGAACATTTCCTCATCGTTCCCTTTGGACTTCTCTACAGTGAAGTGACTGCATCCAGCTTGGTAAGAATATCCTTTTCCTCTCGGCCGTTATGTATGTTTAGGTCATATTAGATAATTAAACACCTTTAAACACCTTTCCAAGAAAGGGGAAGAGGTTTATGTTTTGTGTGATTAACTCCCAGAAAAACTTCAGAACTAGTTATAAACACTTTAAACTTTGGTTTAAAGAATTCCTAGTAAGGGTAACTTGCAATCCTCTGGACACTGACAATTTTGATTTGCTTATTTTCAGGTTAAAATCAATTTACAAGGAGATATAGTAGATCGTGGGAGCACTAATCTGGGAGTAAATCAGGCTGGCTTTACATTACATTCTGCAATTTATGCTGCAAGACCCGACGTGAAGTGTGTGGTCCATATTCACACGCCAGCAGGGGCCGCGGTGAGTGTGTTGCCTTGAGGGCAGCTTACGTTTGAAATCTGTTTAGTGAAAGGGACCCCACATTTCTTCACAGGTGCCCTCTCTTGAGGCAAGTTAGTAAACCTAATTTTGTTGGAGTAAAAAAGGTTTTTTACTAAATTTGACTTTCTTAGAAGAATTTTTTTTTCCTTTTAAGGGGTCCATATACTATCAAGTTTTGGAAAACTTGTGTGAGTGAAAATGTCCGCTAGACTTAACAGTTAGCAAATCATTAGCGTATTGAGAGTGAGGACAGATTTCCGTGTCGTGAAGACTGACTGCAGTAAGTGAGACTCCTTGTGTGAGACGCCGGGAGTGGGGGGTGGGGGGGTCTCGGCAGGCTGCGGGAGGGCGCCGGGGGCTCGAGGAAGGGCCAGCTGGAGGCAGGAGGCCCGAGCCCGCTGGTGGGCCGTGGGGAGGAGCCCGGTGTGAGACGGAGAGGTTGAGGCCTAGAAACCCCTAGACCTGTTTGGCCTGGAGCCGACAGGAGCCGGGATGGATCATGATAGGAGATGAAGGGGGAACGGCTGTTGCAAGAGGAAGGCACGGACATTGCAGGCTGTTAGGAGACTGGCTTCTAAGCCTAGAACCTCCCCAGAGCCCGCCCCAGCCCAGTCACCAAGCCTGGGCCGTTCTGGTGCCAGCAGCCCAGACCTCTCAGTATGAAAACACCCATTCAGGTTGTTGGGACGGTCATGTGACAGCGGAACACTACAACTATCTAGAATTGGCTTTTTATCACCCATTTCATTCTTTAATGACTTTGTGGGCTTATTTGTACCACACATGGATTCAGTAATATAGAATTCTATGATGTTTTAATGTCATGCATATTGGATTGTTTCGAAGCATGTTAGGTCTGTCTGATTTGTTTATTTTACTTTGAACATGTGGTTCTAGATGTGAACAGAGGAGTTTTATTAGATCTGTCATTTTTTGAAGTTTCTTTTGTAACAAGATTCATGCTTTCCTAGCCACAAAAAGTCTGTGCATTTTAAAGAATCTTTCGAGGTCCCCTTGAGAATATGGTTCCAAACAGTTTACCATGTGATTTGTTTGAAAACTTAGCAGATCGCTTCACTTGGTAAGGAAATTCTTCTTACAAGAAGACTGTGAAAGGAATTCAGTGCTGTGTTGCTTCTTTTGTGGTGTTGGGTTTTTAGATGAACTTGTACGTGAATTTGTTGCACCTCTAGATCCTTTTGAATCTTTGGAGCCTGTTTGTTCGTCTTGGTAGAAAACCTTCAAAATTAGCGTGTTCTAAAACCAGTTTGGGAAATGTAAGGAAACTGAAGGGCTATATGAATGCTTAAGATTTATTTTTACTTATATAGAAATTTATAGCATAGTTGTCCTAAGTTTCAGAAATTTGCTCTTATGTAAATATCTGGTTCGGGTTCACCTACGACCTCAGATGAAAAGTGCATCAGAATGTCTCTGCAGTGGCCCGACTCATTCGGGGGAAGCTCTTGTCTCTCCTTGCATTAGGCCAGGGCTCATCTTACCCTGAAGCCTGAGCTCCCATGGCGGTAGGAGTTCTAAGTGCACATGGGTAGCAAGCCCCGGAAGTTAAAGTTCATCCTAAGTGCATAGGTTCCTTTACTTCTGAGAAGATAACAAAATAAAATCTGTCCTCCTGTTTATTTCTCTAAGGAGAGCATGTGCCATGTCATCAACGCATGATTTCCCTTCATTCACGGTGACTTGCATGTTCTCTAGGTCTCTGCAATGAAATGTGGCCTCTTGCCGATCTCCCCGGAGGCACTTTCCCTTGGAGAAGTGGCTTATCATGATTATCATGGGATTCTGGTTGATGAGGAAGAAAAAGTATTAATTCAGAAAAATTTGGGCCCTAAAAGCAAGGTCAGTGGGCATCTAATATGGTCTTTAAGTTACAGAGGGAAGAAGTTGTTAAAGCGCCAGTCTCCTTGCCTCACTCCTTAGGGCTTTTATGTTTCCCTCTCAGGTTCTTATTCTGCGGAACCACGGGCTCGTGTCTGTTGGAGAGAGTGTCGAGGAGGCTTTCTACTACATCCACAACCTTGTGGTCGCGTGTGAGATCCAGGTGGGTGGTGGCCACTCAGGTCGGTCTGCAGCTTATCTGGGTGTGTGCAGGGTTTCCGTAGAGTTTCGGTACTTGTTTCATAGGAATGGGTCTTTGCATAGTCTCTTTGCCAAAGACGAGCTTGCGGATTTGGAAATTGGCCAGAGCAAATGCCATTTGACTGATTGATGCTGACAAATGATTACTGGGCTTTTCATTTCTAATTTTTTATTATTCAAATATGTCAGCCACCACCATTTACGGAGCACCTGGTATCAGGTGCTTCATGGATGTTATCGCATGTTCTTTCACTTGCTCCCCATGGCACTGTTTGTGAAAAAGCACATGCAGAGAGGCGGAGCCTTGCCTGTGGCCCGTGGCCGTGAGCGCCACTGAGCCAGGTCGGCTCAACCCCAAGTTTGCGCTCCCTCCACTGTTACGTTGACTTACATTCTGACAGTACTGCAGTCCCCAGGCTCCTTCATGCAGTCTTCAGAGGTGCTCTGTTGGCCCATTTCTCCTCCAGGCATGAGCGCCCAATGTTTTCGTTACATGAAAGGAACTTCTGAAAATAACCTTGTGTGTGAATATTTATTGCTATCCGTTCTCCATGTTTGATTCTTACACTCTGATGACGTGGTTTCTTTTGAAACCTACGTTTCTGTCTCAGTGATCTCTCACAGCCATCGGGCCCTCCCGCCTCAGTAACGAACTCAGAACTGCTGTTTGCTTGTTTTGGAAAAGGTTCGGACTCTGGCCAGTGCAGGAGGGCCAGACAACTTAGTCCTCTTGGATCCTGGCAAGTACAAAGCCAAGTCCCGTTCCCCGGGGTCCCCGTCAGGGGAGGGCACCAGCTCACCTCCCAAGTGGCAGATCGGCGAGCAGGAGTTCGAAGCCCTGATGCGGATGCTCGATAATCTGGTAAGAATGTTGCTACCACGTGATGATAAAGCTTTTGTTCTGAAAGCATAAGTGCTGGTGTTTTTATAGCAAGTGAAATGGCATGAAACTGTCTGCATGCAGTATCTGAGTGCCTCCACCCTCCCAAATCATGAAGGAGCACAGGGCAATATAACTTCTAAGCTAAATCACTGCAAAATGCAGAGGTGAGGGTTTCTTGTCATCTTTTGTTGTCTAAAGGTAATCCACACTTAAACTGTGGGGACAAGAGCGCGGGGAATGCCCTGCTCTGAAGCAGGCTGCTGGGCTGGGGCTCAGTTGGTTGAGTGTCTGACTCTTGATTTCAGCTCAGGTCATGATCTCCCGAATCATGAGTTCGAGCCCGTGTTGGGCTCTGTGCTGACAGTGTAGAGCCTGTTTGCGATTCTCTGCCCCTCCACCACTCATATTCTCTCTCTCTCTCTAAGAAAATGGAAATAACTAAAAATAAATAAAATAGGCTGCTGGGTAACTCACTCCTAGAGTAGTAGCCGGCTTGGTACTGTCCGCCCACAAGCAAGCCATCTGGGGGTGCCTTCTACATCCGCTAGCCAAGTGCTTTGTTTTTTGTTTTAGTGGTAACTTCTAGCTACGTGGGGCCCGATTACTGTATTTCACAGACATTTGCTGCTGATTTACTGGATGGGAGACCCCTTCCTCCAAATTGCAGGGACACGGAGCGCAGCACAACACAGGAGCTGGGACGTGGTGTATTCAGCGTTTAGTAAGGGTGTTGTGGTGCTACCCAGCGGGATGTGGCCTGTGGTAGAGGGGCCGGGGAGGGATCCCATCCATTTGCAGGCATCAGGAAGAAAACCTGCCGTGGATGGCACTTGGAGGTGGTCTTGGAGAGCAGGTGAAGTTGAGATAGGCTGAGATGGGAGAAGGAGGGTGTGTGTGTGTGGACTGCAGGCATTGCAGTGGGCGTGCGGGGTGGGGGTGCCTTCCAGGCACTTGTCTGCTATGAGCAGCTTCTTTAAATATTTACATCAAGACACCGTAAGACATAGGACTCTGTCGTACAGAGACATTTGGCTCCGTGCTTGCTGCAGGGTCATACTGTTGGGATAGAGTTTGGGAGAGCCTGTCGTCTTTCTGCACGACATCAGGTGGTGTAGACACAAGGACCGGTCCCAGGAGTGTGGGACCGAGAAGCCTCCGAAAGGGCTGGAGGCCCCGTGTGTTGCTGTGGCCACGCTGGGCACTCTGGACAGCGGCTCCCGGGCCAGCCGGGTACGTTTCAGCCTTGCAGGACAGCGTCCTGATTGTTGTACGCAGTCTCACATGGGAGGGGTGGCTTCAGAAGGCAGGAAGCTTAACTTTCTTGAAGCTGTTAGAACAAAAAGAATTCATGGGTCTGATTCAGGGTGTGCTAAGCGTCGTCAGGAGCTGGATTTGATGAGTCAGGGGGGAATGAACAGAGAAAGCAGAATCTTCCATAGCTTTTGAATTCATTTGCGCCGTACAGGTGGACTGTGTTAACTGACCATCTTCTATTGAGCCAATAGCCATTAATAGGACACAGGGAGTTTAGGACCCATCCCCAGAGGTGGACAAACATCCCACATGTGGCCGCATATCTGTGATGGGTCCTGACAGCATGAGCAGAGCTGCGGAGGCAGAGACACTGGCCGCAGGCCAGGATTGGTCCCAGGAGGCAGGAGGAGGGTGAGGCGCACTAAGAACATGGAAGAAGCAGCTGGAGTTAGGTGGCGGCAGATACCCCTGCGGGGCGCCCTGTCTTACAGCCTCTCCTCTTTCCTCCTGGCGGATGCTGTGGTCTCACTGCTCTTTACCTAGAAGTCAGGGAGGGATCAGCAGAGGGGACCAAGAGTCGAGAATGCAGCCCACCACGTCTTGTGTCCTCAGTGCATTCTAGAAGGTGGAAGGAGAGATATCAAAATCAGGCAATGACTCTTAATGTGATAGAGGAGGGAGAGGAAGGACGAAGAGACAGGTAAGTGAAGCGTTCATTACAGGGGAGTTGTATTCAGTGTCCCTGAGATGCGCAGGCTGTTATGTGGTTTTAATATTAGAAGGCTGTGTAGTTTGTAAGAAGTAATAATTATCACAGTCCATGTTTTAACTTAGCATTCTTTTTTTTTTTAATTTTTAAGTGTTTTATTTACTTTGAGAGACAAAGTGTGGGTGGGGGAGGGGCAGAGAGAGAGAGGGAGACACAGAATCCGAAGCGGGCTCCAAGTTCTGAGCTGTCAGCATAGAGCTGAATGTGGGGCTTGAACCCACAAGCCATGAGATTGTGACTTGAGCCTAAGTCGGATGCTCAACCGACTGAGCCACCCAGGCACCTCATCATTCTTTTTTTTTTTTAATGTTATTTTTGAGAGAGAGAGAGAGAGTGAATGAATGAAATCTCAACCAGGTTCTGTGCTGTTAGCACAGAGCCTGATGCAGGGCTCAAAACCCAGAAAACCATGAGATCATGACTTGAGCTGAAACCAAGAGTCAAATGCTTAACTGACTGAGCCACCCAGGTGCCCCTTAACTTAACATTCTGATTAACCGTATATGTTTGCCAGTAATTGAGTAGGCTGGACAATAGTTGAAGATTCTCATACTGTAAGAACTATTTTAATATACACAGAAGAAATGCTGATTGCTTCCCAAACATGAAGATCTCATTCTAGCTTCCCACAGGAGGGAATCCATATGTGTAACTATAAGCCACACAGTAGGTCCGAGGTCCGAGTACTGCCTCTACTTTTGGCTTGACAGCATTTTTTTTTTTTAACGTTTATTCGTTTTCTGAGAGACAGAGTGTGAGCAGGGGAGGGTCAGAGAAAGAGAGGGAGACACAGAATCCGAAGCAGCTCCAGGCTCTGAGCTGTCAGCACAGAGCCTGATGCGGGGCTTGAACTCATGGGCGGTGAGATCATGACCTAAGCTGAAGTCAGACACTTAACCGACTGAGCCGCCCAGGTGCCCCTTGGCTTGACAGCATTTAAAGGGGAAGAATAAAGACTAACACCATACTCTCTGTGGGTAAAATTTTGCAAAGTTCTGGTGGTTTATCCTGAAGTCATGGAGACTACTCAAGAGTCTTGGCTACATCAGTGAGGGGAAACTTGAGTCAACAAGCACTGTATTTTTCTGAAGCAGCCTTGTACGGTGGGGGCCATGCTCTCTTGTCGTTCGTAGCACAGCATGGTTGTCAGCATAAAAATTGAGGGTAGACGTTTACCAATCTTCCTGGGGGGGTGGGGAAGCGACCGCTGAGGGCTGCGTTTAGGAATTGTTACCGCCCTCTTTTAAATTGCAGTAAAGGGTCTTGGTAATGACAGTGGTCTCCCAAAGAAGAAATGCACCAAGAGGGGAGAGAGTTCCCGAAGTGAGAGAAATGTGAATATTGTAAAGCACCTCGGCAAGGAGGGCACCGGCCAGGGCCGCTCTGATGTGACCCTCCTTCATTCTCCTGTCCTTCATGGGGAAGGTGCCGCGAGTGACTCAGTCCAGACATGAGACGGTGGGTCAGGAGCGAACTGAGCCAGATCCTTGGCCTAGGGTCTCGTAAGGTGGTGGCCAGGACTGGATTCTCCTCAGAGGGCTCGATGGGGGAGAACCCACTTCCAAGCTCCCTGAGATTGTAGACAGGACGCCTTCTCTTACCACTGTAGGAGTCGTGGCAGCTCGCTTCTTCAGAGCTGGCAACAGACAGAGAGACTCAAGATGGGTGTCAGCCTCCTGTGTAATACATCCTATATCACCTTTGCCAGATTCCACGGGTTAGAAGCAAGTCAGGTCCTGCCCGCGTTCCAGGAGGGAGGGCGTTACAGCGGGTGGGGACCGTGGGGAGCCACCATAAGTGTGTGCCACACCCACCAGATGCTGTGCCTGGGTGGAGGGATGGGGAGCACGCCGTCCTGGCCTTGGAGAGAGTGTCTCCGGGAGCCGGCAGACAGCTTGATCCAGCACGTGGGGTAAGTGCCGTTACAGTGATGACAGAGTGTGAACCACTGGGGCCCAGGCCTTAAAGCCTCGTAAGTGGTTAGGAGGCAGAATTGAAGGTTGTTACATTCAAAGAAAGACCCAGTTGTCATGAGGTGTACTTGTTTGGTCTTCCCCAAAGCTTATCACAGTATCTTATCTAAACTTTATAAAAGGTTAAAAAAAAAATTTATTAATAAGTAAGTTGTTTACAACCTTTACTGTAGCCAGCAGCAAGTAAGCCCATTTAAATACTCACTTTATTAACTTTTAAAAATTGAGGTTGCCTCGGTGGCTCAATTAAGCATCTGACTCTTTTTATTTTGGCTCAAGTCGAATTTCACAGTTCCTGAGTTCGAACCCCACATTGGACTCTGCACTGACAGCGCAGAGCCTGCTTGGGATTCTCTCTCCCTCTGCCCCTCCCCTGCTTACACATGTGCACTCTCTCTTTATCAAAATAAATAAATAAATATTTAAAAATTTTTAAAAAACTGAACACACTGTAGAACCAGCATGCAGATCAAAAAAACAGCAGCACTGGGGTGGAGCCTGGCTGGCTCAGTCGGTAGAACAAGTGACTTGATCTCAGGGTTGTGAGTTTGAGCCCCCCGTTGGGCATGGAGCCTACTCAAAACAATAACAATGACAAAACGGCACCTCACAAGGCCCTGTACCCTTTCAGGCACTTCCTTTTGTACTTTTAAGAAGTGATGAGTGAGTGGAATAGTGTTCTTTCACATTTGGTTTCTTTGACTCCGCATCACATTTGTGAGGTTCATCCTAATGTTGCAGCTGGTGCTGGACCATTGGCTCTGATTCCGGCCCCCTAGTCCGTTGCGTGAATATCGCACAGTTGGCCCGTTCTGGTGTTGCTGGCTTTCCCTGACCTGGGGCCGCAGTCAGAATTCTGGTGAACGTATGCGCGTCTGTTGGCATGCATCTGGGAGTGCAGACTCGTCGGGTGTGTGCGTGTCTAGCTTTTGTAGTTCTTTCCACACGATTTCCTAAAGTGAACTGTTTTGAGAGCTGGCATATTGATGGTCTTTCAATCTCTTTGGACCCTAGGGTTACAGAACCGGCTACCCGTACCGGTACCCTGCTCTGAGAGAGAAATCTAAAAAGTACAGCGATGTGGAGGTTCCCGCGACTGTCACAGGGTACTCCCTTGCTAGTGACGGGGACCCGGGCACTGGCTCCCCTCTCAGACACAGTTTTCAGAAGCAGCAGCGAGAGAAGACAAGATGGCTGAACTCTGGCCGGGGTGACGATGCTTCTGAGGAAGGGCAGAACGGAAGCAGTCCCAAGTCGAAGACTAAGGTGTGGACGAACATTACACACGATCACGTGAAACCCTTGCTGCAGTCTCTCTCGTCCGGTGTCTGCGTGCCAAGCTGTATTACCAACTGCTTGGTCTGTGCCTACCTTACTGTTCATAGTTAGATGATGTAGAGCAAGTGGGGTAGCTGGGGCTTCGGAGGCTTTGGGAACCTAGCTTTGCCGACCTGGATTTCGAGCAAACCTTCCTCCTTAATCTTCTTTAGCCTGACCTGGAATCCGCTTTATGCATCTGCTGTACTTCAAGTAATACTGTCTGCTTGAAACTGCTTAAGATCCGTAGCACCTCTTCAGTAACCCCCACGTCACCTCACTTCTGTGTGTGGCGAAAATACTAAGTAACTTACACATGTTAACCTAAAAGTCGGAGCTGACGATTCCAATCATATTCTAGGAATCCTAATGCTTCACGCACGAAAGGGAAGTTCGTCATAACCTGTTACGTTAGTGTCGCCTCCAGACTGGTCTGCTCTTTAAAGGCTTCAGTGTTTTCTTAAGCAGTTTTCCCTGGTGTCTCACGGGCATTTTCTCAGCCGACCTCGTCCTTTCTCGTTGGCCTCCTTCCCTGTCGCTGTCCCAAAGCCTCCGAATGCTCTAAGCAGCCACCTTGTGCATGGACTGTTGCATGTGAGTAGACGGCCGTAGTGGTGAGTCCTGTGGCTCCTGCTGGGTGTGGCATGACCCAAGTGCGGCGCAGGCCATCTGCAGGCACCAGCGACAGGTCCCGCGAGGCGCGCTTCATTTCCGTAGTCGCAGACACAGCCCTCAGAGACGCTTTGCCGTCCCGGTGCTCACGCCCCGTGAGGATCCATCCTCACCACCCTGCAACCCGGTCTCTGGCAGTTTGGCGGCTCCTGCGCCACACAGCAGGGGGCCCCTGGAGCGGCCGGGGCAGGCGCGCAGGTGACCCGCGGGTCGGGTGGCCTAACACGGTGTGCCCCGAGCAAGCACGCGGGGCCTCCTGCTCCCCTAATAACAGTGTTCTTACTTTATAGATTTATTCCAGAGAAGACAGTTCTGTCTTCCCCAGGTGGTCCTGGTGTGCGAGCCTCTGGGCTCCTGAGCGGACGCGTCACGTGGAGCCCGCCTCTCCTCTCTCCTCCCCCCAACTACCCCCCGCCCCCAGTCTCGGTTGTTTTGTTTCTATTTATTTTACTTGTTAAAGGGCGTGGGCCTAGGAACCACCTTCCTGCTGACGATGGAAGCACACTGTGCTGAGCTGCTGTGGTGCCGTTTTCCAAGCACATGTGTAGCCTCAGCTTTGAGCTTTATTTGCTGTTGTCGTGAAACAATGTGAAATCACTTCGGGTGTTTTAGCCAATGTGCACATTGAAGGGAGACCTTGTTCAGCACTTAAATTTGTTTCCTCCTGCTCCGGAGTGTTGGGCATGCCAGGCAGTGTTCCCAGGTTGGTATGTTAACTTACAGTGACTGTTCTCAAGTTGCAAACGCCTTCAAGCTTCCGAGGTTATTGCTTTAATGTTTTGACTGAAACCTATTTTTAATGAAAAGCTGGAGTTATTTTTATCTGAGAAGATCACCGTCAGTGAGTACCTCACAGCTCACGCCCATCCCACACCCCCTTCGCGGCGGCTAGTAAGCGTTTGCGTCTGTTGCTTTCTTTAAAGCCTTACGGTTTGTGGCCATCTTACTGCCTCCTGAAAGCACTCTCAAGGGCGTAACATTGCTGGCCTTGTTTTAATGTTCAGTGCCCACCCATGCCTCAGAATTAGAATTTGATTGAAAACCTGTTTGATTGGAGATCCAAAAAAAGACAAAACGTGAAAGGCGTGGTGTGCTGATGCTACGCACTGATACCTAAAACCGCCTTTGAATAAGACCTCATGGAGCGCTTTGTTTGGGATATTTTTGTAACACTCTGAAGTATTAAGTTATATAAAATATACGACATCACCGAACCCGTCCACCAGGCAGCTACCGTATATACGTCCATGCCGCAGTTTTTTTGGGTTGAAAAGCTGTGCCGGCAGCGCATTCTAATGCTGTAGTTTATTTTCACGCAGAACTTCGGTGATGCCCACTCTTGCCTCCCAGTCCACTTTCCCTTCTCCTGGGTGGCAACATCACATCGCTTTTCATGACCCTGCCATCTCATGCTTCCGGCAGCTTTGGCGTTGATGACTCTCAGGGCGGTGAACCAATGTGCTCTGAAGGGTCCCCCTGGCTAGTCTGCGGGAGTCACGGAGCATAGCTCTGTCGGCAGCCTGTGCCGGGCCTTGCGGATGGCGTGTGCTGGTCAGTCACGACTCTGGCTTCCACCGTTACTGGTTTCTATTTGCACACGCCCTGCCCTGATCCCACGCTGCGGTGACAGGAGGTGTGGTCATTGGTTCATTCTCTGTGATGTTCATGCATGACCAGGTGTGAGACACGTTGGACAGATTGGATGCTGTGGTGTCACGTCACCGTTGTCCCAGTGCTGACTTCTCTCCTGTTCTTGATGTTTGCAGTGGACTAAAGAGGATGGACACAGAACCTCCACCTCTGCTGTCCCTAACCTGTTTGTCCCGCTGAACACTAACCCGAAAGAGGTGCAGGAGATGAGGAACAAGGTGCGTACTGGCCGCTGCCCAGCCGCGGTGGGGTGGGCGGTGGGGATGGGAGGTGGCGCGTGCTTGCCTGGCGGAGGGCTCCTGCCGCTGCGGCCGTGCCAACAAGTGTGGCGTGTGAGCAGCAGACGGCCGGGGCCCCCGTGGTTCCTGAGCGGATGTGCGCTCACGTCGTGGGGCAGAGTCAGACGCCACAGCCCGTTTCTGGCAGGAGCAGCCTTTGCCCCTGCGTTGCGGCATTCATGCGCTGAGCCGTGAACGTTTGACGTGTCACATCGTGAGACCCACCGGTGCTCACAGTGTCACCCTGAGAGGGGCACACAGAGAGTGTTTCCCGAGTACTGAGTACAGTGAGGGACCAGTGCTTGCCAGAGCCGTCCGGAAGGTGCAGAGTCCATCGCCTTAGACTCAGAAACTGGTACACAAGCCGGACTGGCACCATCAGGCGGGCACTACGAACCCGCGGGGCCCTGAGGGGCGGGGCTCTGGGGCCCCAGTGCACGCGCAGAGTGACTCACAGGCCCAGCGAGTCTTCTCTGTACTATTGATGTGTGTGTCTCCTCCTTGCGCCCTCAGATCCGAGAGCAGAACTTGCAGGACATTAAGACGGCTGGCCCCCAGTCCCAGGTTTTGTGCGGTGTGGTGATGGACAGGAGCCTCGTCCAGGTGAGAGCCCAGGGTGTCTGACATTAGTGGGCGGTGGCTCTAATGACTGACTGCTCCGAAATTATTCTTGAATTGGCAGGAATGACACTGTGAGGTAAGTGCTCTAGGCAAGCGGTTATCTCTGTGAAAAATCCTCACGATGAGAAAAAAACCTTCCACTTTTCCTGAAATTGTAGACCTAGCCCAGCATGCCCACAGCTGTGGCCTCCCCAGCCCCCTCCATACGGTGCATGCCTGTGTGAGGGTGGCACTCACGCTGCCTGCTTTGGGACCTGGATTCGCCCTGGTTTGGGCAGTATACTGTGGAAAATGCTAGAAGAGGGTGGGTTTAACAGACTTTCTGTTCTCATGTATATTGCTCTCTGCAATAAAGTGCTGCTTGGGGAAAAGTGGTGACAGAGGGCACCTGTAAATGTCCGCATTTACATGCCTTTCTGGAAGAGAACTGTGCTTTGTGGCACGTTGCAGATGGTCGTGTAAGTAGTTAACCTCTGAAAATTAAGTTGCCACCTACTGCTTCAAACGCGACTCTCCAGAGTAGGCGTTTGTGCTCTTAGTCGGGCCAGCCGCGGTCCCGGTCTCGTGGTCAGTGTCTGCACGTGCACCGTCACCCCTGCCTCGCTCGCCGTGGACGCCTGTCCCTGCCGCATGCTCCCAGCCGGCTCCAGCCCGTGCGCGCAGCTGCTGTTCAAAGCCGGGCCTGGTGGGCTCTGACGACTCAGTTTACTGTTGCAGGACGCACCCCTCTCTGACTGTACGGAGACAATCGAAGGGCTCGAGCTCACAGAGCAGACCTTTAGTCCTGCTAGATCTCTGTCTTGTAGAAAGGTACTCACCGCCCTGTCCTCAGCCGCCTCTTGGCACGCGCTGCCCTTCCACCTGCCCGTCCCGCACCCCCACCCCCCGCCTGCTCCTGCTGGGCTCCGCCTTCGTTACCCCGTCTCTGAGACGGAGTTCCGTTCTTCCTGTTCGGTTCCTTAATTTAAGTATTTGCTATGAGGTTATTTTTGTCGTTCTCAGCCTCCACGAGGTTGTGGAGAAAGGGCCCCCGTTCACGATGCGGTGCATTTCTGAGGGTTGCACGTGACTTTGGTCGGTGCATGCTGTCGGGTTTGAGTTCGCCTTTTAGCGGTGCCGCGGGCCGCAGGCCCCGGGCAGCCTCCGCCTCTGCTTGCCGTGCCGTGAGCGCACGCGCCGTGACGGTGGCCCCTGGAGGCTGTATGATGGAAAGACAGCAGTTCAGGGGAATGGGAAGTGACACCGGACAATCTGTTGTTGATGAGATGTACTTACTTTTTCTCCTAAAACAAAAACAAAAAAATCCTAGGTAATTCTTGAAAAAATGTTTCAAGGGGAAGAAAGACATGAAAACGTGAGGCCCGGAGTAGTGCTCTGTGCACGCAGGCCCGACGCGGATGGCAGACCTGCCCCCTCGGGAGGAGTCCCGGAAGGGCCCCGCGGGGGTGCTGACCGCAGGACGGGCCGCCTGCTTGGGGGGGGCGGTTCAGGGGAGATTCGTAGGGTGTGTCTTTTCCATCCCTGCGCCTCCAGGGAGCTGCCGGACCGGTGTCGTGCCGTCCCCGCTGCCAGAGGAGCAGGTTTGCGCCAGAGGCTCCGTGCTCCGTGCGCGACCCCACCCGCGATGCTGTTTTGGCTCCTTGGGTATTAATCCAGCAGGTCCCGGTCTTCCTTATCCTTCGAATGCACTTTGAGCTGTTGTTCTTGGAGGGACTTCTCAGAGCAGGGAGTCAGGCGGCCTTTCCTACAGGTCTCAGCACTTTGGGCTGCCAGCCGCTGTGGTCTCGTGGCTCATCACTTTCTCCAGTGCTGGAGGCGTGCCGCGTCCGTGAGCCCAGGGGCCTTACTGTGCGGGGTCCCCGCCCTGGCTGCCACCTGTAGTCCTTGGGCAGAGCTGGTTGACGCCATCACTGCTCTGCAGTCTCTCTGGCCCGGGGTCGCACGTAGTGCTTCCTGCTTGCCCCTCGTTCGGGGTCTCCGGAAGGTGGGCTGGTTAGCTGTATTTAAAGTGGGCTTTTTTGGCCAGTTCCTCGTCCAGCCCCAGTTTTGTTTTCATTCTGACGTGTCTGACTTGGGTGTATGTCACGGTCACCTGTGAGTACTTCATCAAGTACAGATACGGGGTCCCCCCCACCCCAGCCAGGAAGTCAGAGTCGCTGAGAGTGGGCTTCGCCCGGGGGTGCCGCATCCAGGCGGGCTCAGTGCCGGAAGCTGTACCCAGCCCAGGCCGGGTTCTTATTCCCGCCGGCACCCCCCGCCCAGGCTCCTGCCGCTCCCGTGTGCACCCTTGGTCTTTTCCCGCGTTTGCCCACTTGGTCTTCTTCTCATTGTTACGTTGAGAGCATAACTCCATCTGTGACTTTGTCTGAAGCTCTTCCCGCATCTTGTGTGCGGATCTCAAAATGCAGGTGGCATTGCCCCCTCTGCCAGGTGCTGCTGCTCTCGGCAAGCTGCGTTTCTCCTTGACAAAGTGAAAAGAACTTTGTTACATGTCCTAAAAATGTCCTCTTCCCGATGAGGCAAATATGTAGATACTTGCTTTTCATTTGAGAATCTGAGGAATGTGGGTGTGGGGCTTAGGAAGTAGGGGCTCTGGGGAAGGACTTTCCTTTGCTTCCATCCCCCCTTCCTGGTGACCGCCGTTCCCACAGGCGGTGTCGTCTTCTGCCTAAAGGAGGAGTGGTGGGTTGTCAGCCACACCCTGAGGGTCTGGCTGAAATAGAAAGACTGAGCCCAGCCTAAGGCTTTCTTGACTCCACGTTGCTTGCGCCAGCACTGAAGCTGCAGCAGTCCGGCCGCCTTCTGGAGGCCACTGCCAGTGAGCTGGGCTGTCACATAGTAGCGCCTATAAGTTCATCCCGAAAACTGCCAGGGGCATCCGGGACCGCGCTGCTGGCTTTGCACACGGTGAGCTTCCCTGTTCTCTGTGCACCTGCACGTGCCTGGGTGGAGTCCCCACATGTGGCGCTGCGTGGTGGAAACGTGAGAGTCCTGGGCCCACCTTGCAGACTTACTCCGTGAACTCGGTGTCGAGCGCCCAGAATCGCGTGGCCCAGCACTAAGAATGTAAATTCAAATCTGAGTGGGTTTTATGGGTGAAAAGCCTGATGCTTGGAGAGGTCGGGCCATTAGCATGTTGCATTCCACGCCAGGCGCCTCAGCCAAGCTCAGGAGCAGTTACTGGGCGCTCAGAGCCGCGTTCTGTGGCTGGACGTGAGGGGAGTAACAAGGGCCTCTGCGTGAGAGCAGTTACTTCCCGTCCTGGCTTCTCAGCCCAGGCTGTCGCCCTGTGGGGGACCCGTTTCCCTCCACACCCCAAACTTTGTTTCCTTTCCCCCCAGATAGCAAGGTCCCTCTGTCCCCCAGTCTGGTCAGAGCCCGGGTCTTGGGGTCTTGGCTGCTTGGCCCTCTGCTGAGGAATGTGGAGGAAGGAGGCCCGCCCCTCCTCAGGGAACTGAGGAGCCTTGAGGATCTGGGGTCTCCGTGTGGGAAGGGCCTTGCTCGTCTGCAGGCTCCTCTCTGCCAGTTGATTTTTGATATTCATGCCTTGTTTTGAACTGTTGAGTTAAAGGGATTTAAACGTTTCTCTCCAACCTCATAGCACCTGGTCGTTTGGTTGGCAGTGCTAATGGGGTGCGTGTGCAGCGGGCCAGGTGCCCCAGCTTGTGGGACACCCCCGCTGTCACCCCGGCAGCTCTTCCCCACAACAGCAAAACTGGAGCCCGGGCACAGGGAACAGGCTCTACCGAGAAGAAGGATTCGATTCCTTGTCCTGAGGAGACAGGGCAGCTTCCGAGTGAAAAGCCAGTTGACTTCGGATCAGCCTTGGTCAGAAAGTGGGCTCCCCTTGACCTTCCAGGTTGTCTCATCTCTTGAGGCTCTCGGAGCAGAGGCGGCCAGTTCCAGCAGGTCCTTCCCTTCTCTTCCTGGGTCTGCGCCCCGGGTCACTCTTGGGGTGCTCTGGACGCTCTGCACCCAGCCTGCTGGACAGTGACCCCTCAATCCGGGTTGCCCAGCCTTTGCCAGGGCAGCAGGCGGCCCAGGTGAGCTGGCTGTCCCCAGTCTGGCTCTGGCTCTCGAGCACGTTGCTCGGCATGTCTGTGTCTGGTGCTCGCCCCTCACTGAGGAGAGTGTCGACAGAGCAGGCCTGGCGTCAGGATTTTGGCTGCTTCTCTCCTAGGTGGTTTTTGGAGGCCCCCATTAAGTAACGCGCATGTGTGTGAGTTCTGGCTGACTTCCTCGGCGAATAACCCAGGGCATTTGGGGGCCAGCCAGGGTGGGCTGTGTGTGGAGCTTCGCTGGGGCAGGCGAAGGTGGGCTGGCCGTCACGTGCCCAGGGCTGCCTCCCTCCCTCCCCCCACCCCCACTCTGCTCTGGGGCCCACGTGCCCCCTGTGCCCCACCCCAGGCCTGTCTGTTCCCTGCAGATTGGGTGTGACCTGTGAGCTGCTTTCTCTCTGTTTTCTTCTCTTTTCTTCATGTTTCTAGTTTTCCAAATAGCTCAGACAAATACTGGTATTTTGAGACTTTAAAACAATTTCTCGGTGTTTTAGGACAAGTTTAGGAGCTGGTTATAAGCCAACACGTACTCACAAGGACAGAACTTACACGTGAACTTAGATAACAAGCAGGTCTCCGAGCACATTTTCCCTGACCCTTGACATTTTCTCCTGTCGCGAGGAGGGCAGTTGACTTAAAAAGGCCGCCCTTCCACCCCGCCTGTCAGCACGGAGCCGGCCTTCCGGAGCTGCTCTGCTCTGTGCTGTCTGTCTGCACCGCCTTGCCTGTGCTTCTGAACCCAAGGGCTCTCCTGTGGGTTTTCTTTCCTCCTGGTACCTTTGTTTTGTGGCATCGTTTTGTGGCATCGTTTCTCTGTCTCCTACCCCTGGAGGCCGCAGTCCAGCCTCCGCCTCAGGGCCCAGGGCGATCCCCAGGCCAAGTCTCAGGGATGCGTGTGCTCCCAGAAACCCCTGGAAACCCGCCCACCCCGCCTGCAGCCTTGCCCGGGATGGGGGAGAGTCCCTGCGGGCAGGGCTCACACCGACGATGCGCCCCTTTTTGTCCGCAGGGGGAGCTGGTGACGGCCTCCAAGGCCATCATTGAGAAGGAGTACCAGCCGCACGTCATCGTGAGCACCGCGGGCCCCAACCCCTTCAGCACGCTCACCGACCGGGAGCTGGAGGAGTACCGCAGGGAGGTGCAGCGGAAGCAGAAGGGCCCCGGAGGTGAGCATGCGCGTCCTCGGCAGTCCTGGGCACGCTGGCGCAGACCACACAGGCTGTCCCCGAAGTGAGAGAAAGCGCTGTGCCCACTCCTTTGTGCCCAGGTGTTGACGGTGGGTGATGAGGTCCGTGGGTCGCATGAAAGAGCAGCCTCTGGCGTGCTCAGGACCAGAGCGTCCCTGAGCGCCCATTTCCTAGTTCCGAAGGAATACGAGCATGAGACACATTTGTGAGTGTGCACGGTGTGTGTGCCAGAGACGGTGACGGAGAGCCGAACGTCTCCCTTGCTGTGCCCGTGTGCCAGCAGGCCCGCGGCCCATGTGCGGCCTGCCCTGGCAAGTCCCTGCCCCAGCGGGGAGTGTGGCCGTGTGCTGGCGCGGCCCTTTGTTTCTCTCGGTGACTCCCTGACGCAGGAGGTAAAATGCAGTGGGACTATTTTGCAACATGGAAGTAAACGGCTCTGAGAGCCAGAACCTCACGGAGCAGGTTGTTTCCAACTTTAGGTTTTTAAAAGTAGATGCAAGAATTTTGAGAATGAGAGGTGAGCCTCCCACTGCCTGTCTGCCAGGAAGGCTCCGGTGGGTCTGCGTCACTTCCCCCGTCGGCCCTGGTTGAGACCAGGGAGAGCCTGGGCGCAGACCCCTGCCCCCTCCGCCCAGGAGGGTCGTGCTGCTGTCCTCAGGGTCTTAGGTCTTTGTACTGGAGCCTCTGGTCCTAAGTAGGGACCACACTCCCTCCTCGGCCTGCTCCCTACAAATCAGCCTTCTGGAATGGAAGTCCCACGGCGTGCCATGGCCCTGGGTCTGCAGGGTATTGACCTGGGAACTAGTATTGCTCCTGAGTCTCTGATTTGCCCTGGTTTAGGTTTTTCTGGTTTTGTTTTAGACTAAATAATACATTATGTAGCTGCTGTTGAAATTTGGGTAATGCAAAAGACTGTTGTTTTCCGTCTGTGTCACTTTGTTAGGTGTGCATGAAAATTAAGACTTCGTGCACATCGATTCCAAGGGAGCCCGGTCTTCCTGTCACCCTGGTCCCTGCCTCTCTGATCGTCTCCCTGGCATGTGCACACAGCCCTGCCAGCAGCTCTGTGCTGTCACCATCAGTCCCCGCCTCAGAGTAGAGCCCCGGGGGTGGTGCGTGGGCCGGCCCTCATTCCAGAGCCCTCCCGTGCGTCTCCCCTCCCGCGTCGGGGGGCCTGGATTACAAGACGTCAGACCACAAGACATACAGGAGTTTCCCCCACACATGAAGCTCCACGAGGAGGGACAGTCCAGCAGTCCAGCGGACAGGACAGCTGTGACCGTCCTCTGTGACCACAGAGCTGTCAGCAGCGGGAGTGCCAGTGGAGGCCCCTGCCCACACTGCAGCCGGCCTTGGCGCAGGGGCAGGGGATGGGGTGGGTGCCGTAGGTCAGCGCTTCACTTCTGGCCGGACGGAAGAAAGCCTTGGGACTTTGGCACCTTCTCCGGGTTGAGGGGACTTGTAGGAGATGCAGAGGCCTTTGTTTATAGAAATTGGACTTCAGGAAGGTGAGTTCACATCTCATTGAGATCAGAGGCCCATTCAGATAACGTTGTTCCAAATAGGGGACCTAGTGATGCTAACCCTTAACAGAAAAAGTGTAAGTAGGAGAAGGAGATTTAGGGAATGAAGATGACATTTGTATGTATTTTTTTCTAAACGAAAAGTAGACTTGAGTTTCCCATGTCTTGGGTCCTAGTACTTGTAATTTTTCCTCTGGTCCTTATCAGATATTTTATTTGAGAAAATAAAAATATGCTTTATAGCTGCCAATTTAAAACAAAAATTTTTTTTTAATGTTTTATTTATTTCTAGGAGAGAGAGAGACAGCGTGAGCAGGGAGGGTCAGAGAGAGAGGGAGACACAGACTGAAACAGGCTCCAGGCTCTGAGCTGGCAGTCAGCACAGAGCCTGACTCGGGGCTCGAGCCCACGAACCGCGAGATCATGACCTAAGCGAAAGTCGGACGCTTAACCGACTAAGCCACCCAGGCGCCCCTATAGCTGCCAATTTTAAATTATTGGTAGAAAATGCTCTACATAGAAAATGAAAACCCATGTGATTCTCATGTTCCATCCACCCCTTGAGGAGGTGAGGTGAGCAGGGACACTGGGCTGCTAGCTCAGCAGTGGGGAGGGGCTCCTCCCTGGACAGATAAGGACAGGCCGGGGTCGCCAGTCACAGTGCGCCACAGTATCGGCTCTGGCGGTTTCTCTCTGGAGTAAGAACAGAAATTAATTTAGTTTCCAAAGTTGTTAAATCTTTCTAAAATTTAGAGGCATGGTCACAGTGGGCTTGCTTCGTCCTGGAGGGGTGAAGGCAGCGTGGTCATGAGCCCTCCCGGTCTCCTAGATGCAGCCAGATGGGCTGGGGGGGCGGGGGGCAGCCTGCCTTGGAGGAGGGTGAAGGCTCATGATGTCTGAAGCTCTTCACCATGTGCTGCTCACTGTTCGTCTGCAGAGAATCTGGATGAGAGCAGAGAGGAGAAGGAGAAGAGTCCTCCAGAGCCCCCTGCTGGCCCCCACACGCCCCCCAGCACCCCCGTCAAACTTGAGGAAGGTGAGCCCTTGCTGCCCCGCTGTGGGATGCCCTTCGGGGTCCGGGGTCCACCAGGAGCAGTGGGCTTGGGGTTGTTGCCCCATGTGGGGTGGCGGGGAGCAACCGGGAGTGCGGTCGTGGGACCAGGCGAGGAAGCGCGTGTGCGTTTGGACGCCGCCCTCCTCCCTGGCGCTGGCACTGTCCTCGGTAACTTGAGGCCAGACGGTTATTAGCGAGAGGTCGGGACGAGGCGGGAGGGTAGGTTCTGGGGACTGGACCCCACCTGCGTTACGATGTGTGTTTTGCCCGCCGCTTACACGGTCCTTAGACTTTCCTGAGTGCAGGTTACCCCTCTGGAAACGTCTTCCGTCCTGTCTGAGCCGCGGGACCTCGTTGGACCTGCCGCAGTAGTCGGTCCCTGCGGAGCGCCGGCCTCCGTCGGCCTCTCGGACCACCCACTGCGTGTCTGTGGCGAGCGGTCCGTGTCTGTGGCACGCGGCCCGCGTGTCTGTCCCTCCGTCTTCCGTGTCGTGCTTCCCATGCCTGCTGGGAGCCTGTGCGCCGCCTTCTCCCGTTCTTTGTCCACAAGAATGGCTCCGCCGTTCTTCCGTAACCCGGCGGCTGTGACTGAGTGCCTAGATTCTCTCCCTGTGCTTTTCTCTTCCTGTGGCTGCATCACAAGCAGGAGGTGGATGTGCTAAAGAGTACCTGTTACCATAGTAAGTACCGCCCGGCCGGCCCGCTGCTGCCTGACCGCACCCCTGTGCTTCGCTTCATTCTCCTGCTTCTCTGTTGTTCATTAGGGTTTGTTTTCTGTTTATTCAGAATCAAAATAGAGCCCCCCCATCCCTTTCTTGCACCCGATTCCTCCACCCCAGGCAGTGGCATCTTGGCAGGGCCTCGGTCTCCAGAGAGTTGGGTGGTGGCAGCCTGTCCCTGGGGACCCTGGACTTGAGGGCACTTCTCAGGGCGCCCTGGGCCTCGGAAACTCCAGAACGATTATGTTGCCCGGATCAGCCCTTGACTGCTCGGTGGGAGGGTTTTGCTGTTTGGATCAGACGTCCGTCTAGACTAGGTTCAGACCTCGCGGGACTTTGCTACTCGCTGGGTGTTTGGATCTTTGCTGAAGCTGAGTGCTCAGACTTAATTCGAGGTGGGGCAGAAGAGCTACATTTGCCACTGTTTTTAATATGACTTTTAGCCACGTGATGGAAGTTCCATGAGGCACCACAGACAACCTGTGTGTGCTTTGCAGAGAGCATCCCGACTTCCTCCCGCCCTAGCCAAGTGAGGACATTTCATTATCCTGGGACAGAAGGTGGCTAAGGGCAGGGGACGGGGCAGCGCCAGCCTCCCAGAGCCTAAGTGCTAAGCGTCTGGGGCCCAGAGCCTTCTTTGCCGGGTGCACCTCCCCCACGCTCTGTCCGGAGCCCCTCCTGACTTCCGGCTCCATCTCCCCGTCCTAGATGGTTTGCTGGTGCCTGAGCAGCCAGGCGCCTGTAACTCGTAGGCTGTCCCCCTCCCCCCCACCTCGCCCATCAGAGTCTGTGTAGAAGTCTGGCGACAGGGGCCTTCACTAGCAGCCCGCCCGCAGACCACGGAGGCTTTACCCATTTGTTTCCATGTTCAACTTGTGAGGATGGCCCGATGTTTTGCTGCTACCCTTACATTATAGTTCATCTCTCTTGATTTTCCAGCCTACAATGGCTTTATTTTGACGCGGATATCGCGCGCGGGTCTGGGAGTAGCTGTGATTTCTCTGTGCTTTCCTTCACGGGGGAAGCCAGGTGTTGCGGACTGAAATTTAGGCTTAATTTCAGGACTACTAGTAATGTGCCCTTAGGATTCTAGAACAAATTTCTATTCAAGTGCTAATGCAGGGCGTTGTCCTACTGAAATGCTCTCTGCTCGCCCACCTCTCTGACTGGGGACCGAGGCCGTCAGCGAGCGCCCTGTCCCCGAGCAGGAGCTGCGGCCGGCCCTGAGATGGTGCCTACGTTCTGTACTCTGAGCCCCCGGCCCTGAGCCCCCTGAGTAGAGCAGACGTCACCTAAAGTTTCACTCTCGTGTCGGTAACCCCCCCGAGTCCAGCGCCGGCGGGCTCCGTGCGGGGCTCTGCCTTGCTCTTGGGGTCCCCCTGGCTCCCCGAGGTCCGGGAGCCGCTCTTCAGCCCTGTCTCTCCTACCCCGCCCGCCAGAGCTGCCGCAGGAGCCCGCCTCCGGAGAGGACAGTGACGCTGCCACCTTCAAGCCGACTCTCCCCGACCTGTCCCCTGATGAGCCTTCAGAAGCGCTGGGCTTCCCGACACTGGAGGAGGAGGAGGAGGAGGAGGAGGGGCTCTGTGAGGCCCGCGAGCCCCCCAGCCCCGCCAGGTCCCCCCTGGTGGCCAGCCCCGAGCCGGCCTCCACCCAGGCGGCTGAAGAGGCCGCCTCCCCAGCTGCCGAGGAGGGGGCTGCCGTGGACCCTGGCAGCGACGGGTCTCCGGGCAAGTCCCCTTCCAAAAAGAAGAAGAAGTTCCGCACCCCCTCCTTTCTGAAGAAGAGCAAGAAGAGGGGGGACTCCTGAAGGCCCCGTCCTGCGCCAGCCGCCGCCCCCAGACCGTCCCCGAGCGTCTCGTGTTGTCTTCCCGTGTGACGGAATGCGAAAGCCCGCCCCCCTGCGTAGCTCGAGCTCCCCTCGCGGCGACCAGACCCCCACGTACGCCGGTGCTCCCCTCGCGTGCGCACAGCGCCCTGCCCGCGTCCCTCCCCGCGTCCCTCCCGCCTCCCCCCCAACCCCTGCAGCCCCCAGTTCTGGGGGAGGCGGATCCACATCCCTCCTGTCTGCACACCCCCTCTCCCCCCGGGGTGAGAAGTCCTGGCTCCGGCCGGACAGTTGGAGGCCCTGCCGGCTCTGGCCGTGGCCTCTCTCTCCTGTCGTAAAGTGACCCTCGCTGTGTCTGCTAGTCTCCCCGTCACCCCGAGGTCTCAGGTGACTGGATCTGAGCTGTAGTTTCCGGGTGGCGCCGCCTGCCGGGTGAGCGAGCGCACTCTGCAGATACAAAGCCTCGGTCCTGTGGAAACTCCTGTGCCTGGGCCGGGCCCGTGACAGCCCGTGAGCGGGGGAAGCCCCGACGGCAGAGGGGCCCGTGTCCGCCCAGCACAGCCCACGCGTGGTCGCGTTACCCTGAGGCCGGAAACTGGCTCAGGGCTCCCCGTTCCTTACTCACTGGGGTCTCTAGATTCCCGTCGCGGGGAAGATATGTCAAGGTGAGGGTGGGGGTGGGGAAGAGTCCTTTCTAGAATTTTCCTTCAGTAGGTTTGCAGTTCACCCTACGATTTTTACCATGAATGGGCCACTTTTTAGTTTTCCCTCTGCTCACTTCTCTGGGGGACGTTTTGGACCGAGATGGGGTCTTCTGTTACTTTAACTCTGCCTGAAAGACCCCTCCCCCCCAGGGTTTGGTGAAAGGTGGCCCAGCACCAGCCGGCGGTCCCTCCCTCACTGCTTCCACCAGGCGCTTCGGAGCCTGACTTGCTCTCCTTGTTCGACCTGGTGATTCTCACTTAACTCCGACCCAAGAAACCACGTGAAGCTGCTTAGTGGGACCGGTGGGTGACCCCGTGCGGGAGCTGCCCGGGCGGACCCGGTGCCACCGCGGCCGGGTCCCACGCTCCTGACACCCAGGCAGGGCCTGAGGCTGGCTGCATGGCGCTGATCGCTGCTTCGAGCTTGTTGGCGACCTGCTTTTCTCCCGTCATTTTGTGGCCATGGTGGCGTCTGGGCCCTGCGCCCTCAGCCCGTACTTCAGCGGACCCTGGACTCTTTACCCCTCCCTTTTGTCCCTCACGTGCAACTTTCATTTCACTTTTGTAGTTTATTTTAACTCTTTGTATCACAACACGAAGTTTAGTCGCGTGTATGGACACAGGCTTGGGAGGGTGGGGCCTCTGTCCTCCGCTGTGACCTGTTTTACTCACAAATAAAATTTCTTTAAGCAGTTTCCTTGTCTAAACTTGGGAAACAGGTTTGCATTTTTTCCCTCTTTGTTCCTTTAAGATAGGACTTCTAGAAGCCTGTCTTGAGTCCCAGATCGAGATCCCAAGTGTCGCTCTGCACTGGGGAGGCCCCCGGAACCGCCCTGCCCGGGGGCACCAGCCTGGCCCTGCGGTCCCAGCAGACAGGCAGGCGGGAGGGTGCTGGGCTCCCTCCTCTCCCGGCGGCCGGGGTGCAGGCGCGGGCCGGGGTGCAGGCACGGCCCGGGGTGCAGGGCGCGGCCCGGGACGAGCCTGGGACCTGCCTGCTCAGTGCAGGTGCAAGCGCTGCTGGGGCCGGGGGGCTCCGGGGTGGGGGGAGGTGAGGCGCAGCCGTGTGCTGGCGGAAGGCACTTGGTATAAAGTAGCTGCTTTATTTTGTCATTCGGAGGTTTGGCTGATACTGTGTCTCGGAGAAGAGAGAACAGAAAGCCTGGAAGGTTTTGGAGTCCCTGCTCCCAGGTCGCAGGCAGGCCTGGCCAGGCGTCCGCCACGGAGGGGCTGGAGTGTCTGGCAGGGGCCGGGGCTGGGCCCCAGGGGGAGGGGAGGGGCCCCCCGCCCAGGTCTCATCGCCCCCGCCCCCCAGCTTGGGACGGGGCTGGCTCAGCTACTCAGCCTTGGCCTTGGGCGCCGTGTGGGCTGGAGGCCTCAGGTTGCGCAGCAGCAGGAAGGGGAGCAGGAAGAGGCCGGCGCACACGGTGAAGCAGGCCCGGGCCCCCGCCAGCCAGTACGCTGTGGAGAGACGGCCCGGGCGGTGACGCAGCCCGCTGCACCTCCGCCCCCAGGCGGCAGGACCCACCCACGGACCGAGGTGGCCAGCACCGAGGGCGTGGCGGGGGAAGGCGTCCCGGAGGCGCCGTGTGGCCTCCGCTCCAGGCCGGCAGCCCCCAGGCCCGGAGCCCTCACCTGAGGCGGCCACCAAGGGTCCCACCGCCCTGGCCAGGGCGCCGAGGCTCCGCAGTGTGCCCATGATGGTGCCCTTCTGCCCGGGCAAGCCTTTGGGGGAGAGAGGAGGCCGTCAGGTGCTTGCTGGCCTCCGCCCGCTGGGGTGCCTCCAGCGATGAAGGGCTCCCCTTACCGTAGTCCGCGACCACAGAGGACAGGCAGGGCACCACGACGGCGGCAGCTGCATGGGGACACCAGGGGGGTGGCGGTCAGCCCCCCGGCGACGCCCGGAGGGCTGTGACGCAGGATCCCTGGCCACCAGCTCCCTACCGCCCCCACCCTGGCCCCGGGAGGACCCCTCACCGAAGGAGTAGAGCAGCAGCCCCAGGCCGAGCGCGGGCAGCGTGAGCCCCCAGCCGACGAGGAGGAAGGCGGGCACCAGCAGCAAGATGGCCTGAGGGGGCACGGCAGCGCTCAGCACCCGCCCCTGCTGCTTCCGGCGGGACTCGGGACACCGGCCTGCCCTCGCTTCCCCGGGGGGGGGCCTCGTACCCGCTTCACCGCTGCAATCTCCCCGCCGGGGCTGATCCTTCGGGCGTAGGCGCCCTGCACGGCGGCCATGGTGAGGCCGATGAAGAAAAACATCTTTCCCTGCTGCAGGCTGGGGGCGGGGGAGCCGTCAGCGCCTCGCTGTGACCGCCCTGCTCCCCGCCAGCCACGCCGCAGCCCGAGAGCACCTCCGTGGGCCTCGGCCGGCGCCTGCCCCCGGGACGGGCCAGGGTGGGTGTCACTGAGGCGGGAAGGACAGGCCGGCGCCCCTACCTGCTGAACTGGAAGCGCTGGTGAGCGAGGAAGCTCAGCGTGAACTCCAGGCCCGAGAACAGGAAGAGGTAGAGGAAGTACACCAGGCCCAGGCGGCGAAGGCGACCGAGCCCTGGGGAGCACGGAGAGCGCTGTAAGGGGCCAGCAGCCTGAGAACGCGACAGGCCTGCCCTCACGAAGGGGGTCCCCAGCTTCCTACCGTCTCCAGCAGGTGGGTCCTGGCCACGGGCCACGGCTGAAAAACGGAGCAGGGCCACGGGGCTGAGCAGGTCTGCGGCGGCCCGGAACCCCGGGCCGATGGAGGGTGCCTGGGGAGGGGGCGGGGCTGGGGAGGCCGGCCAGGCAGCTGGGGAGGGCCACGACCTGAAGCGGGCCTGGCCTCCGGTCCAGGTGCCCGGCCCAAGACGCAGGGGTCTCCGGAGGCACCGTGGCCCCAAGCGCGCCTGCGCAGGAGGAGAGGCCAGCCCGGCCTTCCCGGGCATCCCCACGTGCCCACAGAACCGAGCCCCCGGCCTGGGGCCCGTCAGCAGGCTCTGGGACCCTCCTTACCCGCTTCTCCGGGGGCAGCGTCTCCGGCAGGAAGCAGAAAATAAACAACAGGTCGGAGGCAGCAAAGAGCAAAGCGAGCCAGGGCACCGTGTCCGCAGGCAAGAAGGCGCCAAGCATGGGGCCCAGCGTGAAGCCCAGCGAGAAGGCCACTCCGATGAGTGCCTGGGGAGAAGGCCGCCTGAGCCGGGCGGGGCTGGGCGACCCCAGGCCAGGACTCCCCACCTCCTGGTCCCGCTGTTCGCACGCACCATGCCTCTGCTGCGGGCGGAAGCTGAGCCCAGGTCGGCAACGATGGCGGTGGAGAGGCTGACGTTCCCCTTGCTGATGCCCCCAATCACCCTGGAGGCCAGGAAGGCCGCGAAGCTCTTCGAGGCCGCCCACACGGCATACGAGGTGGCCAGTCCTGCCTGTCCCCACGGCAAGTGTGGTCACTCGAGGCCAGGAGGGGCCCAGAGTCGGGCGGGCAAACCCAGGTAACACCGTTGGGACCGGGCCCTGTTCTGGGTGACCCAGGGCCCGCCGGTGTTCCCCACGTCCCCGCGGACAGGGGGCAGCTCTGGGAAAGCCTGCCTTAGCCACAGGAGCCAGCACCCAAAGCAGCACACCCAGGTGGCAGCTCGGGCCGCTGCCGGGGGTGGGGGGTTGCGGTGGGCACCCATACCAGAGACAGCAACATAACTGGGCGCCTCCCGAGACAGTCCGAGACCGCCCCCGTGACTGGTGCCAAGAGGAACTGCAGGAAGGAGAAGACCGAGCCGATCAGACCTGAAAGAGACAGACGTTTGGGTCACACGACCCGATCAGTCCTCATAGGTCTGGTGACGCCGGGTGGGCCCCACAGAGCGCGGACACTGCATGTGGAGAGGGGGCACAGCGCCCAGGAGCAGGAAAGCAGGGACAGGGACCCCAGGGGGCCCCAGCGTGGGACGGGGCGCCGTACCTCCGAACAGGACGCTGTTGTACCTCTTCTCCGCCGGCATCCTGATGGCCGCGGCAAACCAGTCCACCCCTCGCTGCCACGAGCCGTAGAGGGGATCCTGGGGAACGAGGAAGCGTGACAAGGGTTGGGGGAGTCCCTGATGGGGTCTGGGGCAGTGGGCAGCCATCGTCGGAGTCAGGGAGCCGCCGGACAGGGGGGAGGGCTCACGTGGGCACGACCGTGGCTCTCCAGCAGCCCTGGCAGCAGGGGCAACAGCAGAGTGAAGGCCAGGAGGTCCAGGAGGAGGCCGAGGAAGACCACCGCGATCGCACGCGGCTCCCGCACGGGCTGCTGGCGGATGGGTGCGCGCGGCGTGCAGCTGCCTCCGGCTCCCCAGCCCACGGTGGGGGCCGCTCCCATACCCCCCGGCTGAGAGTGCTGGGTCTGCATGAGGGGGCCTCTGGGTACCCCAGAGCCAGAGGCCTGCCCTGTACGGGGGGAACCCAGGCCCCCAGTCTTCACCATGCCCCCAACCCGCTAACAGCCAGCAAGCACCCCGAAGGGAGCGCCTGCCCGCCTTGCTAGCGGGCGCCCGTTACCCAACACATGGGTCCCGCAGTGCACCCTCTCCCGATGCCGGGCAGGAGGAAAGTCAGGCTGAAGGTTGCGCAAAGAGACCGCAGCCACCGATGCCAACCGTCCCAACGGGCCTGGTTGGGGGCATCGGGGCCCCGGGGACCAGTCTACCCCAGGTCCTCTAGCGGAGTGGGCCGGGAAACTGAGGCCCGGGCGTAGGGCGGCCCCGACGGTGTCCCCGCGTCCTGGAGAACACGGTCCCCGCGTGGAATCCCGGCCCCCGGTCCCCACTCCACACCCCGCCCCGCCCAGGACCCCGGCCCCCGACCTCCTCCGCCCTGTCTCGCGCCGCTCCGCCCCGCCCGGAATCACGGACCCCAGCCCTCTGCCCGGCCCAAGACCCCGACCCCCACCGCGGCTCGCATCCTGGGCGGGGCAGTGGGGCGCGCACTGGACACGGGAGCAGGCCCTCCCTGCACCTGCCGCGGCGGCGCGTTCGGGGCGATTGGACAGTCGGACTCACCAACTGATGGACGGATGCGGAATGGACCGCGAACGCTGCCGGGAACGAGCGCGCGCCGGCCACGCCCCCTCCCGCCCCGGAAGCGGGCGGCCGCACGCTTCCTCTTCCGGCCGGCGCGCCGCCTTCCCCGCCCCCGCGGTCCCTCCCCGCCGCCCGCTCCTGCCTGCGCGGGTGTCTGGGCGGCTCTGCGCGTGCGCCCGGGCCCGGAGCCCCGGGCCCCCCAGCGTCCAGCCGGCCGCGCGCTGGCCTCTCTGCCTCCGGCCCGGCCCGGGGCGGCGGGCTCCCACAGCTGCTCACCACCTGCGGCCACGTGCCCTCCGGGGGTCGTGGGACTGGCCGACACGAACCAGAACGTAACGGGAAGTTCTGGAAATGAGGTTCGGCGTCCAAGTTGACCTGTGGCCACAGCCCCCCCACCCCCCACCCCCCGCAGTCTGCACTCGCACACGCTCTTGACACCGTGTTAAACTCCAGGCAGAACGAGCAGCAGCCACACGCTGCCCGACGGGGGCGGGAGTCCTCTAACCGAGAAGCAAGCCGTAGGCACTTTCTCCACGGGACTCGTTCGGGCCACGTTCCTTTTCCTCCAGCCGCGCCCTGGGGGAGGGGCAGGAGGGACGAGTGGCGACTAGCGGCCCAGGGCGGCTCTCGTGGCCAAGCTGGTCCTTGCCGGGTTTCACCCCTTCTCGGGCCCCTGTATCCTCACCTCTGCCAGTCGAGGCAGAGCTGGGATGGGGCAGCCACACCGACCCTGCAGTTTCCGAGACTTCCGTGTGCAGGGGGTCCGGGGAGAGGCCCGGGGCGGGCAGGGCTCCGAGGGCCGAAGCCGGGCTGCCGGCCGTGCCACGCTCAGGGGACCGGACAGCGGGGCCTCGCCAGGGAGCCCGGGGCTGGGGGACAACAGCGGGGAGGGGAGGCCGGTGTGGCCCGGGGACGGGACACTGCCAGGGCCCCCTGGCTTCGCGAAGCCGCGCAGCCCGCAGACCTCTGCCCCCACCCCCCCCTTCCCACGGCTGCCCTCGGCATTCAGCGCTTGGGGCCTACGGGCTCCGGCGGCTCCACCGCCCAGTCTGTCCAAGATCGAACTCCCACTTCTCCCCGCCGCCCTCAGGGAGGCCAGAAACCCATCCTGCCCCCCCCCGGCCAGTCCTCAGATTTCTGGTCACTGCCGTGGCGGCGGCCCCGGGACCGGCTTCTCGGCGCGGGCACCGGGGCCACCTCGCAGGACAGGCTGCCTCACGTGACGTCGGCGCCAGGCCCCGAAGCCCCTGCCAAGCCGAGGCCTCCACACCTCACCGGGTGTTCCAGAACCTTACGTACAGGCTTCTGTACAGGAGCCAAGGGCCGGGGTCGTCCCAACACGGAGCTGGCCCGCCCCCGGTCCCAAGCCCGGTGACGGACCCCGTCCGGACGGAGGAGACCGTCCTGGGAGGTGAGCGGCGCTCACGAAGGAAGCAGAGGCCACACCGACATGTCAGCCGCCTTTATTACGGTTGTTCCACAGCATCGCTGCCTAACTTGCGAAATTTTATTTCTTGAACTTTTTCCTCTTCAGAGCCTTCCATTCTCCTTCCTGCGTCGCCAGACTGTTGAACAGGTGTTTCACTCTGCGCTTCCTTTCCGCGTCCCTTCAAAGGCAAGGCCACAACCGTTCCCGGGGTTGGCTTCTCCGCCGGACGCCCCGCCCCCCAGCAGCGCGCGAGCACGAGCACGCGCACGAGCACGCGCACGCGCACGAGCACGCGCACGAGCACGCCGGGGCCGGACCGCCCCGCCCCCCCGCCCCGCCTCACTCCGCCCCTCCCCGGCCAGCCCGCCCGCCCCGCCTCACCGCTCCAGGGTCTCCGCGAGCTGCATGCGGGCCAGGAACTGGTTGTCCCTGCGGATCTCCCTGACGGCGCCTTTAAACTCCCGCCTGTGCTTGTGGACCAGCCGCCGCCGCTCCTGCTCCTCCCTGCTGCCTCCCTGCTTCCGCCCGAACTCCAGGCTGAGGGCGCAGAGGCAGCGTCACGGGGCTGCGCCCTCCCCCGGGGCTGTTCCCCCCCGCCCGCGCAGGGGCCGCGGCTACGCACACTTTGACCAGCCGGGGGGTGAACAGCTTCAGCGGCACCGGCTTGCTCCTCTCGCAGACCAGCGGCCGGCAGCGCGGCTCCCGCTGCCCCATGGCGGCCAGCGCGCCCCGGCACAGCTCCTGGAACCGGGCGGGGGAGCGGAGGCTGCGGCAGGCCCGCCCGCGGGTGGCCCCCAGGCCCCGGGGGGAGACAGACGCGGCCTCCCGCTGTGCCGCCCCCCCGCCCCCGCGGGCTCCCGGCCTCCTCCGCTAAGTGAAGGGGCGCGGGCCCGGCTGGGCGGGAGCCCCCTTCACGCTCGCAGGGGTGGGGGCCTGCGCAGGGCGGGGCGGCTGGCAGCGCGGCGGAGGGTGTCGTGTTTGCACACCTGGGGGCGAGCACGGCCTGCGCTTCGGGGGCCCGCAGACCAGGTGCAACCTGCTCCGCCAGCGACCCGCCCGCCGTTCCGGGCGCACACGGGCAGCCTTCGCTTGTACCCCGGGGGCCAGGGGTGCGGGGCAGCCAACAGGGAGCCACGCGATGGGGCAAGACTGTGAACCACCACGGCTGTGGTTCCAGAAGAGGTAGCCGGGCTTCTGAGGAACCTAGAAGGTTCCTCTCCCATAGCTGTGCCCTGGAACTCAGGCCTCTGGCCCCACGGGCACAACCGCCCGGCACCCTCAGCCAGCACAGCTGCTTCCAGGGCCCAAATCCCCGTCTCCACAGGAGCCGGATGTGCGGCGTGGTCAGCTCAGCTCGCCCAGGGTCCCTTAGCGCCATCGAGGCCAAATCCCGCAGGGCCAGCCAGCCACTCTGCCCATTAAAGGACAAGCCACAGCCGCACCGACAGGAAGCCGGCACAGCTGCTGACGCCTTAGCCTCATCAACTTCTACGCGCTGAGGTGGCTCCATGTGGACAGAGGCCCGGCAGCCCGGGCTCGGAGGGTGACCAACAGGGACAGCTGAGCGGCCTGTCCGTGTGCTAGCGGGGGAGACGTGACAGACACACGTCGTGGAGGAGAGGGCAGGGAGGGCGTGAGCGGCCGGGGCCACCCCCCCACCCCCCGGGCGGCCGGGCTCCCTGAGGGCAGCGAGGGCATGGGCCACCTGTCTGTAGGGACAGTGCTCCAGGCCGGGGAAG
The DNA here is from genome assembly GCA_017311185.1 of Proteles cristata cristata. Classification (NCBI taxonomy): domain Eukaryota; kingdom Metazoa; phylum Chordata; class Mammalia; order Carnivora; family Hyaenidae; genus Proteles; species Proteles cristata. Next base: position 265,690 of record JAESUZ010001638.1, on the reverse strand, counting down.
GGCGAGTGTGAACTCCGCAGATGAGGGGTCCGAGCGGGTGAAGAGCGTGCCCGCTCGCCTGGCCTCACGCACCACAGTCCCGCCTTCGCCTTCTGTCTGCTGGGCGCGGACGGCCGCTCGGACGGAAGCCGGTGGCCGGCTGGGGACGACTCCGGAGAAGACCGGGTGGGGGGCGGGGGGATGTGAGGGTCGTGAAGGCACGACTGAAACATGTGCCACAGGAGCGGCGGCTGTTGAAGACACTGGTTGAGACAGATCGAGGGGGGTCCTTCGTGGCTTCTGCACCTCGTAAAGGACGGCGGGGCCGTTCTCAGAAAACCCGTGAGGCCCGGGGCGAGCGGAGCGCAGAGCCGCTGCCCAGGCTGGAGGGCACGTGACCACAGGGCGGCTCGCAGACCAAGTGCCGAGCAGACGCCGTGCGTGCGGAGCGCGGGGCCTTCCCGTCACCGCCCCGCCGCGCCTTCCGCCGGTGTCCCCGGTCGCTAGAGCCACGGAACGCCGCCTGCCCTGCTCCCCACGCAGGGGGCAGCCGGGAAGCCTCACCTGGAGCTCCGGGGGCTGACTGCGGGCGGCCAGGTACTCCGTCAGCAGGGCGCGGAGGGGCCGCACGATGTCGTGGAAGGACGGCAGGGAGCCGTACAAGAGCACGCAGCGCTTCACCAGAGCCAGACACACGGCCAGGCAGGACAGTCTGCAAGGGGGCGACACCCGGCGTCAGGGCAGGAGGGAGACGGGCGCTGGCTCCTTCCTGCGGCTCACTGCCTCCACCAACCGTGCTGGCAGCACTCAACCCTGAGACCCTGACCTGGGCCACATAACGACTTTGAAAAGAGTGGCTCCGTGTTAGGTTTTAAATTACTATTTGCAAAATCAAGCAGACAGATCTTAAAAATTCTAGGAAAGTTGTTTTCTTTTTTCTTTCATGGGCTGGGTGGACATTTCTCCACAGAAAACATGTAAGTGACCAATAAGCAGGGAGCCTGGGCGGCTCAGTCGGTTAAGCGTCCGAGTTCGGCTCAGGTCATGATCTCATAGTCTGTGGGTTCGAGCCCCACGTTGGGCTCTGTGCTGACACCTCAGAGCCTGGAGCCTGCTTCGGATTCTGTGTCTGCCTCTCTCTCTGCCCCTCCCCTGTTCATGCTGTCTCTCAAAAATAAACTTAAAAAAAAATTTTTTTAAATGGTTAAAATGGCAAACCTTCTGTTGGGTACTTTACTACAACAAAAGAATACTTCAAGGAACCCCTAATTTAAAAAATCAGAGAATAAAGACCTCTGACAAAAATCCCTGGTCCTCCTCCTGTAGATGGGTGTTTGTGACCCGCCCCTATCCACATGTTGAAACCCAGTCCCCAATGTGACGGCATCTGGAGGTGATTAAGTCTCCCTATCCATGAACATGGGATCCATTTATTCAGTGATCTCTTGTAGTTTCAATAGTCTTTACTCTCCTTGGTTAATTCCTATATTTCATTCTTTTTGACATTATTGTAATAATTTTCTAATTTTCTTTTCAACTGGTCACTGTGTATAGGGAAATGCAGCTGATATTTTTATTGACTTTGTATTCTGTTCCTTCACTGAAATAACGTTTTAGATCTAACAGCTTTTCTGCAGAGTTTTTAGACTCTGCAGAGTGGACACTGGTGCGTCCTTAGGGTGCTAGGTCCCAGTCATGTCGGGCTCCAGGCCAGGCACTGAGGCATGCCCTCCCAGGAGCCCCAGGCCCTACACTTACCTCATGTGGTTGGCCTCTGTCTTAGTCTGGGCCTTCAGTCCACTTGCCCAGTGAAGAGAGAGGCCTCTCCTCTGCCACGTGGCTATGTCCTCTTCATCAGAAACCAAGAGCAGCTCCGAGTTCTTCCCAGATGCTCTGAAAGGGTGCACCAGAGTGTAACCTGAATTCCAAGGGGGACAAGGACAGAGACGGCCTCTGAGCATTACCAAGCTCAGGGGGCAGGCTCTACATGGTGAGGCCTATAGAAAATTCACTTCTGACACAAACAGCCTATTTTTACCACACACAGGTGGGACTGCAGCTTTTGTGGGGGTGCTTGAGGGGACAGACCAAGCTCTTGACCTCGCCACAGAGGTGGGCAGTAGACACCACCCACACGACAAAAGTGAACAAGACTCTGTACCAGAGACGATGGTAGGGTGCCTGGGGGGCTCAGTCGGTTAAGCGTCCGACTTCGGCTCAGGTCATGATCTCATGGTTCATGGGTTCGAGCCCCACATCAGGCTCTGTGCTGACAGCTCAGAGCCTGGAGCTGCTTCAGATTCTGTGTCTCCCTCTCTCTCTCTGTGCCTCCCCTGCTCACACTCTCTGTCTCTCAAAAATAAATCAACATTAAAAAAATTAAAAAAAAAAATAAGATGACGGTAGTCAGAGGAGGAGCAGAGTGGGGGAAGGTGGGAGGCGGATGGTAGTTAACCAACCAGGTCAGAGAACGCCTGTTGCACAGGATAAACGCCAGTGGAGAGGACTTAACCCAGTTACTGCCCAGAAGAGCAACTGAGGCAGTGGGTACGGCCTCCCAGGCCTGCCGGGGTCCAGGCACGGCAAGGCCAGCAGTGGCAGGGCAAAGGGGGAAGGGGGGGCTGGCGGCCAGCCCGCCCGCCGCCTCCCTGTACCCCAGCATTCAGTGCGTCCTGCTGCAGCCTTCACCGTGGGCTAGGACCACCTCCCAGCAGGCTCCCGGGGCCCGGCTACGCCTCAGGGCCCGGCAGCGCGGCCGGCACATGGAGCATGCGGCCCGGGGTCAGTGTGACTGGGGAGCAGAGCCGCGTGGGGGGAGGCTTTACTGTGAGGTCATGAGGGGACAGGATAGGCCCCATGTTTAGGCTACTGGACGGAGGGGCTGTGGGCACCCTCGGCCGCACCCCTGAAGATTTGAAATCGCCCCCCGCCCCCACCCCAGCACTAGTGAGGCGCTCCGCATGACAGGCGGCGTCAGATCTGCATCTTATCCCGGAGACACGATCTACGATCGGGGCAGGAAAGGTGACCCTACAGACACAGAAGAGCGAGGGGCAGAGACAGAGTGACGCCTCGACAACCCAAGAGGGAAGCCGGGTGGTGGTCACGTCCTGGGCGCGGGAGGCCAGCAGGGAGCGGAGAGTACGGGACAGTCTAGAAGATCAACAAACGCTACAACTCCTTGTTACGTTGCTTTGACAGTCAGTCGTCCCAAAACTCCCACGGCAGAAACTAGAAACTACACAGAGCAGGGCTGCGGCGCTAGAAAGACCACCTGAGCCACGCAAAGTGAGGGAGGTGTTCTTGCTGCACAGAGAAGGTAACGAGAAAATAGATCTTAATGATGTACTCATTTAACCCAAAATGTGAAAACATTATTTTAACACAAATATTATCAAAAAACCTGAGCTGTCGTATGTATTTTTGACAGGAAGCGTGGTCGTCCGGGCTGTGTGTCATGCCCAGCACGCCACCGTCCAGGCTCATGGGTGTGGCTGCCACGGTGGACACAGAACGGGGTGCAGTGTGTCCACACAGCCATGCTCGCTCGCTCTCAAAGATAAACATTAAAAAAAGTGGGGGAGGAAAGGCTGCGACTCTGGATGGCAGGGCTCCGGACGGTTTGGTCTCTCTAGCGTTTCCGCGTCCCACACGCTCTACGGTAAGTAGGAGCTCTTTTTAAAAGCCCTAAAGAGGATGCTAACGTGCATCCCTCGCGCCAGCTCACCTCGGCTTGGCTTGTTCGGAGTTGCGATGTGGAGAATCCCGAGGAGGAAATTAACGAGCTCGGGTATGAACCTCTGGGACAGGGACACGTAATCCAGGAACAGGCAGCACACGAACAGGCCCTTCACCACATCCGGCAGGGACAGCACGGGGCACTGGCGCGGGGCACGGGGCACGGTTAGTGGTCAGGAGCAACGTTCCGGAAGGCTGCGCCAGGTAGGTGACCTGGCTTCCCGAGCGCGGCCCCAGAGCCTCGTGTGCAGAGAGGTGCATGTGTGCGCCCCTCACGGTGCGGCATTCAGGGGAGGGGCCCCTCGTGCTCTCCCTTCCCGGGGACAGTTACCCCGGCAAGCAGCGCTGTCGGCCACCGGCCACGTGGGGACCAAGGAAGATGCCACTATCGGGGCTTTTTTAAGCCACGAGGGGAACAAAACCCCACAGTAGCCTTGATGCCTTTGCCTCGCACTTACCTTATCTGGTGTCACAGCCTCCATAATCGCATGTGGGGCCACTTCCAGCCTCAGAGATTCTGACTGGTTGTCTCCACAGGACACCCCCCACCCCCCGCCTGCCTCCCCTCTGCTGGGTGACTCTCCCTCCGCGTGGCCCTAAAGGTCACCAGCCTGGCGCCGCCGTGGGCTCCCTAAGCAGGGCCGAGGACGCACCTTGGTGAGCAGCTGACTCATGCACACAAGCGCAGGCGTCACGACCGGGTGCCGGAAGTCGGAGGTTGGAAACAACATCCCAGCAAGTTTCAAATAAATGAGCTGAAAGACAAAAGCGTTACCATGTGGATTAAAAACAGTAAAGTAGGAGCGCCTGGGGGCTCAGTCGGTTAAGCGTCTGACTTCAGCTCAGGTCATGATCTTGCGGTTCGTGGGTTCAAGCCCGACGTCGGGCTCTGTGCGGACTGCCGGCTCAGAGCCTGGAGCCTGTTTCAGTCTGTGACTCCCTCTCTCTCTGACCCTCCCCTACTCATGTTCTGTCTCTCTCTTTCAGATATAAATAAAACATTAAAAAACAACAACAGTAAAGTAAAGCTTAAATGCAGCCTTTACAAAGGGCCCGATGACCAGCGGGCTCTGAGCGACCTGGTGAAGGGCAGGGGAGATGTCCCACCTTGGCCGCCATCTGGTGGCCAGGGCGGCGGCCCCCTGCACACGCTGGCGCACGCCTGTTCTCTCACACACCACACGTGCCACAGTCCCCAGGGCGGCCGCTAGTGCTGACCAACACGCTGACAGCCTGGCAGAAGCGGACAGCTCACCCAGGTGACTCCTCTTAAACACATGAGCACGCCCTCGGCCCGACTCCCAGTGGGAGCCATGACGGTTTGTCCCTCTCATCAGCAAAGAAAAGCGGCGAGGCTGCTGGCGAGGCTCGGGGACCGGGAGACGGGCAGTGTAGACAGACAAGCGCGGGGTCGGGGAGCGGAGAGAAGAATGCGCGGAGTCCTGCTGCACCAGGCCCGGCCTGGCCCCGAAGAACCCGGGCATGAGCAGTGGCTCTGGGGACACGAACGAGACAGACGAGTGGACGGTGGCCCCAGAGACGGCCGGAAGAGGGCAATAACCAGAAGCAGTTACTTTTCGGGGACTCACCGGGCCAGGGACGCCCACAGACTACCCACCCCGGGAGGCACCCAAGAGCCTGGTTCATAGATTAAAGCAGAAAAGCATCGGATCTGCAGATCCTTGTCAACCAAGAAGTCCCCCAAAATACCCAGAAGTGGGTCACTCGGAAGATGTCAGGCCCACCCCAAGAGACCCCACCCCCTCCTTCCTGCTCCTGGAGGGGGATCGACAGTCAGCCATACACCTATAGGAAGGCCTTCAGCAGAGCCCTCGCCCTCACCCTGACCGGGGACTCCAGGGAACACAAGGCACAGGGAGGCAGAGGAGGGTCGGGCTCTCCCCCGACCCCCGCCTCCTCGCTCTGCCAGCAACGGACCACGAGCGTTGGCTAAAGAGCCATCGTGATGGTTGATGGCCCCGGTTTAGTGACCGCTGCACCCAGGCAGTGACGCAGCCCCGTTCCGGGTCAGGTCAGGAACCCTCACGTCAGGTCTCCAGGGCGGGTGTTACTGTAACCATCGCCCCTGCTTCCAGACAAGGAGAACGGCCAGGGCCACGTGGCTCATCTAAGGAACGGGGACGGGGCCCAGGTGCCTGCCTATGCCCCGCTGCACGGTCCCCATGCCAACACTCCACGGGCAGACAGGCCGCATCTCCTCGGCCACCTATCAGCAGTTCAACGGGAGAGTCTACTAAGGGCTGAGGCTCAGAGAACGAAGTCGCAGCAACAGCACACGGACGCTGGCTCAGATCCTGGAGAAGCTTTAAAACCAGGCACATAAATCCCGTGCTTTTGTTTGTGAATCACTGTTACTTCGTTCCCACAGAAGAGCCTAGAATACGGGACAGACTGAGTAACTGCTTCATCAAAGTCACCGAAGTGGACAATGCAGCCCGCGACTGTTACAGGCCATGCAGGCACCCGGGGGAGCAGACTCCGGGGCAGGGCGGCGCAAGGGCTCGCGTCCTTCGCAAAGCACACTCGTTCTGTTCGCCCGGAAGTCTCTGCCACCAAGGCCACACTCAGCTCCATTCGCGTGGAATCAAACCAATCTCTTCTCTCTCTTACGAAACACAGTTTAGTTCATTGTTAACGGATACACACCCCTTCCTACCTCGTTCCAGCCTGTTCTCCAGATCAGTCTGGAAGCTCTGGGGTACAGCAACCCTGCCCAACTACACACACTGTACTCAGTCAGCCCTCCCAGAGGCCAGGAGCGCTGGCCCCTGCTCACCACGTCCAGGCCCGGAAACGCCGCCCGGCCTCTGGCCTCAATGGCTCCTTCCATCTCGTGCATGGCGTCTCGGAGGACAAACTGTATGCAGTTGCTTGCAGATTCAGGAAACATCTGGCAAAGATTATATAACTGCCTGTTAATCAGAAACACAGGTCAGGGGAAAATGACTCCGGAGAACAAAAACAGAAAGAGCCCCCAAACATCATGGCCACCGCTTCCCTGCAAGGTCACCTGCCGACTGAGCACAGGCACTGGAAGTCCGCGCAGGGACCCACTTTTCCTCTTACTGACCTGCCTGGCGTCCTTGCCGATCCAGATTCTTCTTCTGGCAGGGCTTGTTTTATAACAACCTACACTCACTTTTGCCGTCTCTTTAAAAGCCCTGACGCTTTAGTAGCAATGGTAGTTGAAGGATAAGGCCGTCAGGACACATCTTACAGGCCAGACTGAGGGGACCGTCCCAAGGCGCTGTCCACAGGGACCCGTCGGGTCCTCACAAGCCCGGCTGTGCTGGCAGACGGTGGCCCGGGGGTTGGGGTGTGCAGCGTGCAGCTGGCCCCAGACAGACACCCATAAGCTGCTGGCACTTACTGACCCTCCCTCCCCGCACCTCCCTGCAGATGCCCTGGCCTGGGGGCCGCGCTCCAGCAGCTGCCTTCGCAGGGGTTCTAGCACAGGAGGGCTCCAGCCACGGCCGGGCAGGGCGGGAACTGGCGGGCCAGAGGGACTGGCTTCCCTGGCGCTCACAGCACGAGGCTGTCAGGCTCCGCCGAGGCGTGGGCCCAGAGCGGGCAGGTGCCTGCCCTCCGTGAAGGAGTCTACCCCGTGTCCCCGACAGCTTTCACCCGTCTGAGCAGAGCCTGAAGTTTTATCAGTGAACGAAACATAAAGTTAACCTTGAAACAAGTTTAAAGTGTTCGAGTGTCTCAAAGTCGACCTGTTTGCAGTTAGCACCTAGCTCTTGGCGGGGGCCGGGGGGGTTTGCAGCGTGCTGACGCCAGGCATGGGGGCGTCAGCGCTGAAATCACTGTAGCGGGTGTGGGCAGGGGGCGCCGTTTACAAGGGCAACCTTAGGAACTCCGAGGTGTCTTTTTGTGGCTGTTAAGTAGGATGAAAGTTGTTCAACTCAGCCCCACACTCCAGTTCACCACCATCGGTACTTACACAACCAATTTATCAATTACTCTGAGGTCTGGTGGGTCGTTTGTGGCCAAATCTCCAACGTACTCCAAAAGGAAGCCAAACAGTTTCTGCAGAAACACAGGTTGGGAAGAGTTCAGCACTGACTCAGGATAAAAACCACAGGTACACAGGGCACTGTCACCCGTGCTCTGGCTGAAGCGTGTGCACACGCCTCAGGGCCACTGATGGGGGCACCCGGCGGAACGCGGGCCGAGAAGCCTGCCGGCCTCTGGGGGCGGCGGGTTGGCCGGAGGCTGCGGGCTGAGGTGTGCGCTCACGCAGCGCGGTGACAACACGCAGGCCTGCAGAGCGACCAGAGCGCGCCCAGCACCGCGCCCCGTTCCGTAAACGTGCGGCACCTACGAGAAGTGGTGGCACTGCCCCAGCTACTCGTCTCCCGAGTCCGGCTCTGCCACCGACGGGTGAGCCACTCCCTGAGCCTGCAGGCACCACCGCGCCTACTCCGGGGCCTGTGTGGGCGCCAGAGGTGGCCTGGGGCAGGGCTGGCCCTCGGCCTGCGCCGGGCTCGGGGCCGCGGGGCACGGAGGCCCACCTCACGGCGGTCACCGTGCTGACAGAGCGCGGCGACCCCGACACGTACTTCTAATTTTGCTTTGTTTCCCGCCGCGAGGCTGGGGTGGTTGCAGGCCTTGATTCTCTCCAGCACCAAGAGCTGCTCTTCTGTCGATTTCCCCGATAATAAGGACCGTAGTTCCTCGTAGGACTCAGGCGCTGTGGAAAACACAAATGTGCCTCAGTTACTGTTTACAGTGAGATGTTCCTGATATCACGGAGGTTGAAAACAGAAAGGAACATCAGGGATATAACTTCACCAAGACACAATTTCACGTGTGTTTCACAGATACATTTCGCCTCCCACCCCAGCCACCTCTGTACATCTAAGATGTGCGTCCTCGGCCGAGGTGAGGTGGGACGGCTACGGCCAGTGACCAGGCCCCCGACAACCACCTCAATGAGAAAAGGACACCCCAAGCGCACACGAGGCGCCCAGGTGGCAGTTCTGGTGACCAGGCAGGCTCAGGACGCGGTGCAAGAAGCCAGGGAGCAGAGCGCCGCTGCCCCAGGCTCCCACAGGTCACAGGCCTCGCCCGACGTCTCCCCGCTGGGTGTGACCGTATGCCCCGGGACAGCCTGGGGCTGCTCCTCTGCAAACTGGACAACACGACGCACGTTTGGGATGGGATGCCACGTGGCCACGTGACTGGTCGGGTCCGGACGCAGGAAGCCTCCTCCCGGGCGACGGCCCAACCTCCCAGGCCCTGGCCTCTGGGGCGGCCGCGAAGCCACAACAAAAGGCCGGCTGTGGACAGAGCACAGAGACCTCCTGAGGTCTCCATGTGGGGTCTTCACACTGCTGCGGGCCCGCAAAACCATCTGCAGCCACACGACAGAGGCCGGACACCGAGGAGGGCGACACCACAAGACTTCAGGGGTAGACAGGTGCCTGTGCGCCCAGAAGTGCGCCCTCGGTCTCCGCTGCGCAGACGCAGCCCCAGTGAGGCAGACCTGTCACCGGGTCGAGGAGGTCACCCCCACACGGAAGGAGACCCGGCGGTCTGTCTACCTGCAAACGTGTAGGGCAGCTCCGCTCTGGCATCCTCTCGAGCTCGGGGCCCGTCGCTTTGCAGCCTCTCCCCTGGAGCCCGCCGGGTCTGTCCGTCCTCGCCCACAGGCTGCCCACTCTCCTCCTCGCTCTCCACGTCCGATTCCAGGTCCGAGTGCCGGACGGAGCCACTGCTCTCCTCGGAGTCCTCCTCACTGGGGTCGTCACCCTGCGCCTCTGCGCCCTCGTCGTCGCTGGCTTCCCTGCTTTGCTCTTCCTCGATGCTCACCTTCCCGTCCTAGAGGGGAACAGGCGGGGGAAGCGCAGGCCTCACTACCCCGGGAGAGAGCAGCTGGCACGTCCAGGAACCACGTCAGGGCGCTGCGCACAGGCGCACACAGCCTGGGTGACACTCGTCCTCAGGGACCTGGCGCCGCCTCAGTGCGCTCCTGAGCCGCGGGGCCTACTGACGGCCTCCCGAATCCTGGTCGCCAGGGCTCTGGGCAAGGGTTAGCTTGTGCCACAGAGCAGCAAGGCGTGGAGGGCACACCAGCAGCCACGGCTCCGGCGGCTGTGTCTGCGGTCTCACCACTGGCTTTGGGGCTGGGGGACGGCTGGTCAGCAGGGGCTTCCTGACACCTGGGCTGCGCCTGGGGGTGACCCCCGACTGTGCCCTCCGGCTGAACAGCCTAGTTTTCTGGGAGCGCTCCCTTTCCTGCCTTGGGTCCTTTTCTGCTCAAAACACTGCATGTGTGTTCCCGCCCTGAAACCTGACTGATTCACTCTAAAGGGGAAAGGGTGTAGACTTTACAGACCTTGTGAACCAAAAACTACCAGTCTTAGCAACTCAATTATGATTCAACTCCCTCCACAGCAATGCTAGTCTTCCTAAGCCAAAGTGGCCGACGTTAACCGCACACAACGGGGGGCCAGCGTGCCCCCTCCTCCGGGCAGCCAGCCTGCCACCAGGAGCGGTACCTGACCCTCCACCCAAACACAGAGTGACCGAGTGGCCTCGGAGATTTACACTTCCCACCCGTGATGCACCCGTTAAACAAGACACGAGAAGCTGTCCTTGTGAATTCAAGGACCAAGCCACTAGCAAAGGCAAACCACCACTCACTTTGTAAGAGAGCAGGCGCCTGTCCTCTTTGTCCAGAACAAAGCCATCGCTCAAGTCATCCGCTGACTGATGTGCTGGTTTAGTATCGGCCTCCTCGTCCTCTCCCAGCATCCTCCGCAGCCTCGCAGCCTGAGTAGGAAGAAAGCAAGGCTGTCTGTCGGGCTCACAGAGCCCAGGAGCAGGAGGCACGGCCCCTGGGGCAGCGGCTGGGAGCCTGCCGCCGTCTCTCTAATGTGCAGGCGCTGGTGGGCATCAAGCAGAAGACTCCCTATTGCACAGAAATGAAAATGAGGGGCGCCTGGGTGGCTTAGTCGGTTAAGCGTCCGACTTTCGCTTAGGTCATGATCTCGCAGTTCGTGGGTTCGAGCCCCGCGTCGGGCTCTGTGCTGACTGCCAGCTCAGAGCCTGGAGCCTGTTTCAGAGTCTGTGACCCTCTCTCTCTCTGACCCTGCCCTGCTCACGCTGTCTCTCTCTCTCTCCTAGAAATAAATAAAACATAAAAAAAAAAAAAGAAAGAAAGAAAATGAATGCTGTGGCACAAGAATGTTCTAGTCGCAAGGAAGGGAAGCCTGTTGTTCTAAGGACTTTCTGGCTAAATTATGCAGACTTCACTCCCCAGTGCACAGCCACAGAAGAGGGCAGGCACCTCTCAGGTCTGCGTGTCCCAGCCAGGAGCCCAACTCCACCGCTCTCTGGAAACCTGTAGCCGACCAGACGCAGAACCGGGTGCCTACATTCATAGAGTTTTTAAAATGTTTACTCACTAACTTAATTTTTTAAAAATGTTTTTTATTTTTGAGATAGCACGAGCAGGGGAAGGACAGAGAGGGACGGAGGATCCGAGGCAGGCTCTGCACTGGCAGCAGAGAGCCCAATGCAGGGCTCGAACTCATGAACTGTGAGACGGTGACCTGAGCTGAAGTCAGATGCCTAACCAACTGAGCCACCCGGGTGTCCTGATTTTTGTTTTAACGTATAAAATTTTAGAAGCCTTCTTTAAGGTACAAAAAAAAGTTGAGAAAGCATGCATTATGTTGTTAGCAGGGGCTCTGAGTCATAAGGATCAGAGCAAACATTCACTGGTTATTTGGTATATTTGAATGTTATCTGCATTTTTTTGCTTTTATAATAAAAAGGGATATTTATAGTAAAATAAACATAAACTTCAAAGAATCTAAGGGGACTCTGTTGATAAAGCAGTGCGTCTGCGGCGCCCTCACAGAAGGCCGAAGAAAGGCCTCCCACGCGGCCCACGCGGCCCGGCCACAGCCCCACCTCCAGCTTCTCCAGCCGCTCCTGCTCCTCCTTTGCCAGCTCCTCTTCCGTCTTCATCCTGTTAGAGGGCTGGGCCTTCATTTCAAAGCCAAGTTCACGGACCATCATGTCATAGGTGTCAGGCTAGGGGCAGAAAGAAGAAACTTTTCATTTTTAGTTTTGTTTTTGTTTTTTTAATGACCTGCACAGCCAGCTTCCTGCACCTCCAGTAACCCCTGGACGCCACAGTGGACAAAGCCAAACCACAGCTGAGTCTTTTCTTCTTGAAAGAAAGCTGTTCGAGTCAGTCTTGGGGACGCTTTAAGTGAGATACATAGAATTTTTCACTGCTGGGAAATTCTTCTGAAAACATACCTGCTTTAATAAAACTAACTGCTGCTCACTTAGGCATGAAGCCCACAAAACTTCACTTGTTGCGTCAAGGCAGCAGTGACAGCGAGTGACTCACAAAGGTGGATACTGGCCACACGACATGGTCATTGGGTGAAATCCTAGGTGTCTCCTGGAAGCCAGTCACTCATGTGGATGCAGCTTTCCCAACAATTCAGACTAAAAAGAACACGGTAGGAACCATACACCGTTTGGAGGGGAAACTAAGTAACTGTACACACCGGCAACAAAATGTGTGACAGAATTCAAACACCAGCTGAAGGAGGCCTCAAGGCTCTGTAACAAAACACGAACATTTTCTTTAGCTTATTCAGAAGCAGACACAGAAGTCACTTTTCGTCTCTTTCTACGCTGACGCTGTATGCATCGGAGAAGTGCCTGCCCACGGGGGACGCAGGGCCCAAGAGGAAACCCTTGTGGACGTCAGGCCAGGGGCGAAGCCGGCCACCACGTTTCCCCAGAGAAAGGTCAATCTACTCAGCTCCCACCTTGGGCTTCTCCTTCCCGTCCCTGCTGTCAGATCTGGGCGTTTTGTGTACGAGCAGAGTCTGGATCTCTTTCCAGTCCTGGTCCAGCTTCTCCGTGAGCTCCAGGGCACCTTCTCGCTGTGCCTGCCTCTCCCTCTGGGGAGAGAGAACAGACGGCGCGTGACACCGCTGCTGGCCCGACTGAGCCGCCCACGCCAGTGTCCAGGCCACACTCGACGCAGGCTCAACACTTAACGTATTGGCAGAGTAGAGAAACCGTGAGAAATTCGTATCGTAAAAGCAAAGCTACAGAATCTCATCACTCAGAAGTAATTTCCTGCTATAAATTCCTCATCGAGATGCTCCAAGCAGTCAGCTGGTAGTGAAACCATGATAAAACAATGTCAAAATACAAAACCAACCAGCCAAAACACACCCCTCCCAGAAACACAACAGACTATGAGAAGTATACGCATGGTGAAACTTAAAATATGCCTATTCACAATTAATGCTTCTATTAAGCACACAGAAAATGTTAAACACAGCCTAAAAACGCATGGGGAAAAAAAGTCCCCAAGCGTTTTGTGAGCGTCTCTGTGACAGAGGCCCCACTGCGTCTGCTTGCGCACCTTCTCCTGTTTCGATTTTGCAATGAGCTCCTCAATCAGTTCTTTGCGTGACCGTGGATTCTCCCCCTCCTCGCCTTGCTGCTGAGTGGTCTTCTTGTGAAGGAGCGCGGCCCCGCCTCCAAAATGGGTGGCGGTCAGCTCAGCTGGGGACAGAGAACAGAAAACACGTCTGTGAAGCCCGGGTGCTGGAGCAGGACCTGCTTCCTGCCAGGGTCCACCAGCGTCTAGCGGGTGTGGTCGGGAGAACCGACTCCGTGTACAGGAAGAAGCGGTCACATGCAGCAGCTGCACGAGAAATACCCAAGACAAGCCCTCCAAGAAAACCCAGACACGAAATACCACCTGACCTCGACCTGATGGCTAGAAACCCCAAGGATCTACTTGCTAATTACGTCCAAGTCTCATGAAAGACCAGCAAATTCAGGTAAACGAGCTGAACTCTGGGTCTTAGGAGGGGAAGTCCAGGATCAGGCCACGTCAGAGCCCACATTCTTCATGCCTTCTCGGGCAAGGACTCAGAGGTCAAAAAGTCCCGAGGCCAGGAACCTGAGCCAGTGGCGTAAGACGCTGCTGTTCGGCCAGCCCCGATTACCAGGGCAGTTATGTGGGAATCATCCCCTCTGGAATGGAAAGAACCCTTAAAACCCAGTATCTCAGACGAGAAAATGGAGGCTCAATCCCCTTCCAGTAATAGGAACAGATCTTCCAGGCTGCTTTCCCCAGCGGGGCCCCCGGTCCCACATGGCTGGCAGCCTCAGCCCCCTGCCCTCGTTCCCCGCCACACCTGTGCAGGCACCGCCGCCACCTGCCGCGATGGCGCCCGCACCTGCTCCCCGCCACAGCCATGCAGGGAACGCGTGCACAGGAAGGAAGCGCACTGTACATGACCCACCGACTCCAGCCAGGCTCTGGAGGCTGCTGGTCAGTGACGTCAGGTTTCCACAGCTCAGTCACCAGGGCTGGGGCTCCACTCCCACCCGCTCTCAGCTGAGAAAACTAGAAGCCTCGCCCACCCAACCTGAGAGCGGCCTTGGGGCTCATCCTCCATCCCTCAGTCACTGCACAAGTGGCCGGGCCATCCCTGCCCACCCCTTCCCAGCTACTCAAGGAAACGACCTGAGCAATTCAACCGCCTTGGCCCACATCAAATTTTCTCATTTCTATTGGATCACTATCTGATTTCTCTCCCGTGGAAGCACTCTGACCACCCTCCCCCCACCCCACGCCCGCGGGCCCTTTAGTCTTGGCTCTTCCATCAGTGCCCTTGGCTTCCTGCCTCCTCACCAGTTCCCACTGTTCCTACCACCCGGGGCTCGGCGCCCTTACCACTCCTTCCTGGAACGACTTCTTCTGTGAGTCCCATCTGCCCTTTCCCTCCCACCCTCAGGCTGCGGCTCCTGGGCCGAGGCCTCCCCAGGATGTCTAACAGCATTTCAAACCGAATGAAGCCAGTCCGGGTCACAATCTAGCCCATCCCAATGTCTGGCAGTCCCACCTTAGCAGGTGCTCAGGTTGAGCCCCTGGGAATCCTCGGGTCCCTCCCCTCCTCCCACACCCACATCTAATTCATCCAGCAATCCTGGCTCTGACCTACCGGCCACATTGGTCCACGCTCTACGCCCTCTGATGGCTTCTGGTCCTCAGTAGAAGCCAGAATCTTTCCTGCGGCCTTGGCAGCTCTGGTCCACCCGCCTGTTACCACCCTCGCTCCAGGCGTGCTCCCACCTGAGGCGGGGCCTTCCTGGCCACACATGCCGGGTCCTTACTGGTCACCGCCTTCTTTCTGGGTGAGGCTAAAATCAGGACCACCTGCCTGTCACATCCCTGCCTGGGATTTGTTTTACTTTTACTCTACAGCACTCTGCTTTCAATTATTCCATATAATTTAGTGTTTTTATTTACTGTCTGGGTCTCCCTGGCGGTATGTGAGCCGCAGGAGGGTTCTATTCACTGCTATTCTTATAGCACCAAGAACAGTGCCTGCCACATAAGCCAATATTTATTAAATAAATGATTCCTCTGCTTCTTGGAAAATTTAATTTATCAGAAAACACTATTTAGTATTTTAGTAATTCAAGACTGTTAACAATATTTTCTGAAAATAAAAATTTACAAACCACCAATTGATAAGGTGGTGTTACATGAGAAATTCAGCCACGGGGCGCCTGGGTGGCTCAGTTAAGTGTCTGACTTTTGATTTCAGCTCAGGTCATGGTCTCACGGTTGTGAGATTTAGCCCAAGTCAGGCTCTGTGCTGACAGTGCAGAGTTGGCTTGAGACTCTCTCTCTGACCTTCCCCTGTATGCACGCACTCTCTCAAAATAAACAAACATAAACAAACAAATTCAGTCTCGGAAAAAACCTTCCATCTTCAGTGTACTTATGGTAGGATTTAACCAGCAAGGTGTTTTTTTTTTTTTTTTTTTTTTAATATTTTTATTTATTTCTAGGAGAGAGAGACAGCATGAGCAGGGAGGGTCAGAGAGAGGGAGTCACAGACTGAAACAGGCTCCAGGCTCTGAGCTGCCAGTCAGCACAGAGCCCGATGCGGGGCTCGAACCCACGAACCGCGAGATCGTGACCTAAGCGAAAGTCGGACGCTTAACCGACTAAGCCACCCAGGCGCCCCAACCAGCAAGTTTTTTAGATACTATTTATTCTGAAATCCAACTACAGTTTATAGTATGTTAGATGCTTGTTTCTATAGTGTGATAGAGAATAACACCGTGGCTTCAGTTTAGAGTCCAACCCCAAGGGATCTGAGGCCTAGCTCCACCTGGCCGTGCAGCCCCAGGCAAGGTCCCAAGGCCCAGCCGCAGCCTCTGCAGCTGCACAATGGGGAACAACAGCTACCTGACAGGGTTGACCTTCACAACGAACCTCTCCTAATCTAGAAGAGTATACCGCACCGTGCGGCTGGACAAAACAGAATGTTTCCTAATGATTCAGTTGCAAAGTTTTAGCAGGTATACATATTTTCAAATATAGGAGCTTTTCTTTTCTCAACTGCCTGGGTTTTGACAAGCTTATAACCAAAATCACAGGACGCCAGGAAACCTCTAACGAACGGTCAAGCTCCTAAGACCTGACACCAGGAGGAAGACCTGGAACCCAGCGTCTTCTCCAGACACCCGAGCAACATGGTCTCTTGTGCCAACAAGGCCGAGGCCACTCACCCTGTGCAGAGCAGGTGGGAAACACGAAGGTGCCAAGCGCCTCCCTTTACCCAGTGACTTATGACCAGCCAGGTGACTGTGTTCCCCAGGTGAGCACGCACAAAAAATCCCCGATAATGAGAAGCGCCAAGAGAAAGGCACAGAAGACGAAGCTGGTCTACCCCCCCAGACTTGGCAGGGTCGTGTTCCCGTCCACAGTGCCGTGGAACAGAACCATGGGCTGCCCTAGGTCCTAAGCCTCTGACGGTGGGATCATCCAAAGTTCAAAGGGCAATCATGGCTTCACTGCCCTAGCTTTCTACACACTATGAAGACAAAAGCTTTAAGACAGCTTTAAGCTTTAAGACAGACATTCTGAAGATGTTGGAAAATGGCACACTAACTTTTTTTTTAGTTTATTTATTTAGAGAAAGTGCACTTGCTTGCATGCACATAAGCAGGGGAGGGGCAGAGAGAGAGGGCGACACAGAGTCCCAAGCAAGCTCTGTGCTGTCAGTCCAGAGCCCCAGGTGGGGCCCGATCACACAAACTGTGAATCATGACTGAGTCAAAATCAAGAGTTGGACACTCAACCCACTGAGTCACCCAGCTGCCCCAACATTAATTTAATCTGCTTTGTTGCCATCTATAAATAATAAGCCCAATATTACCCGCTCTCCAAACTGCCATAATTGGTTCCGTGGTTGTAAAGACTGTAAGAACCACGTAAACACCGTTGGTACAAACATTCAGACCAAACTGACCAAACTAACAGCAAAGCAGCGTGGGTCAGTGCAGAGCATCAGTGAGGTGGGTTCTGCCCAAGGCTCCGACCCACGGACACAGCAACCACCTTGTCTCTGAGCTATGGGTAAAATGAGCTGGGGTGAAGTTCAAATAAGATAAAGGGTATGGAAGTGCTTTCTCGGCCTACAAAGGCGTTTATCTATGCACGTATACTTCTTCTGGACGTAGTGAGAAAATACACAGAAGACCCTGTTACGTGCACAATGTCCTGAGAGGCTAGTGATGTAACACTTGCCCCGCATTCTCCTAGGTCTCCAAGAGGGGCAGGAAGAAAGTAATGACGAGCAGGCTGGCCCCCGTTCCCGGCCCTTACCAGACAGCGTCCCTCGCTCCTCAGCGTCACTGTCACTATCGACGATATCGTTATGTTTTTCGATGTCTGCCAAAGACTGGCCGTAATGAGTTAATTCTTCATCTTCATTTAGGTTGTAGATGCTTTTTTTTTCATGTTGTCGCTGACAGAAGGGGAAAAAGAAATCAGTTTCCTGAAAGTTCCCCACCATTTAATAGCAAAAATCAGTTATTTTTCATTATGTGCATAACGTAACAATGTAGCCCAAGCAGTTTCCAGCTTATTCGGGTCACATGAGCAGTGATTTGGATGTCAACAGGACCCCTGGATGGCAGCTGGATCGAGGGCCAGCTCGGCCACAGGTCAATCATGCCGCTTTACCTCCCAGGACGCTCCACGGCTGATTCGCTCTATGCTGACCTGGCCACAGCGCAGTTCAGTCAAGAACTCCAGGACGCATCCCCGCTGCGGGCCAGTTCAGATACTCTCCCACCCAACCTGGCCTAGCGTGAGCGCCCACACAGGTGTAAGTGAGCAACGGGGAGGGGGCGACGGCCTTCTCCGTGTGCTTGACGCTTGTGCAGTCTACAGCATAAGGCCCGCGTCCACTTGTCCTGCGTACCTGCTGTTCCAGGGCGAACCTCTTCATCATCTTTTCCTCCGGGCTCATGTCGCTACTGTATTCCCCCAAACGCTTATCTGTGAATACATTGGACTTATCCCTTTCCTTGTATTCCTTGAGTAACGTCTGGGTTCGCTGGAAAACAGATCATAGAACAACAACTCACACCGGTCCCGGCAATTCGGAGCGCTGATAGCTTGGGGGTCTTGGTCCCTAAATGTTCCTCCAGGAGGACACAGGATGGTTCCAGTGCCACCTGGTCCTTCTGTATGTCTCAGACCACTGAAACCAACGGTCAAAATCAAGGGGCTGATCTACCAGCTGGAAAGACTGATCGCAGCTGATCTACCAGCTGGAAGCTGGGTTGTCAACACACAATGGAGACAAAGAGGGGACTGCATGGAGCTCCGGGGGTTCCTCAGAGCGGGCTTTAGGACTTCCCCGTTAAAGAAGGTTAAAGAAAAACAGCAGCAACCAAAAGAAAGCAGAACGCTGGAGCACGCGGGGCGGGGGGGCGGAGGGGGCTCCGTCAGGGGCAGAAGCTGGAGGAGCTAAGGTTCTGGCCGAGAGGGAAGGAAATATGAACAAGGACTTGAAGAAGAAGCCATATATGTAAACCGTAACGTCATAACCAATTACAGACACAAACACTGCGGTAAGGAGTGCCTATTTTCTCTTTGCCTTTATTCATATGCTCAGTCAATCCTTGTTACTCTCGGATTCCAGGTCCGTAAATCTGTCTGCTTTGCTGAAGGTTATTTGTGACCCCAAACCACTACCTGCAGACTCTGGGTGGCACCTAACCTCTCCGTCCACCAGAGGCCTCACCCATAAAAAGGAAGTCATGGTAGTACTCGCCTTAGGCTGTTGGTACGGGAGCACAAGAGTTAACACAAGATGGCTCAGGACAGAGCCGGGCACAGGTAAGTGCTATGTGTCACACTCAAGTCTGGGTTTGGGTCTTAGCTCACCCACTCCCCACCTGAAGAAAGTTCTGGAACTGTTCTTGTCTCGGGTTCCTCATGTATAAATGGAGATAATAGCAGTACTTCCCTCAAAAGGCTGGTAGCAAAGCAGCCAACAGTGAGGATTCCATATGAACTCCTTAGCACAACGGCCATTCCGTTGTGAGGGATCAAGGACATGTTAACTCTGATTATTTCAAAGTTCTGTGAGAAATGGGGAAGGTAAGGCACAGCTTTGAGACTGTGCTGGGACCGCACGCAGGTGCTGCCCAAAGCGCTGCCACGGACCAGAGTGAGGGCACACAGGATGGTGAATTTACCTCCTTCCGAGAAACCCTCACTGAGAAGACCCAGCCCCTCCCTCCTCCGCCTGGTCTGCTCCCCGCCCCCACATCAAGCTTTAACTGCCCTGGATGACCTGAGTTCCCTTGGGACAGCTCTGACCTCTTCCTCCCCATGCTGTGCCGCACTCTCCATGACAACGGACAACAGGGGACAGTGTACCTTCGTCCCCACCTGTAACATTCTGCTCACCCTTCCCAGCTGGAGTGTGACTCCCGCTATGAAGAAGTTTCTGATTTTCCTATTATACCTTCTCCAGACTGTGAGCCCCCAAAGCACTCAGGTCCTACTTCTGATTCCTTCAAAGGCTTGTTTCTACTAAGTACTTGGGCCAAGCACTGGGGATCAGAGGAGGCACTAACACTCCCCCCCAGGCCACAGGCACAGAGCACGCGGTGCCCGGGGCACACAGACGCGTGGCACCTGACAGGTGAATCTGTTAGGTACTCCAGGCACAAGCAACCTGCCCTGTTTGGGCTGTAGGGCTCGGGAAAGTATCAGAAGTGGTGACATGCACTGGCCCTCGGGAACTTGGGGGGATAAGGCAGGCTTTTTTGGACAAACTGAGTTGTACGAGGCAAAGCAAGAACAGGTTGGGGCCGGATTGTGAAAGGAGTCCGAGAATGACAAGCTGAGAAATTTAAAAATAATAATAATAATAATGCTCCCTATGTGCTAAATGTGCTATTTATTTAGAGAAAGATGGATATATCATCCCCACTTTAGAAATGAGAATACTGAGGCTTAGGAGGTGAAAATAAACACGGCTCCTATAGAGCCCACACCATCCCATCCGCAAGCCTGCCCTGGGGTTTACCACGGGGAACCCATCACAGGCCATCCTAAGTTTGTCGTGGCCGCTCCTGGCAGCAAGGATGCCGTCTGATTCAGTTCAGAGACGGACCGGATGTGTACAGCAGAACAGTCGGTTGTAACTAGAAGGCAGGAGGTCGAGTCTCAGGGGCCCTTATCTCCCAGCAGCTAGAATAGAACTGAGACATTCAAACCAGTGCAACCCCTGCCCCCTTTACCACTGCGAGACCTTGGGAAACGTACAGCCCTTTCTGCACCTTTATTCTCCCACCTATCTTTTCAGTAAGATACTAATGGATCTTCCTTACAGAAGCAACAAATACCCTAAACAAACCAAAGAACTGTCTCAGAGGCTCTGCATAGATCAGGGACTGCCATCTGCAGATGACTCTGGGGCGCTAACTAGTTAAGTACAGGAAAGAAGGAAGCATTTGTTTCCTCCCAAGGGACACGGTGCTGCGCTTGGAAACACAGAAACGCTTGCTCTCCAAACGTCTGGGAAGCATCCCGCGCATGCCCGCCCGGAGGAGAAGGGCACCCACAATCCCCGAGCCAGCAGCTCAGGGTCCCCAAGAGGCAAGGCTGTAGGAGGTGCGCGCTGGGGTCACGGGACACAGAAGTGATGACCCGCGCCGAAGGAAGACCAGCACACGTGTACCGCACCCCGGCGGAGCGGCATTCGCTTTTATGGGCAAGGTCACTGCCGCGCGTGCAAGGGAAGCCGGCGCGAAGGCTCACACGACACACCAGACACGGAACGCCCAGCTGTGCCGGCAGCCCTGACGCCTGGAAAGAAGCGCATCGGTCTCTCCTGGCGGCCCCGAGGCGGCAGCGCCCATCGGACCCCGTTTCACCGCCGGGGGACCGCGGCGGCCCCGGGCACGTCCCCGCCGCTCCCCCCGACTCCCGTTTCACCGCCGGGGGACCGCGGCGGCCCCGGGCACGTCCCGGCTACGCGACCCCGCCGCTCACCTTCTGGACGGCCCGCGCACGCGACACCCCAGGCAGCCCCACGGCGTGGCGCGCCTTCCTGCCCAGGACCGGGAACTTCTGCCGGTTGACCTTCACTTCGAACGGGTTGGGGCTGGGCCTCGCGCGGCCTCCAGCCGGGGCCCCCACGGCCTTCCCGCGCGCCGCGACCCTTCCAGCCTTCCCCATGGCTCGCCCGCGTCACCGCCGAGGCGCAGTCGGCGGGCCGCACGACACGGCTCACTCCCTCCGGAAACGCACGCGGGAACCTGAGAATCGCCCCGCCCGCGTCCCGCGAGAACTGAGCCAGCGAGAAGCACACGCAACCGGCAAGCTGGCCTACGCGCCTACAGGCGAGCGACCACAACTCCCAGCAGGCCACGCTCTCGCGACCCGCCGCTTCCTCCCTGCGCGCGGCCTTCTGGGAGCGGTGCTGCCCCGCGCGGCGCCGCACTGGCGACGACGGGAGCATTGGAGCTCCCTCTTCTGGGAAGCCGTTGGAGGGAGGCGGCCGCTGTGAGAGTAGGTAGCGGCGGCGGCGGCGGCAGTAGCCGTCGCCGCCGGGGGGCGGGGAGCCCGGGCCAGTGAGCCCCCCCTTGGGGTGGGGCTCGGCGGAGACTCAGGGCGGCCGGGGAGCTGGGCCCTGAGGGGAGCGTTGCCCGTACAAGACTCGGACGATGGGGCCGAGAGCCCGGGCCCTGGCGCGGCCGGGGTGACCGCAGAGTCCCGCGGCAGCCAGGCTTCCAGCTTCCGTCGCCCCAGCAGCTTCCCCGCTGGAAGCCAGGGCCGCAAGGGCGAGGGCGAGGGCTCCCCCGGCCGGCGCCAGCAGCGTCCGAAGCAGCCTCGGCGTCGCAGGCGGTCCCGGAGGCAGCAAAGCCGGTGGTGGCCGTGGCGGCAGCAGAAGCAGCGGCGGGGACGGAGGCGGCGGCGGCGGCTGGAGGAGCAGCAGCCGGAACCGCGACAGCTGGAGCGGCGGCGGGGCAGCTCCCCCGGGCCCTCTGTGGGGCCCCCCGAGCAGGTGGCGCCCTGCGAGCAATGCCCGAAGGCGGCGGAGCCCTCTCCCCCTGCCCCTCGCGCCCGCCGGGCCCGGCAGCGGCCGCCGCAGCGGCAGCGGCGTCGGTTTGGGGGCATGGAGCTCGAGAACTTCTTGGCCAACTCGCTGCTGCTGAAAGCGCGCCAAGGTGGGTGCACAGGGGCGCCCGACACCCCGCAAGCTCAGATCCTCCCGGGAACCCCGAGCCCCAAAGAGGCCCGACCCACTTCCACTGGGCCTCGCTGTCCGGACCGGCCAGACAGCGAGGGGTCAGCTTGGGCTGCTCTGTGCGCCCCCCTGCAGCCGGTTCAGCACCTCTGGACCCGAGTAACGGTAGCCTGCGTCCCGCTCTTGTGCGTGTGAACCTGCTGCTCAGTCCCGCCGCCTCCCGGCAACCTCCAGGGCGTCCGCACCAGGCTAGCAGGGTCCCGTCCGCAGGAGGAGGAAGCCAGACCCCCGAGAGAAGCCGGCCAGAAACAGCCATGCCCTGGTGGCCTCTAAAGGACGGAGAAGACAATCCTGGTAGCGACCCGAAACAAGAACCTTCCATGAGTCTCTGTGCAGTTACTTTAGCTTAGATTTTTGGTTTTGAGGTTTAATCCGAGGCTTCATGGTGTGTGGAGTGGGTTTTACCAGGCAGGACGTGGTGACCGATTAAACAGTTCAGTAAGAATTCGCCCTCATATCCACGTAAGAGGCGCGGTTGAGCCAGGCCGTCCGCTCAGAGATGCCTCTGTCTGCACTGTCCTTCTCTTGCCTCCCAAGAGATTGGAGAGCTGGCGACAAAGCTGCACATGGACAGCGCTCCAGCCGCTTTGCTCCTACGGGTCAGTGATGGAGCAGGTGCTTGGTGTTTGTGCTGCGATCGCGGTAAATGCCGGGTGCAGGGGCCACACTGACCAGAACTCCAGGGTTAAGATAATCTGGAAGACCGCCTCCCAGGGCTCGAATCCGGTCCTGGGCCCACGTGTCCATGCGGTCCGCCTCCGGGTGACTTGGGATGCTTGTTGGGAAGCATCAATAAATTCATCTTGTGAGTGGAATAGTGAATAACGGTCGGTGATGGAACTTAACCTGGAATACAGCTATTTCAGATCTTTGGGTTTTGGTTCCTATTTACTCCTCTCCCCTTCCCATTAGTGTCCTGAGTGTTTTTTAAGAGGAAAGAGCTTCATTAGAAAGTGCCTGGTTTCTCAACTCATTGGAGACTTGAGTCAGAAACATTCAACAGTTCTCGAAGTAACAGTGAACTGGTGCAGATAATTAAATACCTAAGTTAGGGCTTACATTTATTTAATTCTTTATCGAGAATTAAGAAGTAGTGAATTTTTATTTTGTAAAGTGTTTCTTATATTAAGAGTTGAAAATAGGAACTTCATCTTCTCGAATATTTTTGTGTGTTAACCTGCATTTTTAAAAAATTTATTTTTACATTTACTTATTTTTGAGAGGCAGAGCACAAGTGGGGGGAGGGTCAGAGAGAGAGGGAGACACAGAATCCGAAGCAGCTCCAGGCTCTGAGCTGTCAGCACAGAGCCCGATGCGGGGCTCGAACTCACAAACCTGACCTGATCATGACCTGAGCTAAAGTTGAACACTTAACGGACTGAGCCACCCAGGCGCCCCTAACTTGCATTGCTGAATGGAAGACTGAGGATGGGTGGGAAGAAATTGGGTCTTATTTCTCTGTTAAGGCAGCGGGGGTCCCTCAGAGTAGTATGTTTCAGTGGAGTACTTGATTGTGTCTTGTGTTTCTCACTTTGAACTCAAGACTGGTCATAGAAGTGAACCATGATCTGGGTGCCCCAAGGGGCTCAGGTGGTTGAGCGTCAGACTTCAGCTCAGGTCATTATCTCACGGTTGGTGAGTTCAAGCCATGTGTTGGGCCCTGTGCTTATAGCTCGGAGCCTGCTTCGGATTCTGTGTCTTCCGTCTCTCTCTCCCCCTCCTCCACTCATGCTCTGTCTCTCTCAAAAAAAAAAATGAACGATGATCCGTGGAAATCTGGTCTGACCCCTGCTAAACCTGTTTTCTTTCCACTGTACTATCATCCCTCGGTATAATGTACAAAAACGGACTGTTATATCAAGCAGATTTCCTTATGGTGCTGTAGAGATTTGGTGACAAGGTAAATATAAGTGCTTTCTAAGTACTTAATACTTAAAACCAGCATTTTCTACCATAAAGCCCAAGATTGCACGATACTTTGAAAAGACTTTCAATTTTTGTTCCCTAAAGTATTAAGTCATCATGTTGTGATTCTTATGCAGTCTGCCCCCGTCAGCGGATAGTGCCTACTCCTGTGTTTGGAAAGAGTGATTCTGTCCGTGTGGTTAATGCTCAGAGAAGTTGAATATGAGGTATCAGAAATACAGTACTAGATGCTGAGTGTTGGTTGTAACTGAGGGCTGTGTTCCCAAGTCGAAGCAGCTTATTTGCTTTAGAGGCTCCTAGAGTGTGTCCTCACAGGTGTGTTCTTGGACATGTGTGTGCATGGGTAGTTCCTCACGTAAATGTTTCTGGCTCACGTGTTAGAGAATTGTTTGAAAGGGGCATACGTAGCAGAGCAGTTATCTGCTGGCCTTGGGAACTACACTGTTGGCTTAATAGTACGAGTGAGGCCATTTTCTGGGTTTATTTCAAATAAATTCAATCTCTCTCTTTATGGCCTCAAACAGATTTGTTAAACGAATGAACAGGATTTGTTAAAACCGTTCCTCCCTTTCTGGAATGCTGGTGGCGGCAGCCACATTGACAAAGTTGTTTGTCGCTCTGCCAGCGCACTCTGCCAGCGCACTTTAAGAAGGTAGAAGACAATCAAACTGGTAATAAAGTAAGACACAAAATCACTGCTTTTTCCCCCCAACTTTTAGGATTTTTTCCCATGTAACACATTTGTTAGGCAGTTCGTGAATTTTTGGAGCTTTCAATGATAACCTTAAATCGTTTCACATCATACTCTGAGGAGATTTTCACCCCATTTTCTCTCTTGGAGAAATTGACAGCATAAATACAGAGGGAAGAATAAAATGTGTGCACGTCTAATGTGGATTTTGGTCTTTTATACAGCAATTCTATTCTGATTACAGATGATAGCGTTATTTGCAGTTTGTTTAGCGTCTGACGCATAGTTACTGTCTGTTATCACTTGTGCCCTTGCTAAGGCTTCCTCCCCAGGATTTTGGTGACGGAATCTCTGGAAGTAGCTTATAAACCCTTTGATTCCAGAGGTATAGTGGCCAATGTTTGTGTTCCCTTCATTGCACTCAGTTTGATCCCACAACCAAGAACTACTTAATGCAGTTTTGTTGTAAAAAATAACAACTTTTGTGTTCATTTGGACACATTCTTGTATGCTTACCATTCCCACCTCCCGTACAGCACAGCAGGCCCTCCTTGCCTTTTTCTTGCTCAGTTCTTTCCACCCTTCAGAATCCAGTCTGCCTTCGTCGCTGTGGCGTGTTCTGTTCTTCCAGTTCAGAGATGTTCTCTGCCCTTTGGGAATTTGGAACTTGGGGTTCACGACAGCATAGTCAATGATTCTTTTTCCAGCTAAATCGCAGTCTGTGTATGGGCAGTGTATGGCTCTTACCTTCACTTCTTATCCCTTTCAGTGCTGGCTGCCCATGTAACTGGTACTTGGTAAACAATTGGAGATTAAGGGCGTGATTTGTTATTTTGCTAAATTCAAGAAAGAGAAAGTGAAATTCATGTTGAAAACAAAAGGATTGGCTGGACTTGGAGGGAATAAAGTGTGTTCCAGGCTTGCTGCGAGCCTGGTGGCTGATAAGGTGGCTACCGTTAGTGAGGGCTTGCTCTGCCCCGGCAGCGTGCTGGATTCCTGATGGCCGTCATCGCAGCTAGTCCTGTCCCGCTTCGCCCAACCTGTGAAACCTGACAGGTGACACACAGTGTGGTAACGAGCGCGGTGCTTGGTGCTCAGGAAGTGCTCAGTAAATAGCAGTAGTTGTGCTTGTAGATCTTGTGGTTCTGTCCAGTGTCACAATAAGAGCTGGCACTTTAATGTGCAGCTGTGTTAATTGACCTTGAATCTGGTTCTCTGTAGTCCATTCTCAGTGTTAGATGTCCCAAAAGCGTAGCTTTCCTTTTCCTAAATTCTTCCATGTGGGAGGTCCCTGAATCTCATTCATCCTGACCTTTGTTATTTCTCACGTCCATCCTTTGTCTCTACTTTCACCTAGTTCCCCCTGCCCCACTCCGATTGTCTCCTGTACCTCCTAAGTTGATGGAGGCCAAGTTGACTGAGGGCAAGAATTTCCTAGCTGGACTCTCCTTTATCGTCCCCAGTGCTGCTAGAACAGTCCTTCTAAAATGCAGATTTGTTCTCTTACTCTTGTGTTTAGAATTTGACCTTAGACCTCCATTCCGGGTTAAGTATAAACCCCTTATAGTGCATCATGGCCCAGAGGGTCCTCCCTGACCTCAGTGACCGGCTCTTCTCTCCTGGTCCATTTGCGGCTAAGTGTGTGGGAGCACGTGATGCCGCGCTAGCCAGTGACGCCCGGTTCTTCCTTCACGCTCTGGCTCAGGTGTCTTTTCTGCGAACTTCGACACTCCCGCCAGAGGCTTGATCATTCCATCTTTTGTGCCACTGCTGTGCCCGGGATGAGCTGTTACTGCACTGGGCAGACTCAGAACGCTCTGGATGTCCCTTTCGTGTCACCAGCATCTAGCACTGTGCCGGCCCCCAGTATGTGCTCTGCAGGTGCAAACTGTGGCCAAAAGAGCCCGTCTCAGGAATTCTCTCAGTTCCCGTGGTAGCCAGAAATTCAGGTTTCAAACCAGGCTGTCTGTTCAGACTAGTGATCTGGAACTAGGGAACAGAAATTGAGATTTTATTCAATTTTTGGAACTTCTAAATGGTGAGTGGTTCTTACTTCATTTTGAATTTAATGTTTTTGTTTTTAGCGAATCTATTAAAATGTGAGTACCTACAACGCAGCCTGTACTTCTCTTAATATCTGAGTGCCTGTCACTAGCAGAGACAGCAGGGGTCAGCCCCAACCAGTTAGGAAGCTAGCAAAAGGCCAGGCACGCATGTTTTCCTTTTAGAGGGGAAACTCTCTGTTTTCACCCAACTGAAAGAGAGTTTCCAGTTCAGAGCACTCCTGCGTTTGCTGCCCCCTCACCCCTGTGCTGACCCGTCTCGCTTCCTGGCAGAGATATCGCGCCTGAGTGTTTGCACGGGAAACCCAGATCTCGTGTGAGTTATTGGAAAACTGCTAGCACATTTGCGAGGTTGACAAGGCTGCTGAACTGGTGGCATCCTCCCCCGCCCCTCCCCCCCCGACCTCTTGGGGCAGGTGTTTATCCCCTGTGACAGGTGAGGGAGGGAGAAGCGAAGTGACTTGATCAAGGTCACCTCACTAGTAAATGGGAGCGTCAGGGTTCAACCAAGGTCTGTCTGGCCCCAAACTCATGCTCTAACCCATCATGTAATGCTGTCTGTTGAAAGACTTCCTTAGTTTACTGCTTCAATGGAAATGGGTTGATGTTTTGTCTTTAGCTTCTGGCATGAAAGTAGCTTTCTAGATGTGGGAATGTCGCTCTCTGGCTGGTTGGAAAGCGTGAAAGCACAGGTGACAGAAATTGGGCTGTGGCAGGGAAGGTGGGGGTGAGCACCATATTGTCATCTGACTAGTCTAGAGATGTCGTCTGTGTTAAGCAACGAGAACTGAAGAGCCAGCAGCTTTGTTCACAGTTACAGAGGAAGCCTGCACCAGATCCCAAAGTGCTGGCAGACGTTTGGCGATGGGGCAGGGCCTGACTGATGTCACTCTGAGTCTGGAAGGAGGGGACTTGGACCCCCCTCTCTGCTCCCTGTTTTTATTACATTTGCTTCAAGTTCTCCATTGGGTTAAACACAGTGTGTTTCCTTGTGAAAGGACAGCCTGCTAATGTCCCCTCATAGAACTAGGGACAAATTCTCTTTGAGCTAATCCTGTTCCACTAATTTAAAGACGTTTTCCAGGGCTTAGTCGGTTAAGTGTCTGACTCTTGTTTCGACTCAGGTCATGATCTCACAGTTCCGTGAGTTCCAGCCCCGCATCGGGCTTTGCACTGATGGTGTGGAGCCTGCTTGGGATTCTCTCTCACCCTCCCTCTCTCTCTGCCCCTCCCCCAAATAAATAAATAAACTTAAACAAAAAAAAAGGTTTTCAAAATAATCCATAATAAAAAAAAAAATCAGAGAATTCTCAGACTCTAAGACTTTTGTACCTGAAGGGCATGGAATAGTATCTTACTGTTTAGGCAGCCTGGGCTGCTGTAGCAATAACACAGACTGGGTGGCTTAAACAACAGAAATGTTTTTGTTCTTTGTTTTACAGTTATGGAGGCTAGGAATCCAAGGTCAAGTAACCAGCATTGTTGGTTTCTGGTGAGGCCTCTTCCTGGCTTGTGCAAAGCTGCCTTCCCCGTGTCCTCATGTGGCGTCTCCTCTGTTCCCACTGAGACACAGAGGTTTGCTGGTGACTCCTCTTATGAACACACCTGTCAGATCAGAGCCCTAACTGGCTGACCTTCCCCGAAGGCCCATTTCCAACTACAGTTTACACTGGGGGTTAGGGCTTTGACATGTGAGTTTGAGGCAGAGTAGGTGGGGTACAAATCAGTCTATAATGCTGTACGTTTTCCTAATCAAATATCTTTTCATACTGAGGGTGATTCAACTTTCCTCTTCTTGAATTGCTTATTCATATCTTCTGCACGAATAAGGGCAGAATTATCATCTTGATTTATAGCAGTGTTTTATATAATTGGGATACTAAATACACGTTGCACAGATCTCCTACTCCCCACTTGCTCTATTTTCCTATTGCTGCTATAACAAGTTACCACAAACTACATGGCTTAAAACAACACAGAGTTATTGTGTTACAGTTCTGGAGAGCAGAAGTCTGAAAAGGGTCTCACTAAGCTAGGATCAGGGTGTCAGAAGGGCTGTGTTGCTTTCTGGAGCTTCTGGGGGAATCTGTTACCAGACGAAGAACCTTACCAGCCGGAGAACCGGTTCTGGACTCTGGTTTGTCTGCTTGCTGCTCAAAACTCAATACTCCGGGGGCCAGTGCCAATGGGAAAGGTTGCTTCAGGCAGGAAGTCGGCACCCTGGGGAGACAGGTGGACAGACGTCTCACAGACCATCCTCCCCGTTCAGGCCACGCTGGAGAGTTTTTGAGGGAAAGGCACGGGAAAAGGGAGGGGGCTGCATGCAAGAGAAGCAGGTGCTCAGATAGTTAGTCGTCCGTTGGCACGACCTTGAACAGATTCGCTGGCATCCGTGGCAGCCGTTTTTGAATGTGGTCCACTTTCTCTTCCGATCCTTCACCCCTCAAGGTCCTTCACTCCTCCAGGCCAGTGGTCTGCAAACCTCAAGGAAGAGGTTAGTTCGGCTACAGACCAAGGGAGTTAGGTCTCTTGCGAGAGAGACGAAGAGCTGGAAGCAGGTTCACCCCTAAGGCCAGTGGAGCACTGTTAGAGATTCATTTTGGGGGCTCTGTGGGGGAGTCCATTTTCTTGCCTTTTCCAGCTTCTGGATGCCTCCTGCACGTCTCAGCAATAATCGGTGTTAGCAAAGATGCCGAGTAGCTGCAGCCAGAACTCTCCCGCGCCGCGTGTGGGAGCGTGAAACAGGACAACCGTTTCGAGAGACAGGCACTTTCTCATACAGTTACACACACACCAACTGAGTGACCCAACAATTCTCCTTCAAGATACACCCGGTAAAATGGGCATATGCCACATAAAGCCTAGTACAAGAATGTTTGCAGCAGCTGTATTCTGAACAGCCTCAAACTGGAAGCAGCCCAAATGTCCCTCAAGAAGAGGACGGCTGGAGACACACTGGTGCGTGGATTGCGGTGCGGCTGGAGACACACTGGTGCGTGGATTGCGGTGCGGCTGGAGACACACTGGTGCGTGGATTGCGGTGCGGCTGGAGACACACTGGTGCGTGGATTGCGGTGCGGCGGGAGACACACTGGTGCGTGGATTGCGGTGCGGCGGGAGACACACTGATGCGTGGATTGCGGTGCGGCGGGAAATAACAAAGAACTGCTGATACACGCACGAGCACAGGCCATCTCCAGAGCATCGTGTTAAGAAGAATCAGAAGACAGAAAAATTCTTAATGGTTACAGGAATGTGAAGTGAAACTAATCCACAAGAATACCAATTGGAGTGCTGATTGCTATGAAGAAGGGAGGAGTTGACGCTGAAGAGGCAAGAGTGAACTCTCCGGGATGAGGGAAGTGTGTATTGATCCTGTGGACAATTATGTGGTGTGTATATGCTTGCACATTTCATTAAGACACGATGTTAAGATTGCCGCACATTATTGTGAAGATAGTGTCTGTTACAAAGTTTTGTCTTGTTTTTTTATTTTTAAGGAAAAATTTTGTATAAGTTTGGGCCTCCCTGCTCCTAAACGTCTGGTAAACCTTGCGTGTGAAACCGCCTGATGCTGGCGCCTCCCTCCCCCCCGCCCCCCCCCCGACCCTCTTGCCCGGGAAGCAGGGGTCGGGTGGTTCTTTTTATTATTAGTTTAGTTTCTGTAATACTTACTGTGATCTTCAGGGCTGTTTCTTTTTGAGGTAGGTTTGGTAATTTATGTTTTCTGAGAAAAGGTTTTTTAGTTTTAGTTAACACACACAACAATACTGGTTTTCGGAGTAGAATTGAACGATTCACCGCTTACGTACGGCACCCGGTGCTCATCCCAACAAGCGCCCCTTCGCATCCCTCCTCCATCTGGCCCACCTGCCACATCCCTCCGTCAGCCTCAGTTTGTTCTGTCCGTGAAAGCCTCTTGTGGTTTGTTTGCCTCTCTTCTCTCTTTTGCCCCTTCCCATGTGTTCATCTGTTTTGTTTCTTAAATTCCACATATGAGTGAAATCATATGGTTTTTGTGTTTCTCTATTTGACTTGTCTTGCTTAGCTTGGTACATTCCAGCTCCATCCATGTCGCAGACGGCAAGATTTCATTATTTTTGATCGGTGAGTAATATTCCAGTGTGTGTGTGTGTGTGTGTGTGTATACACACAACCTCTTCTTTGTCCATTCATTAGTTGATGGACATTTGGGCTCTTTCCATAGTTTGGCCATTGTTGATGCTGCTGCTATAAACATTGGGCTGCATGTACCCCTTTGAATCTGTATTTTTGTATCTTTTGAATAAATTCCTAATGGTGCAATTCCTCAGTCGGAGGATACTTCTATTTTTAGTTTTTTAGGAACCTCCATACTGTTCTCCAGAGTGGCTGCACCAGTTTGCATTCCCACCAGCCGTGCAAGAGGGTTCCCCTGAGAAAATTATTTTCATCTAAGCTTTCAAATTTATTTCGCATGAATGTTATTTGTAACATTTTCTTACTACTTTTACAATTGCAACTGTGATCTTCTTAATTTAGGATGTTATTTGTGTACTGTCTTTTACTTTTGTTAGGCTTGCAAAAGATTTTTGTCTTAAACTTCTCCGTGAACCAACTTTTGGTTTCGTGTGCTTTGCTCTGTTATGTTTGTCTTCTGTTTTATTAATTTTTGATTATAGTGTATTCTTTATTTTGATTTAGCTTCTCAGGTTGAATGCCTAACCTGTTACTTTTTAAACTTTCTTGTTTTATAATAAATGTAAAACTCTTAAATATTGCCTTAACAGCAGCCTACAAGATTTTTAATGTTTTTTCATTTCAGTTATGTTTAGTGATTTTCATTGTGATTTCTTTGTTAGGCCATGATTATTTGAACGTGTTTTTTAAGAAATTCTAAAGTCGTGGCAGCTTTTAAATGATCTTTTTTTTGTTGATGATAATTTAATTATATGTGATCAGAGGACATGTTGTTACGGATAACAGTGTTTTGATATTTGTTGAAATATACTTTGTGGTCTGTACGTGGTCAATTTTTAAAATGTTTTACCTGTCCTTAGGAAGAATATTTTTTTATTTGCTGGGTAAGACCCTCTACAATTATCTGTTAGGTTAAGTTTGTTAATATTATTATTATATAAATAGCTTCCATTTTTATTGCTTTTTGTATGCTTGATTAATCAGTTTATGAAAAAGGTTTGATAAAATCTCCCATTAAGATTGTAGATTTATTAAATTTGTTTTCCCTAATTTGGTTGATTTTTATTTCAAGACACTGTTAAGTGTTTACTAGTTAATGATTTTGGTATCTTGTCAGTTATTATTTTTTTATTACTATGCAAGGTACATCTCTATCCCTACCAGTACATTTGCCTTAAATTGTATTTTCATCTGTGCTCGCTTCGGCAGCACATATACTAAAATTGGAACGATACAGAGAAGATTAGCATGGCCCCTGCGCAAGGATGACACATAAATTGTATTTTCATCTGACATGTCTATTATTATACCTGCTCTCCCCACCCCCACCGTACCCCCTGCTAATTTGTGCTGTTTTCCTCTGCCTTTTGGTGTGTTTTTTGAATGCTTCAGGTGTCTCTTGTAAACAACACCCAGCTGGGTTTTGCTGGTTTATTCAGTCTAATAATCTCACTCTTTTAGTATTTAAGTTTTAGTCCCTATTTACATTTTATGGAACTTCTTAGGTATGTATTTTGCTACCATTTTTTCTTTGGCTTGATAGGCTTACATAATCATAATAGCTAATATTTGAATATTTGAAATGTACATAGCTCTGTTTCAAGTGTTTTTATATAATTCATTTCATTCTTTTTTAAAATTTTATTTATTTATTTCTGAGAGAGAGAGAAAGAGACCGTGTGAGCAGGGGAGGGTCAGAGAGAGGGGGAGACACAGAATCTGAAACAGGCTCCAGGCTCTGAGCTGTCAGCATGAACCATGAGATCATGACCTGAGCCAAAGTCAGATGCTTAACCGACTGAGCCACCCAGGCGCCCCTAATTCTGATAACCCTTTAAGAAGATGATTTTAGTAATTCTATTTTTAAATTGAAAAATAAACAGTCCAGAGAAGCTAACAGCTGGGCCCAGATCACACAGCAAGTGAATGGTGGGGTCAGATTAAATCCAAGCACCCTGGCTTTACCTCTAATCAGGTGCTTTTCAAATACCTTTATTGCCTGAGAAGATACGTACCTGCGAGATACGTGTATAATATAAAGCTTTCCGAAAGTATGGTCACTACTGGCTATGGTAGTGCAGCTGAACACAAGCAAGAAAGATCGGGGAAAGCTGCAGTCCTGGTCATTTATATTCATCTTTGAACGTAAGTGGAAATGATTTGAAACACAGCAGCAAATAGCCTTATGCTTTGTTTATATTTTATCGTAAATGCAGAAGCATTTCAAAATTAAATTAGTTCGATGGAATGTTTTCTTTGTTAAGCCTGAGTTTAAAACCTTAGAGATGAACCATGGTCCTGTGGGAGAGGGGCAGGAAGGTTGTCTGGTCTCCAAGGTCTGTTGTTCCCCAGGGGGTTGGGGGAGAGGAGGGAGGCGCTTCAGCCCTTGAAGGACACTAGGTCTGTCAAGACTTCAATTTTTCTGCTTTGTAAAATTATTTTCCATGACTCGCTTACCTTATAGGAATGAAAGGTAGTTGAGGTTGTGTATGAAGACCTTTCCAGGCTCTTCATTTCACATCATGCGTTGGTCAACTTGAATATTACAGTAACATAACTGCAGGAAGGAAGAGAAACGATGATCTCACAGTTCCATTAGTTAATATCTTAAGTGTAACATTTTTTATTTGCTGAAGATTTTTTGAAGCTTATTTATTTTGAGAGGGCGTGCGCGGGAAGTGCTACCCAGGTTCCCCGGCCTGTGAGCCCCGAGCCTGCCGGTGTGAAGAGAATGTTTCTGTCCTCTCACAATGTAATTATTGAGGCTCTAATCCCCAGTGCGACGGTATTTGGAGGTAGGGCCTTTGGAAGGTAATTGTGGTTACGTTAGGTCACAGGGTGGGGGCCTCCTGATGGAATTGGCGCCCTTGTCAGAAGAGGGAGAGGCGGGAGAGCTCTCTCCTGGAGTGCATGCACCAGGGAGAGGTCGTGTGAGGGCATAGTGAGAGGACAGCCATCTACAAGGAAGAGGGCAGGGCCCTCACCAGTCACCGAATCTGCTGGCACCTGGAGCTTCTAGGAATTTCCAGCCTCCAGAAGTAAGTGTTTGTTGTTTGGCCACGCAGACTGTGGTGTTCTGTTACAGCAGTCCAAAGTGACAGACACCCGTGGAGACCCCATTCTTCTCTCTTTCACCTTGCAACGTTCTTCTTCAGACCAAGCCAGGGAGCGCTGTCCAGGGAGAAGGGGGTCTTCTGTGGCTGTAGCTTACCACAGGTGGTACCGGGTCTGTCCGTGTGTACTGCTGTGTTTAGTGAAATGTGGGTGATGCCCTGTGTTTGCACATGCTTGGTGTGGGCACTATTGTGTGTGTGTCATTTACTCTTTAAACGGGAAGCTGTCAGTGAATTATGTGCTGGGTCCTGAGCTCTCACCTCCACCACTTCCCTAAACCCACCCTTGTCCAGATTACCAGGGTCCGTTCTTAGTCCTCATCATACTACACCTGTGGGCTGCACTTGACATAGCCCATCATGGGGGTTTCCTGGGTCACTGTGTCCTTCTAGACCAGCCTCCATGTTTTTCTGCTGTTTCCATGCTTGGCCTTCTTAGACTGTTGGAGTGGTCGCCCCTCATTCTCTGGATCTCTTCATATTGAAATGTTCTGAAGGCTCAGGCCATGAACTCTCACCTTCACTACCCACACTCCCTCCCTTGTGATCACTCAAACTGAAATCTGCAGACTGGACTTCTCCACTGCACGGCAGCTCATTTTCCACTTGCCCACTTGACATTGCTACTTGGAAAACCTCACCAGCACGTTCACGCGCGTGCACACACAGAGTCAAAACTAATCTCTTAACACCCACTTGCCCCAATTTTTTTTTCCTTCTACATTTCAGTTAATACCCAGGCCAAAAATCCTGTAGTTGACTTTTAATTCCTTATATCCAACATCCAGCCCTTGAGCAAATATTTTTAGATATCCCTTCAAAATATGAAGAATCTGATCTCTCATTGCCTCCACTGCTTTCAGCATGGCTCAAGCCATCAACCTCTCACCTGGAAGACCACAGTTGACTGCTACTTGTTCTCAGCTTCTGCCTTTCTGACCCTACA
The DNA here is from genome assembly GCA_017311185.1 of Proteles cristata cristata. NCBI lineage: Eukaryota > Metazoa > Chordata > Mammalia > Carnivora > Hyaenidae > Proteles > Proteles cristata. Next base: position 230,399 of record JAESUZ010001638.1, on the reverse strand, counting down.
GTCTGTTCTCAACACGCCAGCCAGAGTAATCCTATTAAAATTTAAGTCAAGATGTCAGCCCTCTCTTCTGAACTCTTGCCATGACCTCCCAGACCAAGCAGAGTAAAAGCAGGAATGTTGGAATTATCAGACCTGGAATTTTTTAAAACTGTGATTAATATTCTAACGGCTTTAATGAAAAAAGTAGATACCATGCAAAAACAGATGCATAATGTAAACAGAGAGATGGTAATTCTAAGAAAGAATCAAAAGATACGCTAGTGGTAAGAAAAACCAAAACGATAACAAATGAAGAATCCTTTTGGGGTGCCTAAGTGGCTCAGTTGGTTGGGTATCTGCCTCTTGACTTCTGCTCGGGTCATGATCCCATGGTTGTGTGATTGAGCCCCATATTGGGCTCTATACTGGGCATGGAGCCTGCTTAAGATTCTCTCTCTCTCCCTTCGCCCCTCAACCCTGCTTGCTTGCTCTCTTGCCCTCAAATAAAAAAATTTTTTTTAATGTTTATTTATTTTGAGATTGAGACCACGTAAGCTGGGGAGGAGCAAAAAGGGAGAGAGAGAACCAAGCAGGCTCCATGCTCAGTGCAGGGCTTGATCCCACAACATGACCTGAGCTGAAATCAAGAGTCAGATGCTTAACCAACTGAGAGACACTGTTGCCTCTTAAAAAAAAAAAAAAAAAAAAAGTTTTAAATGAAGAATCTTTTTAATGGCCTTATTAATTCACTGGACAGGACTGAGGAAAGGATCTCTGAGCTTGAGGATATAACTGAAATTTTCTAAAACAAAAGCACGGAGAAAAAAGACTGGAAAAAATCAGAACAGAATATTCAAAAACTGTGGGACAACCAACCACAAAGGCATAACATACATGTAAGGGGAATGCTGGGAGGAGCAGAAAGAGAAAGGAACAGAGAAAGTATTAGAAGTAATAATGACAGACTTGACCCAAAATGATGTCAGACACCAGGCCACAGACTCATGAAGCTCTGAAAACGTGAAACAGGATAAATGACAAATAACTACACCCAGGAGTATCATCTTCAAACTTCAGGAACTAAAAAATAAGGAAAGCATCTTGAGAGAAGCCACAGGTAACAACACTTCACCTGTATAGGAGCAAATATAAGAAGTGTGGGGCGCCTGGGTGGCTCAGTCGGTTAAGCGTCCGACTTCGGCTCAGGTCATGATCACATGGTTTGTGGGTTCAAGCACCGCATCAGGCTCTGTGCTGACAGCCAGCTCGGAGCCTGGAGCCTGCTTCAGATTCTGTATCTCCCTCTCTCTCTGACCCTCCCCTGCTAAAACTGTCTCTCTCTCTCAGAAATAAATAAAACATTAAAAAAAAATAAAAAAAGAATTCTGTCCAATTTCTTCTCAGAAACCATTCAAGGAAGAACATGATAGTGAAACATTTAAAGTATTGGGAGAGGGGTGCCTGGGTGGCTTAGTTAAGCATCCGACTTTCGCTTAGGTCGTGATCTCGTGGTTCGTGGGTTCGAGCCCCACGTCAGGCTCTGTGCTGACTGCCAGCGCAGAGACTGGAGGCTGTTTCAGAGTCTGTATCTCCCTCTCTCTCTGACACTCCCCTTCTCACACTGTCTCTCTCTCTCTCTCCTAGAAATAAATAAAAATATTTTTTAAAAAATAAAGTATTGGGAGAAGAAACCTCACCAACCTAGTATTCTGTACCTTGTGAAGGTACCCTTCGAAAGTAAAGAGAAATGAAGACTTTCCCAGAGAAACAAAAGTCAAGGGAATGTGTTGCCAGTGGACCTGCCTCGCAAGAAATGTTAAAAGAAGTTGTTCAGAGAGAAAGAAAATGATATACTTGGAAACTTGAATCTATGTAAAGAAATGAAGAGCATCAGAAAATGAATAAATGAAGATAAAGTGAAGATCTGTTTCTCTTATTCTTAATTGCTCTAACAGCTAGCAGGTAACAGGGAGCAGATGTAAACATGGAAGACAACAAGAAGAATGAAGACAAGAACAAGAACTAGTAAAAATATGGTGGACATTAATCCACTTACAGACACACCTTGTTTTGTGCTCTGCAACCCTGTGGCAAGTCTTTGGTGCCATTTTTCCAATAGCATTTTTTCCCCTTCTGTTTTTGTGTTACATTTTGGTAATTCTTGTAATATTTCAAAATTTAAAATTATTATATTTGTTATAGTGATGTGTGATCAGTGATTATGACTTACTGAAACCTCAGATGATAGCATTTTTTAACAATAAAATATTTTTAAATTAAGGTATGCGTATTTGTTTAAAGACATGATACTAATGCCACTTACTAGACTGTAGTATAGTGCAAACATGTCTTTTATATGCACTGGGAAACCAAAAGTTCCATTTGTATTTCTTTATTGTGATTTTTGCTTTATTACAGTGGTCTGGAACTGAGCCCACAATGTCTCTGAGGTATGCCTGTATTGTATGATATTTAAATATCAGTGGTTTAAATGCAACAATCAAAGACAGAGATTGTCATAGTGGACAGAAAAATAAGACCCCACTACGTGTTGTCAATAAGAAACTCACTTTAACTATAAAACACACATAGATTAAAAATAAAGACATGTATGATCCTTGCAATAAATGCAGAAACAGCATTTGACAAAATACAGCATCCTTTATTGATAAAAACCTCAAGAAAGTAGGGATAGAAGGAACATACCTTGACATCATAAAAGCCATATATGAAAGACCCACACCTAATATTTCAACTGGGAAAAACTGAGAGCTTTCCCAAGATCAGGAACACGATAGTGATGTCCACTCTTACCACTGTTGTTCAGCATAGTACTGCAAATCCTATCCTCAGCAATCTGACAACAAAAAGAAATAAAAGGCATCCAAATTGGCAAGGAAGAAGTCAAGCTTTAACCCTTCACAGATGAAATGATACTCCATGGAAAACCTGAAAGACTCCCACCAAAAAACTGCTAGAGCTGATTCCTGAATTCAGCAAAGTCCAAGATATAAAATCAATGTACAGAAATCAGTTGTATTTCTAAAAACCAATAATGAGGCAGCAGAGAGAGGTGTTAAGGAATCAATCCCATTTACAATTGCACTAAATACTGTAAGATACTTAGAAATAAACCTAATCAAAGAGGTAAAAGATCTGTACATGGACAACTGTAGAAAGCTTATAAAAAATTGAAGAAGACACAAAGAAATGGAAAAATAATCCATGCTCATGGATTGGAAGAACAAATATTGTTTAAAATGTCAATACCACCCAAAAGAATCTACACATTCAATGCAATCCCTATCAAAATAACACCAGCATTCTTCACAGAGTTAGAACAAACAATCCTAAACTTAGCATGGAAATAGAAAAGACCCTAAAGAGCCAAAATAATGTTGAAAAAGAAAAAGCTGGAGGCATCACAATTCCAGACTTCAAGATGCATTACAAAGCTGTAATCATCAAGACAGTATGGTATTGACACAAAAACAGACACATAGATCAATGGAATAGAATAGAGAACCCAGAAATGGACCCACAAACATATGGCCAACTAATCTTTGACAAAGCAGGAAAGAGTATCCAGTGGAAAAATGGCAGTGTCTTCAGCAAATGGTGCTGGGAGAACTGGACAGTGACATGCAGGAGAATGAACCTGGACCACTGTCTTATACCATACACACAAACAAATTCAAAATGGATGAAAGACCTAAGCGTGAGACAGGAAACCCATCAAAATCCTACAGGAGAAAACAGGCAGCAAGCTCTTTGACCTCGGCCACAGCAGCTTCTTACTTGACACGTCTCCAGGGGCAAAGGAAGTAAAAGCAAGACTGAACTATTGGGACCTCGTCAAGATAAAAAGCTTCTGCACAACAAAGGAAACAGCAAAACTAAAAGGCAACCAAGGGAATGGGAGGAGATATTTGCAAATGACAAATCAGGTAAAGGGTTAGTGTCTAAAATCTATAAAAAACTTATCAAACTCACCACCTGAAGAACAAATAATCCAGTGAAGAAATGGGCAGAAGACATAAAAAGACACTTTTCCAAAGAAGACATCCAGATGGTCAACAGACACATGAAAAGATGCTCAACATCACTCATCATCAGGGAAATACAAATCAGAACCACAATGAGATACCATCTCACACCTGTCAGAATGGCTAAAATTAACAACTCGGGCAACAACAGATGTTGGCGAGGATACAGCGAAAGAGGAACCCTCTCACACTGCTGGAGGGAATACAAACTGGTGCAGTCATTCTGGAAAACAGTATGGAGGTTCCTCAAAAAAATTAAAAATAAAACTACCTTATGAGCCAGCAATTGAACTGCTAGGTATTTATACAAAGGATACAAAAATGTTCATTTGAAGGGACACATGCACCCCATAGTTTATAGCAGCATTATTAACAAGAGCCAAATTATGATAAGAGCCCTAATGTCCATCGACTGATGAATGGATAAAGAAAGATGTGTTATATATACACAATGAAATACTACTGGGTGATGAAAAGAATGAAATCTTGCCATTTGCAACAATGTGGATGGAACTAGAGGGTATTATGCTAAATGAAATAAGTCAGTCAGAGACAGATATCATACGATGTCACTAATTTGAGAAACTCAACAGATGAACATAGGGGAAGGGAAGGAAAAATAAGATAAAAACAGAGAGGGAGGAAAACCATAAGAGACTCTTTAATACAGAGAACAAACTGAGGGCTGCTGGAGGGGAGGTGGGCATTAAGGAGGGCACCTTTTGGGATGAGCACTGGGTGTCAATATGGAAGAGCTGAATCACTGGGCTCTACTCCTGAAGCCAAGACTACACTGTATGTTAACTAACTTCAATTTAAATAATAAAAAAAGAGAGATGGAGAGAGGTATTCCATGCTAACACTAATCAAAGGCAGTGGAAATACCTATATTAATTTCATACAGTTTAAACTTCACAGCAAAGAAAGTTATCAAAGATAAAGAGGAGCATTACATAATGATAAAAGGGTCAATTCTCCAAGAAGACGTAGCAATCCTTAATGTGTATGTGCCTAACAACATATAGTCAGAATATGTGAAGCGAAAACTGATGGAAATGCAAGGAGAAATTGAATACACTACACGTTCTTCTCAAAGTCACATGGGACATTCTCTAAGAGAGTCCATATTCTGGGCCATAAAACACATGGTGACAAATTTAAAAGAATAGAAATCATACAATATCTGCTCTCAGAGCACAGTGGAATTAAACTAGAAATCATAACAGAAAGACAGCTGGAAAATCCCCAAACACTTGGAGATTGAGCAACACACTTCCGAATAATACGGGGGCCAAAGAAGAAATCTCAAGAGAAACTAAAAAATACTCTGAACTCAGTGAAATTGAAAATAAAACATCAGATTTTGTAGATGTAGATTTTTTGAAGATGTAGATTTTGTAGATCAGATGTAGCAAAAGCAGTGCTTGAGGGAAATTTATAGTTTCAAATGCATGTATTAAAACAAAGTATGGGGCGCCTGGGTGGCTCAATTGGTTAAGCCTCTGACTTTGGCTCAGGTCATGATCTCACAGTTCATGAGTTCTAGCACCATGCCAAGCTCTGTGTTGACCTTGGGGCCAGCTTCAGATTCTGTGTCTCCTCCTCTCTGCCCCTCCCCCCGCTCATCCTCCTTCCCTCCCTCTTTCTCGCTCTCTCTCAAAAAATAAACATTTAAGTTTTTTTAAACTTTAAAACATTTTTTTTTAAATCAGAAATCTAAGCTCCTACCTTAGGAAACTAGAAAAAGAAGAGTAAATCAAAAGAAGAAAAGCAACAATAAATATTAGAGTAGAAAGTGAAACCAAAGACAGGAAATAAAGTGAAAATCTGATTCTCTGAAAAGATTAATAAGATCTGTAAGCCTCTAACCAGACTAAGGAAAAAAGAAGACACAAATTAGTAGTATCAGAAATGAAAGAGGGACATCACTACCAATCCCATGGATATAGCTTGACTAGGAGTATGGAATCTTAAAATTGCTGGAGGAAGGTAAAATTATGCTCATACAGATAACATTAAAGTGAACATGTTTTATTTTACCCACACATAGGGAATCAGAGAGATGTTATAATTAGTTCAAATGTCAGTCAAAAGGCTCAAATTTCTTTGGCAAAAGGAGCTGAATTGCAAATCCAGGCAAACTGATTTTCCTACAGAAGGAAGAGAAGTGTGTGGGAACTAGCAGGCGAAACGGCTTGCCTGTCACCCACGGTTTGCAGGAAGCTGCCCATCTCGGAGACCAGGAAGGCTAGCATCCGGTAACCGGGAAGGGCGTGCTGGACAGACACAGTGTGGTGTTTTGCTGACAGTTTTTCTCCTGAAGACTTAAATCAAGTACACCACAATCATTAACTTGAGCTCATATGAACTGATGAGCCAGCATGACTCGGTGGAATTCTAAATTAGGGAACTTTACTAAGAAAATAACACAGGAGATGCCAGCTCCCTTTCTGTCACTTTGCTCCTGCTTCGTCACTGGATAGAACCCCTATGACCAGCGCTTCTCAGGCGCACGGGGAGAAGCCGACCTGGAAGGGTATGCTGATTCCCTGCCAGCCTGTGGATCTGGGACGGGGCCTATCATCATCCTGGACTCCGGCTCGGGGGCCCGAACCTCGCCAAGGCTCTGCAGCACCTGAGGCCCCAGCCTGTGCCCTTCCTTGGGGGAGACTGGCATACCTTGCTGGCACTGGGGCTGGTCTTTGCTAATCCCCTCCTTCCTCTTCACAGGCCTTTTAGGGAAATACTTGGGAAAAGGTGACTTTGGGAAGGCATGAGGGAAATGGGCCATCAGTGAGCCAGACAAGATGAAGGCACCTGTATGTAAATAAAGCACCACGTGGACCATGCAGTCAAGGGTATGGAGACAAAACGGCACAGAAGAGCAGAGTATCTGTCGGAGTCCGTCCCTCCTGGGGCAGAAGTTACCAGGGCAAAATTTCCATTGACATAGTTGGGTGGGAATAGCGAAGCACCGCGCTGAGTTTTAGGTAAGCAGATCTGTGCAGTTGGCAGACCGCCATTTATTCTGAGGTTGTGCACCTGCTGCTTTTGCACTGCAGTAGCCTTTCTCGGGAAGCGTTGGTGAAAACAGGCTTGATCAAGTAAGGTACTGCCGGGGAATCTGGCGTTTCCTCTCCAGCATCCTCTTTCATTTTTCTGTGTGGTGACTTTGTCATGGGAGCAGGAAAGAACTGGGAGGCCCAGTGGTGCCTTGTCCCCAGCTCTTGCTCTGGTTGTGTTAGGTGAACGTTGACACCGGATGCGGTGAGGAAGGAAAATAGCCCTGGAGCCCTGGGGCCTGGACGTGTCATTCCAGTGCAGGGGCTCTGTGCGCTGAGTCTTCTGCGGGGTTAACGGCCATGTAGAACAACACCCATGTGGGGACTGTTGTGTTTGCACGTCTGTGTTCTCTTCTGGGTGAATATAAAGTGGACAATTTGGGTGCTGTCTTTTAGCACAAAAAGAGGGCATGAATTACTAATCTCAGAAAGGAAAGAGGGACATCACTATAGATTCCATGGATACAGTCCTCAGCCAGTGACTTTATCTTGTTTGAGTAGATCTTTTTCTTTAAAAAAAAAAACTTGTTGTAAAATACATTTAGCCATTTTTAAGTCCAAGTTCAGTGGTGTTAAGTACATTCACGTTGTTATGCAAACGTCCCCACCATCCACCTCCAGAACTCTCCAATTGAAACTCTGTCCCCATTAGTGACAACTCCCCATTCTCCCCTCCCCAGTCCTGACAGCCACCATTCTGCTTCTGTCTCTTATGATCTGACCACCAACACCTCATGTAAGTAAGACCCTAAAGCATTGGTCTCGTTGATGACTGGCTTATCTCACTTAGCACAACGCCCCGAAGGTTTATCCACGTTGTAGCAGCTGTCAGAATTTCCATCCCTTTCTTCTTTTTTACCCCTTAAGTCCCGTGACAATTGTTTATTATAAAGGTGAACGCAGATCCTCATGATGGGCTTACCGGTAAGCTCTCTGCTAGCGGGCAGGGGCACCAGGACTGCCAACCTTTGGACCCGCAGCCCCCGGAGTCGGCCACCCCCAGGGCCTGGCTGTACCGGGCGAGGGTTCCTTGACCTCCTTCTTGGAAGCCTCCTGCAGCCATTTCTGGTAACAGGCTACCGGGGCTTTGGAGATGGACTGGTGGATTTTGTTTTTCTTTTCGCTCAATGAAAGACATTTCTTTCACGAAATGCATAGAAACCTTTGCTCTCTGAAACCGGGGAATACGTTACTCTAGTCTCTGAGGTGTCTGAGTCATTTAGGATGTACTTCCTTGAGCGTTGACACTTTAAAATTGGCATTTCTACAGTGCACCCTTTCTGCCTTTATTAAATAGAGCCTAAATTAATTTCTTTTGGAAGACTTAGGGGCATGTTGTGATCCCCCATAAGTTAAAAGCTGCTCTGAGGCCTGTGGCATGTACCTCTTTATCCCTATGTCAAGAGGTCTCAGTGCTGTGCTTCGAATGCTTATCTTTCCTTTTTATCAAGTTTTGTGTCTGTTCTTTCAATGTGCTGTCTCATAGATCTGTCTGTAAGTTACCTGTTACAGTAACTTTCTGTTTCTAGTTTGTTGTGGTATAGGAAATCAAAGCCAAATGATAAGAATTGTGAATAAAATAAGAGACGTTCTTTTATGAGCAAATAAAACATGCAAGTTTTAGCACGTTGGCTTTGTGCTTTGCAGAGGTCCTTTTCCTCTGGTTTTTACCGTCTTCTGAGTTGACTAAGTGATGTTGCTACAAAATGTAAGTCAATAGTGTGTTAATAAACAATTTTATTTTCAGATAAATCCAGCCATATTCGTTTTTATCTTCTAATATTCCAAGTCCCGTGCTAGAGCTGTCCTGTTCATCACAGCACACCGTATAATTAGGGTAGGCTGCACTGATGTAACATATACGCCCCGCGCATAATCGAAGCTCAGAGAAGTTCTCTCTGTCCTGCAAGAGGCCAGGCAGATGGTCCAGCGTGGCGGCAATGCTCTTGTTCCGTCAGGTAGGATCCAGGCTGATGGTGGCTCTGCCAGCGTCGGCAGGTGGCTTCCTGCTCAATGCAGTGACCACAGTGTACGTTTGCGAGGCCCCCTGCTCGACATGAATGCTAACGTCCTGATGCCTGATCCTCACCATCGAATTTGTGTCTGCAACTGTGGTATGATGAGAATTTGGGAACCTGGAAGACTACAGGGAGCCCTGGGGTTGTAGCAGACTTTTAGAGGGAAGTGAACTAAGTTTACTTGGCTTAGTCGCAGCCTGTGCTCTCCATGGAGCTCTTCTTCTGACTAACCCAGGCTGTTTTAAACTGAAGGAAGAGAGTGTGTCTCCTTTTGGACTCTACAAACTTACATTACATGTGAAAAGTAACCCTGAGTGCCTCCTATCAAGGGAATGACACCCAGTATGTATGCTGTATTTTACGTAACCATGGTAACTGACAACCATTTGGGAGAACAATTGAACGGGACCGTTAATGCCCCAGGTCAATAATTCTCCTAGCTCTACGCTCTGCAGAAATGGTGGTAAAGGAGACATTTATAAGAATATTTGTTGTTGGGGCGCCCGGGTGGCTTAGTCGGTTAAGCGTCCGACTTTCGCTTGGGTCATGATCTCGCGGTTCGTGGGTTCGAGCCCCGCATCGGGCCCTGTGCTGACTGCCAGCTCAGAGCCTGGAGCCTGTTTCAGTCTGTGACTCCCTCTCTCTCTGACCCTCCCCTGCTCACGCTGTCTCTCTCTCTCTCCTAGAAATAAATAAAACATTAAAAAAAAAAAGAATATTTGTTGTAACATTATTTGTAATATTGGAAACCAGGAACATTAAATGACAATTAATGGGAAATAGATAAATAGAATATTTATATAGTAGGTTACTATATAGTATTTAAACCAAATTCATTCACTCACCAAGTATTTACTGAATGCCTGCTTTCTGCCAGGTGCCCGTGTAGCTGTTGGGGTTACGGCTGTGAATGACATAGATAAGACCCTTCTCTTCTAGGTGGTTCTAATCTTGTGAAGAGACAGGTCCTCACTCAATAGGATACGTGAAGTAGATTGTATGGTAGACGGTGACAAGGGTTAAGAAGACATAGTAAAGCAGAGATGGGGCTGCGAAGGGTGGGCATGGGGGTAGGCCATGGAAGCTCAGATTGGATGGCCAGGAGAAAAGACCTGAGGGCATGAGAGGTCTAGCTTTGCTGAGGAAGAGCTTTTTGGGCTGTGAGACAGGGAAGGCAAAGGTCATGAGGCTGGGGGCTGGGGGTTGGGAGCATGGGGCCCACCTGGGACAAAGTGAATAATCTGTGTCAAAATGGCCTGAGCTGTGCAGAAAAGAATGAAATTGTAGGGTGGTGTATGCACTTAACAACCTCTAGAGTAGGGGTTCTTAATCTAAACAAAGTAATATGCACATGATTGTAAAAGAAGTCAATTATATTCAGATAATTGTAAGCTTTCTTAACGGATTTGTGTTGTAAGAAGTGCTTCGTTCCCAGAGCACTGAGTAACAGGGCAAGACCGAGCAAGTGTAAGTCTCGTCCTTAAAGCTCTGTCAGTGTGAAGGCTCTCACTGCGTAGTCTGACGGGGCTTTGGAGCTGAGGGGTGGCCTCTGGCTCAGCCGCTTCCCTGTGTCCCTCAGCTGTGCTGAGGGAGTCACAGCGAGCGGGGCGCGCAGCTAGACCGTGCGCGCAAGGGCGCGGGACCTGCCATTTGGAGCCTGAACAACGAGCTACGAGGCACAGAGCGAGCTGCCCAGGGGTTGCTTGGCCCCGTCACCTGAGCCCTTGCAGACCATCTGGCACCAATATTGTAATTTCAAAGCAGTAATACGAGTGTGAATGACATTTCGAGTTATTTCTGGCAACCGTAACATCACAGAAAAACCTGAATCCTCTTGGTGATGAAGTCGCAGGCACTGCTAATGCTGAGGTTCTCTTACCTACACTTATGGCTGACAGAAATGGTGAGTTTTGGTTAGAAGTTAGTGAAGCCAACCGTGAAGGTTTTTTTCTGTCCAAATTCAGGGAAACTTTGATATCAGGCTGTGGATGCCAGGTTAAGAATTTTCCCCTGGGGCACCTGCGTGGTTTAGTTGGTTGAGCGTCCGACTTCGGCTCAGGTCATGATCTCATGGTTTGTGGGATCGAGCCCCACGTTGTGCTCTGTGCTGACAACTCAGAGCCTGGAGCTGCTTCAGACTTTGTGTCTTCCTCTCTCTCTGCCCCTCTCCCACTCGTGCTCTGTTCCTCTCTCTCTCTCTCTCTCAAAAATAGATACAAACAAAAAAAATAAAAAAGAATCTTCCTCTAAAGCAATATTTTTTTCAAGGTTACCACGCACACGTGCGCGTTCACACACACACACAAATTTACAAATGGATTGGGATAACACACACCAAATTAATAATTGTGCTTGCTTCTGGTGGGTCTAGGACTAGGGATAGTATATGATATCCCAGAATATGTTATAAGAATAATTACGGTATTCATAGTAGAAAGCCAAGTCCTAAACCCCTTAATATCCAGCAGAATTTGTAGACCAGAGAGCTAGTCAATCTAGTTCTTTCTCACCTGATGCATTTACCTTAGTGTGGTCCTAATCACAGATAGAAAAACTGAGCTGTTGTGACAAAGGGGGTGTCAATGTCCCCATTTGGTCAGTGTGATTACATGGGCTCAAATCCCAGCTTCTCTGTTTGCTGCTTATAATGCTTTGGACAAATTATTTCACAACTCTGTGCCTCAGTTTCCTCAGCTGTAAGATTAGGATTATAACATGGAAGCAGTACCCACCTCGTAGGGCTGATGGGAGGGTCTAGTGAGAGCAGACCGGGACCTTGCAGCGGCGCAGCTGGCCGCAGTCAGCGCTGATGAGGGCTGTCACCATGACTGCTTCCGACATTTGGGAAGTTTTGGCTTCGTATTTGTATTTCACAACATAACTTCTAGATGTGTTTCTGGCAAACAATTTATTTTAAATGTTTGTGTACTTTTAAAAAAAGGCTTTGGTCACACCATTTGTCTTCTTAATAGCAGTAATGATTAAAAAATTTTTTTTTAAATTTTTTTAAATGTTTTATTTGTTTCTAGCAGAGAGAGAGAGACAGCGTGAGCAGGGGAGGGTCAGAGAGAGAGGGAGTCACAGACTGAAACAGGCTCCAGGCTCTGAGCTGGCAGTCAGCACAGAGCCCGACGCGGGTCTCGAACCCACGAACCGCGAGATCATGACCTAAGCGAAAGTCGGACGCTTAACCGACTAAGCCACCCAGGCGCCCCATTAATAGCAGTAATGATTAAGCAGGATTCCTGGAGTGGGGCACCCCCCCCATCTCACTGGTTGTGTGATGTTGGACAAGTTATGTGACCTGTTTGCTTTGGTCCCTTATCTGAAAAAAGGGAATAGTAGTAGTGCTTTCATCATAGGATGAGGGATGATTCAATGAATCAATATATATATGAAGCTCCTAGAAAGGTACCCAGCACATAATAAGTACTCAGTAAACTAACTTCCTCCTCCTCCTCTTAGACCTTGGCACTTTCATCCTCCCTCTGACCCATGCTCTGTAGTCAGCATCTCCAGTTTTTGCCTTTAGTGTCTGCGGTTGCAGTACTGCTTGGAGTGTGCTGGGCACCAGGAGGCCCATTTATTTATTCCTTCAATCATTTTTTTTTAACAGGAATCTTTTTTTTTTAAATGTTTTATTTATTTCTAGGAGAGAGAGAGAGAAAGAGACAGCGTGAGCAGGGGAGGGTCAGAGAGAGAGGGAGACACAGAATCTGAAACAGGCTCCAGGCTCTGAGCTGGCTGTCAGCACAGAGCCCGATGTGGGGCTCGAACCCACAAACCGCGAGATCATGACCTGAGCAAAAGTTGGATGCTTAACCGACTAAGCCGCCCAGGCGCCCCACCTTCAATCATTTTTTGAATGCTGGAGATACATTGGGAGTTAGACCACGAACCTAGAACCTGCCATCACTGAGATTTAATGAAGATGTTTTCAAGATGCAAAAGGTATGAAGAGGAAGGAGTCCCTGTATCTCCCTAGGAAGGCGGGGCAGGCTTTGTGTGGCTGGCCCTGCCTGAGCTGAGTAGAGGTTTGCCTACACTGCTGAGCCCAGAGTGACTGTCCAGGGTGGAGCCCACCTTGGCTTCTTTGGGGCCTTTGTAGATAGTGCGGCTTGGAGATGGCTGCCTGTGGCGAGATGGCGGGCGGGGCTGTGCTCTATTCTCCGTCGTCCCTAGACTCAGGAGTGGGCTGGCACTTGCATTTTAGGAAAGTGACCGTGGGAGGCAGTATGGAGGAGGGTCCGGAAGGGGAGACCAGAGGTAGGAAGGCCGGTCCGAAGAAGAGGCTAATGAGTATAATAGCGTGGGCAAGGCGAGTAGGGCAGGAGCACCTCAAGGCAGCGCTGGCCACCCGGCCCTCTGCTGTGTGCCTGGTGCCCGGACGGTGCCCAGCACACGGGACTTCGGTGCAAATGCTGCCTGGATAAATGGGTGGGGGCACTTCAGAGAGAGGATTAGTGCCGTGGTTCCCAGCTCCGATCGCCTGGTAGGTGGGGGGCGGTCCGCTCGAGGCATAGCGTGTGGAAGGACGGTTGAATTCGAGGGGAAGATAAATTGAGTCTGATCTGAACATGTTGACCTTGAGGTTCTCTGGGGCCTAGTGCAGTGGGATAGAAGTCTAGAGTCACAATCCCAGTTGAAATGGGGCGGGGGAGGGGTAAGGGGAGGGGCACACCGGCCACAGAAGGAGCCCCTGCATCTCCAGCCGTCACCTGTGTGGCAGGTTCGTGTCCGGTGCGTAGTCCAGCCGGGCCTTCTCTCCGGAGTCAGCCGTGCGGCCACCCTCCATGGCCTCTCAGTTCTCGGCTCACGTGCTTCAGGCAGGGCCCCCACTTCCTGAACGCGGCATTCCCCCAGACTGCTCTTCTTTCCAGTAGCCCTGGAGCCTTTCAGTCACTGACCCAAACTGTGCTGTTTTCTCTTGGACAAAATTTGATAAAATTTCAACTCCTCAGAATGCTTAAAATTGAGGGTTCTAATTTCTCCAAGGTTTTATTTTTAATGTTTAATTTTGAGAGAGAGACAGAGACAGAGAGCAAGTGGGCCAGGGGCAGAGAGGGAGCAAGACACAGAATCAGAATTAGGCTCCAGGCTCTGAGCTGTCAGCACAGAGTCCAAAGCGGGGCTCGAACCCACAAACCATGAGATCGTGCCCTGAGCTGAAGTTGGATGCTTAACTGACTGAGTCACCCAGGGGTTCCAAGTTTTTTTTAAAGACGCTTATTTAAAAAGATATTTCTAAAATCTTTTTAGATTTTTATGTTACTTATTTTTTAAAAAGTTTTATTTGAGTATACTTGACACACAACATTACCTTGGTTTCAGACGTACAAACAACATAGAGACTCAGTATCTCTCTCTGCTCTGCTTACCGCAAGCGTGGTTGCCGTCTGCTAAAAATACAACCTAATAGGGGTACCGGGGGGCTCAGTTGGTTAAGCGCTGGACTTCTGCTCAGGTCGTGATCTCACGTTCCTAGGTTCAAGCCCCGCGTGGGGCTCTGTGCTGACAGCTCAGAGCCTGGAGCTGCTTTGGATTCTGTCTCCCTCTCTCTCTGCCCCTCCCCCACTTGCACTCTGTCTTTCTCTCTCAAAAATGAACATTAAAAAAAAATTTTTTTTTTTAAATATGACCTAATAGCTTTTCCCACCATCTTGTCTCACTAGGGGACGCTCTTCGTCTGTGTCTTCCAGAGGCTTCCTCCTTCCCGTCCTCCCGCCTCTGCCCAAGCGCGACCCTCTTGAGACGCCTTCTCCCAGCTCACCCCAGCCTTAACTGTGCCCTTCACCTTCACCTTGCTTGATTTTGTTTCATACCACTTAGCGCTGTACGATTGGCTAATTTTTTAATCACTTATCATTAACTGCTTTTTTGGTGTTTTTTTCAAATCTCCCACACTAGACTGGAGGGGAGGGCTGTTGTCCTTTTTACCATTGTATTTCCTGTACTTTGCAGGCGTTTGAGCCATAGTAGATATGCAGCCATGTATGACATGTTAGGTCCAGCTTACAAATTTGGAAGCTGAGGTTCAGCAGGATTACTTATAGAAGGTCAAGGTCACACAGTTTCTAAATGATAGAGCCAGTAACTCATTGTATCATTTGGGATTTTTATGCTTTGTCAAGCAGTGTTGTAGATAAGACCAATAATTTAGAGACTGTATTTTCATTAAAAAAATACTTTTCCCCCCAAACTTAGGAGGATATGGCAAAAAAAGTGGTCGTAGTAGAAAATGGAGGGAAATGCTGAAGCTGCCCCTTGTCAGCGAGTGCAGCGAGCTTCGACGTTCCATTGGTGAGTAAATAGTGCCAGTCTGGGGGCCCTGTCTGGCACTGTAGCACTGGTTAGCTGTTGTTCTTTTACCACGTAGTATATGCGCATTGTTCTACATAGAACAGAAGAGTAAAATTCCCTCTCCCTGTGACCCAGCGAATCCTCTCTCTACAAGCAAACACAATGCTGTCGAGGTGTGTCCATGTGGTAGCAGGAGTCAGCCCTTAATTCCTTTTTCTTGGCAAGTAACGTTTCATTGTATGGATATACCACTCGTTGTTTACCCACCCATCAGTTGGTGAGGACTTGTCATCCTGGTCTGTTATGAATAATGCTGCTAGAAACCTTCATGTACAAGTGTTTGTGTTCGTGGTAGGGTACACATTAAAATGACCATTTTAACCATTTTTAAGGGATCCAGTTTCATTCTCTTGCTTTGGATATCCAGTTATTCCACAACCATTCGTTGAATGACTATTGAATTGTCTTAGTACCTTTATCAAAATCAACTGACTGTGAAGGTGAGGGTTTGTTTCTAGACGCTCGTAAGGATACACGTGTTTGTTGGGGCGCCTGGGTGGCTCAGTCGGTTAAGCGTCCGACTTTCGCTTAGGTCATGATCTCGCGGTTCGTGGGTTCGGGCCCCGCGTCGGGCTCTGTGCTGACTGCCAGCTCAGAGCCTGGAGCCTGATTCAGTCTGTGACTCCCTCTCTCTCTGACCCTCCCCCTGCTCACGCTCTCTCTCTCTCTCCTAGAAATAAATAAAACATTAAAAAAAAAAAAAAAAAAGGATACACGTGTTTGCATTTAGGGCCCACCCAGATACTTCAGGCCAGCTGTCCATCTCAAGATCCTTGACCTAATCATATTTGTAAAGGCTCTTTTTTTTTCTTTTTCAAATAAGGTCACATTTATAGGGATTAGGACCTGATACTTTGGGAGGGCCATTATTCAGCCTATGACAGACAGTAACTTGAGGCTTAACTTTTTGAGGAACTGGCAAACTGTTTTCTAAAGGCAGTTGTATATTTTACATTCCCAGCAGCGACATATGAGCGTTCCAGTTTCTCCACATCCTTGCCAACGCTTATTTTCATTATAGTCATCCTGGCCAGTGTGACTAGCATTTCACTAATGACTAATGATATCGAGCATCTTTGGGCTTCTTTGGGCCAACTGATACTTGATCCATGGTTAATAGTAATTGTTTTCTGCATATAGCACCAACTGATTAATACGGAGGTTGATTCCATTATTTGACATTTGCATTATAATTAAGAGATTATAAACTTTACTTTAGGATTATTTATGCTATTGAATATATTCATAGGATCATAGAAATATATTCATGTATATTTGCATATAAATGACCTCTGTATACTTCTGATTGGGGGTAGTTTTTAGTACATAGAATGACGTAAATGACATTAAATATCCCATTAGTTAACTTTTCTCCCCCATTTCATGCTCTTTTTAAAAATTATTTTTATTGAGGGGCGCCTGGGTGGCTTAGTCGGTTAAGCGTCCGACTTTCACTCAGGTCATGATCTCGCGGTTCGTGGGTTCGAGCCCCGCGTCGGGCTCTGTGCTGACTGCCAGCTCAGAGCCTGGAGCCTGTTTCAGTCTGTGACTCCCTCTCTCTCTGACCCTCCCCTGCTCATGCTGTCTCTCTCTCTCTCTCTCTCTCCTAGAAATAAATAAAAAACATTAAAAAAAAATTTAAAAAAAAATTATTTTTATTGAGATATAATTTACATTACATAAACACGTATGAGTTTAAGGTGTACCGCTCCATTAGGTAAGCTTTAAGTGTCCGCATTTATTTCCTTCCATGTACCAAGGCCTGGGAATGGTACCACCGGTACAGTGGCTAAGAAACAGATATGACCTCTGACCTCTTGGCAGAGATAGTTATAAATAATTGCAGAAATAAGCATAGTTATAAATTGCAGTCAGCCCTTTGAAGGAGAAGATGTCGACCGCTGGGGAAGTACAAGGACCGCAAAGGGAGACGGAGCAGGGCAGGGGACATCAGAAAGGCCAGTGTTCCTGGAGCAGAGAGCCAGAGGGGAGGAGACGAGGGAGGCGGGGCTTGTGAGCCTGGGAAAGACACTCGTCTTTCTAGGACGGTGGCCTTGTCAGAGTTGCAGCAGAGGGACGTTGTAGGTAGATACACATTTTTGAAGGGCATCCCAGGCTTCAGGGTGAGGAATGTAATTAGAGCGTCGATAGAGGGGCAGGAAGGCCACCGGAGAGGCTGTCGCCCTTGCGTGAGCGAGATGGTGGCTTGGCATAGGGTGGAGGGGACCAATCGGATGACCATGAGAGACGGTTAGGAAGTAGAATCAGACTGATTTACATGTGGAAGCAGGAAGGTAGTGGTACTAAGGGTGGCCTCCACGTCTGGTCCACCCCCCGAGATCGGGCTCACGGTGTGAGGAGCTCTGTGTGGACGGAGGCTGCACGTTCATGCTTAGAGATCTGAAGAGTCTGGGTCTGGACGTGTAGCGGGCATGACTGGGAGTGGATAAGCTCTTCCTAGAGACAGGGGGAGGGGAAAGGGCCCTTGAGCAGGTTCAGAGGACCTTGCATCCTGGTGTGGCTTGGGCGGAGCGGACGAAGGAGGGGCCAGGTGAGTCTGGGGAGCGCAGGGGTCCAGAGAACTGGGGACCAGGGTGGCTGCAGGCTGGTGGGTGTGTCAGCGCAGAAGTTGAGCGGCCACTGGACTTGTCCCAAGGTCAAGGTGTCTGTTTCACCCACAGTTTTGTTAAGTGAATGAATGCAGGAATGAGTGACTTGGTGACGTTAGCGAAATTGATTCAGGGAAGATGTACAAGCCGACTTTCTCACTGAATCCGACAGTTTCCACCAGACACCCTCCACTGTGTGCAGCTCTTTGTTAACTTTATTAGTTTACACGTGTGTATGATTTCATGTGGTCATAAGCACATGCTGGGCCTTTCTAATGTTTATCCTCTGGTGGTTCTAAATTGGTGGGTCGTAGAGGATCCGTGAGCTCTAAAACTTTTGAGTTAGGACTCTTTCTGGAGGAGGATCACTTTGAAAGGAAGCGAGAGCACTTCTGGTCAGCAGCTCATCCTTGCCTCAGGGTTTGGCGCACTTCCAAACACGGTGTCTCACGTGGCCAGCTCCCCCCCACCCCCCCAACACTGCCACAGGAGAGAGCCTCTCGGCAGCGGACTTTGACTCTGGTGCACCGAGGGCTCCGACCTGGAAGGCTTCGGCGCTGGCCCTCCCTGACCACGGCGGCGGGGCTCCTCCCCTCTGTGGCCTGAACTCCCGTGGGGCACCTGCTCCCTCGTGACTGGGACAGCGGACGGCTCACTGTGCGGCCTCTGAGGGGTCACAAGGGCCGGATCTTCTGGTTCCCGTGGGACCAGGGCCTCTGACGGGGGGACAGAAGCCGGCTGCCTGCTACTTCTGAGACCTCGTGTTTGGTGGCGCGTTTCTATAGGTTATGGTGTTTGATCTTGGCAGCATGTGAAGTCTAATGCATGGGAAAGTGATACCGTCATGGAATTGTGAGCCTGATAAGGTAAAAGGAAATAGGTTTTTTTTGGTGATTATTTAAATGCCAGATTTGTTTTAGACTGGTTTAGAGAAATGTTTTTTTTAAAGTTCCCTGATTATATAACTTCCCATGGGTTTTGTGATGTTGCTATCATTTCTTTAAAGTTCTGTTAATGTCATTAACGTGAAAATTTTGAATTGCTGCAGGATGGAGAAAATTGTGTGATGAAATATTTTGAAACAGAAAAAGGGCTTTACTGAATAAATAATCACCTATGTTCTCACCACCCAAATATAAGTGGAAGACTTCAGAATTAAGGTCTTTTGGAATCAGGCATAATTTTTGCTATTGTACCTGAGCCAATCTAAAACAATTGGACAGGGTAAAATTAGACCTTTTCCCGTGAGGTGCCTGTATCAATGCTGTCCCCTTGCCACGCTGCAGGGCCGGCCTGACCCCAGATCCCGTCAAGGGACGGTCACTTTGCCACGCTGCAGGGCCGGCCTGTCCCCAGGTCCCGTCGAGGGATGGTCCCCTCGCCACGCTGCAAGGTCGGCCTGTCCCCAGGTCCCGTCGAGGGACAGTCCGCCCAGCCAGGTGGTGTGCTGAGTCCCTCCAGTCACTGCACATATCCAGCGCTGTGGGCCGAGGGTGGGGGTGTCATTTTCCAGAGGGGAGAGAGGCGTGTGTCACGTGACCCAGCCTTGACCTAGACTTCCCCATGCTCTTTGATTTTGCCCTGCTTCCTTCCTGAAACATCCAAGGGGCTCTTACCCTGTGTTTATGTTTTTAAAGATCTTTCAGCAAGTGTGGCTTGTGTCCTGTGATCATTTACTCAGAGATTTTGTAGTTAGGATAGAAATGTATGCAGCGTCTGAGCTTTTGGATGTAGACTCGAAAGTGCAAATCACCTTAGTTCTTCCTGCTGCACCTGAATTAAGACTTCTAGAGCCAGTTAGGTAGGTTCCTTTGTAAGTGAGGACTCAGATCTAGCAGAGTTCTGGATGAAATTAAGGGTAATCAAGAAATAAATTTGGAAAGTTTGAATGGAATCCATCTCTAGTAAGCAAGGGTTTCTTAGTGTCTAAGGATGATACCAATGTAAAATGCAACGAAACAATCGGAAACATGTACCCACAGTTATGCGCCCCCCTCTCACCCCATAAACTTGAGACATGGGGCTGTTGCCTCCTGGCCCGCTGCGTGGCCCCTCCTCTCTGCACCGCTCCCTCCCTGCGTCTCCGGGGCTGTTCTTTTTAAAAAACAAACAAAACTATCTTTTTAAGTTTATTTATTTTTTATTTTCTTTTTTTTTAATTTCTTTTTTTAATGTTTTATTTATTTCTAGGAGAGAGAGAGAGAGAGAGTGTGCACAGGGGAGGGTCAGAGAGAGAGGGAATCACAGACTGAAACAGGCTCCAGGCTCTGAGCCGGCGGTCAGCACAGAGCCCGACGCGGGGCTCGAATCCACGAACCGCGAGAACATGACCTAAGTGAAAGTCGGACGCTTAACCGACTAAGCCACCCAGGCGCCCCTAAGTTTATTTATTTTTGAGAGAGAGAGAGAAAAAGAGAGGGAGCACCTGTGTGCACGCGAGTGGGGGAGGGGCAGAGAGATTGGGAGAGGACAGAATCCTCAGCAGGCCCCGTAATGCCAGTGCAGAGCCCCGCCTGGGCTCCATCCCACAAACCTCGGGATCGTGATCTGCGCTGAGATCAAGAGCCAGAGGCTTAAGCAGCTGAGCCCCCCAGGCGCCCGTGTAGAGCAGTGCTTAAACCGCGGGTGTCCCCAAGAGGCCCCCCAGCGCACCAGAGTCCGGGTCTGTCTTCCCTGACCTGCTCTGAGCCAGGTTCCCGTCTCTGCCACGGGCCACCTGAGTCCTCATGGTCCCCTGGGTAGACTGTGGGTTCCTGGCGAAGACGGCTCCCCTGGTTCCTGTCACGAAGTCCGCACTGTTAAGGGGGAGACTTGACCGAAGTTGAACAAGTTGCCTTGTGAGGTTCATTTGTCGCCAGAGAATTGGCCTCTTTCTTCCCATTCTGCTACCTTCGTTCTGGCCCCCGGCGGGTCTCACCGCTGGCCGCCCCCTTGCCCCAGCCCTTCCTGCCCTCACGGCACCTCCACCGCCCCAGGGCCTAGGTGGCCCTCAGCAGGGAGCAGCTCCCAAGCGGTCTATGTGGGCAGGGCCTCGTGTGTGATCCTGGTGTGTGGGCAGCTCCCTCAGGGAGTCCAGCTTGTGTCCAGGGTTTCAGCTGAGGGGTTCTTTTTTTTTTTTTTAATTTTAAATATGTGTTTTTACAGTTTATTTTTTTCTTTTTAATTTCTGAGAGAGAGAGAGAGAGAGTATGAGCAGGGGAGGGTCAGAGAGAGAGGGAGACACAGAATCTGAAACAGGCTCCAGGCTCTGAGCTGTCAGCACAGAGTCCGGCATGGGGCTCGAACCCACAAACCGTGAGATCATGACCTGAGCCGAAGTCGGACGCTTAACGGACTGAGCCACCCAGGCGCCCCTAAAGTTTATTTTTGAAAGAAGGAGAGAACGAGCAAAGGAGGGGCAGAGAGAGACAGAGAGAGACACACACAGAATCCGAAGCAGGCACCAGGCTCTGAGCTGTCAGCACAGAGCCTGATGCAAGTCTCAAACCCACAAACTGTGAGACCATGGCCTGAGCTGAAGTCGGACGCTTAACTGACTGAGTCACCCAGGTGCCCCCTGTTTTTTAAATATAGTATCCCTAAAATAAACTGTGGTAGTAAAATTAGACAAAGTGAGTAGTGGAATTTTTGCAAAACTGTTGTTTGTTGAAATAAGCAATTGTGCACACTGGCAACCAAAATACCTACCTCCTTGCCTGTTCTTTTCCATACGCAAACTCAGTGACCCAGAGTAGGACTGTTTAGATTCCAAGAATTACTTGGCATTAACAAACCTTTTAATTGAGGAATTTGTTATGGCTTGCTTATTTTTCATGAATTTTATTTAATTCTTCAGCTTTAGAGCCACTTTGAGTACCTGAACATAGCGTTCATTTCAGGTTCAGAGCAACTGATTTTCTTGGCAGTTTTTTTTTTTTTTTTTCAAATGTTTAATTCATTTTTGAGAGAGAAAGAGACAGAGCATGAGCAGGGGAGGGGCAGAGAGAGAGGGAGACACAGAACCTGAAGCAGCTCCAGGCTCTGAGCTGTCAGCACAGAGCCCGACGCAGGGCTCAATCTCATGAACTGTGAGATCACGACCTGAGCCGAAGTTGGATGCTTAACCGACTGAGCCACCCAGGCGCCCCTTCATGGCGATGTTTAAGCTATTTTGAACATAACATTTTTGTGTTTGTTTGTTTACGTAGGCTTGATGCCCAGAGTGGAGCCCATTGTGGTACTTGAACTCACGACCATGATATCAAGAACTGAACTGAGATCAAGAATTGGACACTTAACCAACTTAGCCACCCAGGCACCCCATCATTTTTGTTTTATATCCCTCTTGATACTTTGACTAAATATTAGTGCCTTGTTCTCAAAACAATATCAGTGTTTGGGTTAAGGTTAAGGTATATAATGTATTATCCTATTGAGAAGAAAAAAAAATAAGAGCAGTTACAAAATAATTAAGCACAGGGGCACCTGTGTGGTTCAGTTGGTTCAGTGTCTGGCTCTTGATTTTGACTCAGGTCATGATCTCACAGTTGTGAGACTGAGCCCTGGTTGTGAGATAGAGCCCGAGCAGTGCTCTGCACCGGGCATGGAGCCCACTTAAGATCCTCCCCCCACTCTCCTCTCTCTCCCTCTCTCCCCTCTTTCTCCCCCTCTACCCCTCCCCAACTTACACATGCACTCAGTCTCTCTCTCTCTAAAATAAAATCAAATCTCAGTGTGTGTCTTTAAAAATATAATTAGGAATATATAATTGTAACTTGTAAAAGTGTAAAAAGGTAGCAAAATGGCAAAGAATTTTAAAAAATGTAATTTAGTACATGCCTGTGGTGTATCTCACATACATGCAACTTGTCCCGAACACACTGGGGGGTCAGGCCTGTACAGGGACGGAGTGGGGTTTCTTTCTTGCCCCTCTTTTCCTTTGCTGTGACTGCGGCTGCTCAGTTCCCCAGGGAATGCTGCTCCCATGCATCATTCCCTTTGCAGGGGAGCAGAGACATCTCCGGGGCCATTTGCCTCACACACCGTTACCAGTTCTCCAGCTACCTTTCGCTCTGTGTAGGAATTATAAATATTCATGATAACCCAGTCTAGATTAGCAAACAAACCAGTGGTTTAAAAAAACATTGCAAATACTATTATTGACTTTTATTTTATCAGGTGAAAACAGCAGGCTCAGAAAAGCACTTTCTGAATTGTAATGAATATATTTGTTCGTTTCTTATCCCCTTTCTCCATCCAGAAAAGGATTATAACAGCCTTTGTGACAAGCAGCCAATAGGAAGACTTCTCTTCAGGCAGTTCTGTGATACAAGAAATGATCTAAAGATCTACATCGAGTTCCTAGATGCAGTGGTGAGCAATGTGTCTCAGTGGTGAAACACCCAGTCTTGTGCTTTTGGAAATTAAGAGGCTAGATCTAAAAACTTAGATCTCTCTAAGTAGACTTTGGCAATGATGTTAAGAGGGAATAAATTAGCTTCTCAGTGTCATGTTACCTTGGTATGGAAGTCCCTATATGATATTCCCCCTTATCCGCAGTTTTACCTTCCGTGGCTTCAGTTGCCTGTGGTCAACTGGAGTCTGGAAGCAGGTGATCCTCCTTCTAACATATGGTCAATGCAGGCACACTCAGAGATATTGTGGGTCAGGTCCAGCTCCAGACTGTGGCAGTGAAGAGAGGGTCACAGACTTTGAGTCTGGAGTTCTCTCTTGTCCAGGAAGAGAGCAGATGCAGAATTGGATATGAGAGAGGCTAATGTCAGAGAGGAGACAAGGGCCTTGAGTAAGGGCCCTTACCCCGTGTTTATTAGGGTCAGAAGGCTCACAAACTTGGTGGATGTGCAGAAAGAGACAAACGGTGACCATTAACTCGTGTGTTGAGAGAAACGGGGTCTCAAAGGTATGCGGTGTTAGGGGTTTGGGTTAATACGAATCAAAGTCCTAGCACCGAGCAGACGTCTGTTTACTGCAGGCACCAGGCACCATGTCTGTTTATCTAAGGTTTTCTAGGGGCAGTGTCAGACGAAATGTGCTACCTCAGGGCTAACAAGGCGTTGTTCTTGCTAGTTAGCTCTGGACTTTTCTCCCTGCTGCAGGGGCTTTCCACTTGGAACTGTTCTCGGACACTTTTCATCCTGTGGAGCGTCTTTCTGCTCCATGCTTCGTTCTACTCTGGGGGCGCTTTCGCCCTGTGATGGCTTTCCACCCTAAGTCTTGTTAACCCATTGGTGCAAGCTCAGGGAATTCTTAAACTTATGCCCCACAAGCGAATATCATAATGAAGCGAGTCAAATGAATTCATTTTGTTTCCCATTGCATATAAAAGTTATGTCTGGGGACACCTGGGTGGCTCAGGTCATGATATCATGGTTGGCGGGTTCAAGCCTTGCATTGGGCTTTCTGCTGTCAGCACAGAGCCTGGAGCTGCTTCAGATCCTCTGTCACTCTCTCTCTGCCCCTTCTCTGCTCACTCTGTCTCTCTCAAAACAATAAATAAACATTAAAAAAGGTTACCTCTATACTATACTGTAGTCTATTAACCGTACAATAACATTATGTCTAAAAAAACAATGTACATACCTTAATTAAAAAAACAGTCTGTTGCTAAAAATGCGAACTATCATCTGACCTTTCAGCAAGCTGTCATCTTTTTTCTGGCAGAGGGTTTTGCTTTGATGTCCATGGCTCCTGACTGACTGTGGTGGGGGCTGCTGACGTGGGGGTCTGTGGCAGTGTCTTACCATAAGACAACATAGAAGTCTGCCACGTCGATTGACTCTTCTTTTGCTTGAACACTTACTTAGAAGCCATTGTACTGTTATTAATTGGCCTAATTTCAATATCGTCATGTTCCAGGGAATAGGGAGGCCCCAGGAGGGGGGAGGGGAATGGCTGGTCAGCGGAGCAGTGAGAACGCGTACCACATTTATGTGAGTGCGGTTCGTGTCGTCCCAAACCAGTCACTGGCCAAAGATCGCCAAAACAAACATAATGATGATTAAAAAGTTTGAAATACAGCAGGAACTTCCAAATCGTGACAGAGACATGACATGAACAAGTGCCCTTGGGAAAATGACACCAATAGACCTGCTTATTGCAGGGTCGTTACAAACCTTCAATTAAAAAAGAATGTGTTATTTGTGAAGCGCAATAAAGCAAAGCATGGTAGAATGGAGTGCTCCTGAGTCCTTTCAGGAAACCCCGTGAGACTCTTCCCTTTTCTCCCTGGGGCTCCAGCAGCCCTTTCCTTCCTGTCCCTTTGCTAGAATAAGACAGCGCTTTGAAAGGAGGTGATTTTTTTCCAGCTAGAACTTGGTGTAGTGGGGCACAGCTCCCCGACTCCGGGAGGAGAGCGTAGCTATGTCTTCATGCATTGGCTTATATTTGCCAAGCTGCTATAATCTAAGAATTCAGGGACCTACGCTTCTTGTTTATTTCAAAATGGCTGAGCTGCCTTGCTGACGCCGGTTCAGGTTTGGACCTCCGGGTGGTGCTAGGAGGCTGTTGTTGTTGGGGGGCCAGCAGGTGACCGCGACAGTTCTGCCCTGCTCTGGTTTCCTCACTAATCTCTTTGGCCCCATCTAGTCAGCCTCACCGCTCTGCAAGGCCCCAGCGTGCAGAGCCCAGTGGCTGCGCGGAGGCCTCCCCGGGCCCCAGTCTCCAGGTCATTGACTGTTGAGTAGCTTCTTCTTGAATTTCTTATCCAGGCTTTTATGATTTCTGCTCTGTTTTTCTCCCTTCTCTTTCTTTTCAGTTTCTTCCTTGCTTATCCTTTGTGGATGCTTAGATCTTGATCAGGTTTTGCCTTGACCCTTCCTCTGTTTTCTGGCCTGTGTGGTAGTGTCCTCGCTAGGGTCCCTCATCTGACATCTGTGAAGCTATGTGACTTCTCTGGGAGGTCTGTACTCAGGTGTTTCTGCAATACCTCTTGGACATTCTACACTGCTATTGCCTAGAACAACCAAAGCTCTTTATTTGATGCTATTTTACTCGGCTACATGTAAGGGCGGAAAGTGTGATATGACAGGGTATTATGGGATGTGTTGCTCTACTGCATATTCACCCTTTAGAGAAAACTGTTGCCATTAGTTTCCCAAAGAAGAGCTGCAGGTACTTGGTCAATATCAAACCAATTAGAACTTCTCTATGGTTCATAGCGTAACAAGTCAGAGAATTTGAAACTTCATGAAGCCAGGGAAGTTTAACTACTCTTTTTCTTTGTTCTCATCTCTACCATCAGGCAGAATATGAGGTGGCCGATGACGAGGACCGCAGAAGTTGTGGACAGTCCATCTTAGGCACATTCTTCAGTGCCACCGAGGTGCGCCTGCTTCTGTAGATGTGCAGAGTTGTGAATACTTACCGAGATAATTAGACCACATAGCCATGTGTACTTAGCTGGGCAAGATATAATCAGTACGTCAAGACCTTTAATTTCTTATAAATACTCTTCTTAAGCATTTTCTTTTGTGTCAGTAAGAAAATTAACAAATCTCTTAGAAAGTTGATTCAACCAATTTAAAAGTTTCTGTTTCCTCAAACAGAATACAGAATTAGAGAATTTCATTTGTCTGTCTTGAACTGAAAATAACATTTTTCTCCTAAAAGCTTTAATGGACCTTCGTTTTTATGCTTTTTGGTTTAGTAGATTTAGTAGTGCAATTACTAGATTGTAGGGTAGTTTTATTTTTAACTTTTTGGGGAAACGTCATATTGTTTTCCAGAGTGGCTGCACCAATTTGCATTCCCACCATCAGTGCAAGAGGGTTCCTCTTTCTCTGCGTCCTCACCAACATCTGTTGTTTCCTGAATTGTTAATGTTAGCCATTCTGACAGGTGTGAGGTGGTATCTCATTGTGGTTTTGATTTGTATTTCCCTGATGATGAGTGATGTTGAGCATCTTTTCATGTATCTGTTGGCCATCTGGATGTCTTCTTTGGTAAAGTGTCTATTCATGTCTCCTGCCCGTTTCTCCACTGGATCATTTGTTTTTTGGGTGTTGCGCTTGGTAAGTTCTTTATAGATTTTGGATACTAATCCTTTACCTGATTTGTCATTTGCAAATATCTCCTCCCATTCCGTTGGTTGCCTTTTAGTTTTGGTGATTGTTTCCTTTGTTGTGCAGAAGCTTTTTATCTTGACGAGGTCCCAATAGTTCATTTTTGCTTTTATTTCCTTTGCCCCTGGAGACGTGTCAAGTAAGAAGCTGCTGTGGCCGAGGTCAAAGAGCTTGCTGCCTGTTTTCTCCTGTAGGATTTTGATGGGTTTCCTGTCTCACGCTTAGGTCTTTCATCCATTTGTGTGTATGGTATAAGACAGTGGTCCAGGTTCATTCTCCTGCATGTCACTGTCCAGTTCTCCCAGCACCATTTGCTGAAGACGCTGCCTTTTTTCCACTGGATACTCTTTCCTGCTTTGTCAAAGATTAGTTGGCCATATATATGTGGGTCCATTTCTGGGTTCTCTATTCTATTCCATCGATCTATGTGTCTGTTTTTGTGTCAATACCATACTGTCTTGATGATTACAGCTTTGTAATGCATCTTGAAGTCTGGAATTGTGATGCCTCCAGCTTTGGTTTTCTTTTTCAACATTACTTTGGGTATTCGGAGTCTTTTGTGGTTCCACACTAATTTTAGGATTGTTCTAACTCTGTGAAGAATGCTGGTGTTATTTTGACAGGGATTGCATCAAATGTGTAGATTGTTTTGGGTAGTATCAACATTTTAAACAATATTTGTTCTTCCAATCCAGGAGCATAGAATGTTTTTTTATTTCTTTGTGTGTCTTCTTCAGTTTCTTTCATAAGCTTCCTATAGTTTTCAGCATACAGATCTTTAACATCTTGGTTAGATTTATTCCTAGGTATCTTGTGGTTTTTGGTGTAAGTGTAAATGGGATTGATTCCTTGATTTCTCTTTCTGCTGCTTCATTATTGGCGTGTAGAAATGCAACTGATTTCTGTACATTGATTTTGTATCCTACAGCTTTGTTGAATTCATGGATCAGCTCTAGCAGTCTTTTGGGTGTTCTATGTAGAGTATCAGGTTATCTTCGAAGAGTGAAAGTTTGACTTCTTCCTTGCCTATTTGGATGCCTTTTATTTCTTTGTGTTGTCTGATTGCTGAGGTTAGGACTTCCAGTACTAAGTTGAATAACAGCGGTGAGAGTGGACATCCCTGCCGTGTTTCTGATCTCAGGGTGAAAGCTCTCAGTTTTTCCTCATTGAGGATGGTATTAGCAGTGGGTCTTTCATATATGGATTTAATGATGTATTATTATTGATTAGATCTTTTCTGTTTGTTACGAACTGTTTTCTGTGTTTGGGTTGGGTGCATAAATATTTACAATTGCTATATCATCTTGTTGGTGTGCCCTCTTTATTTTTATATAGTGTCCTTTTCCCCCTTTTTACAGTCTTCGTTTTAAAATCTGTTTTGTCCGATATAAGTTTTGCTCCTCAGGCTTTCTTTTGACCTCCATTTGTCTGATAGATATTTTTCTTTTTCCTCACTTTCAGTCCACTAGTGTCTTTACATCTAAAATGAGTCCCTTGTAGGCAGCATATAGATGGGCCTTTTTTTAAAAAAATCGATTTTGTCACCCAAGGTCTTTTGATTGGAACGTTTAATCCATTTACACTCAAAGTAATTATTGGTAGATATGTATTTATTGCCATTTTATTACTTGTTTTGTGGTTGTTTCTGAAGCTTTTCTCTGATCCTTTCTTGTCTTTCTCTCTTTTATAGTTTGCTGGTTGTTGTTAGTGATATATTTGCATTTTTTCCTCTTTACTCATTTTTTTGTGGTTTTCGATTTGTGGTTATCAAGTCCAATGAGCATCCTTATGATCACTGCTTTAAATACTCCATCAGGCACACTGCTCGTATCTGTTTTGCTGGGCCCTCCGGCTCGGGCCTTGTTCTGTCTCCTCTTTTGTCTGTCTCTGTGCCCGTTCCTGCTGTTGCTGAGGGTGACGGCGTCTGAAGAAGAGGTTCTAGAGTGCCCCGCAGCGCGGTGACCCCGTCCCCAGGCCCTGGTGCCCTGGGAGTGTCTCCCGTGTGTGCCACATGCTCGCTGCTCTTGTGTCCCCGGCGCCTCATCCTTCAGGCCAGTTGTGTGCAGTGTTTGGCACCTCTAGGGGTGCCCTGGTGTGCCTGAGAAATGTGACCTGCTGCTGCCTCCGCGAGAACTGAGGTTCCGGAGAACTCCCGGGTTGGGAGACCCAGGGTTGGCAGGGGCTTGGGCCGGTCTTCTGGGGGAGGGGGCCTGGCCCGCTGGGACGAGGCACACGCGGCTGGGGAGGGTGGTGCTTTTGGAAAGCACAGCGCGGGGCTTGGTGTCAGCGGTGTAAGTGGTGATTGCCGGTGGCGCTGTTCCCCGCAGGCTACGCCGTGCTTACGGGGGGCCGGGGAGGGAGACGGCACCTGCTAGTTCCATTGCTCCCAGGGGGCTCCCTCCGTGCGCACGGCCGCTGCGAGACTTGCTCCCAGGTGAGCAGCTGACCTCCCCCCCGGGCGCCCCGGGCTCGCTTCGGCCACTGTCTCCGCGTGCGAGTGCGGGCTGCGTGCCTGCCTTCTCTCCGGAGCCGCCCCAGCCTCCCCTGGGCCCTCCCAGAGCGGCGCGCTGGCCTCGCGGGCTCCCGGCTTCACGCCCCGCTGGTGGCAAGAACTGTCACTTTCCAAGCCAGTCGCTGTGGGGCTTTGATTTCCCTGCGTGCTGCGCTGTGTCTGCCCCGCGTGCTCCCCCGCGTGCTCCCCCGCGTGCTCCCCGCGTGCTCCCCCATGTGCTCCCCGCGTGCTCCCCCATGTGCTCCCCCTTTGTTGCTCCCAGTGCTTCCCGCGTGCTCCAGCGTGCTCCCCAGCGTGCTCCCGCGGGCTCCCGCGTGCTCCCCGCGTGTCTGCGTCTCCCTCATGTGCTCCAGCGTGCTCCAATGCTCCCCATGTGCTCCCCGCGTGCTCCCCATGGTGCTCCGTAGTCTCCCCCATGTACTCCCAGCAGTGCTCCAGGTTGCTCCCGCGCGTGCTCCCAGCGTGTGCTCCGCGTGCTCCGCGTGCTCCCCATGTGCTCCCAGCGTGCTCCCGCGTGCTCCCCAGCGTGCTCCCGCGTGCTCCCCATGGGCTCCGCGTCTCCCCATGTACTCCCCGCGTGCTCCCGGGTGCTCCCGCGTGCTCCCCGCGTGCTCCCCGCGTGCTCCCCGCGTGCTCCCCCATGTGCTCCCCGTGTGCTCCCAGCAGGTCTCCGCGTGCTCCCCATGTACTCCCCGCGTGCTCCCCGCGTGCTCCCAGCACGTGCTCCCAGTGCTCCCGGGTGCTCCCGCGGGTTCCCGCGTGCTCCCCATGTACTCCCGCGTGCTCCCCCGCGTGCTCCCAGCGTGCTCCCAGCGTGCTCCCGTGCTCCCCATGCTCCCCGTGTGCTCCCATGCAGTCCCAGCTCGTCTCCCCATGTGCTCCCCGTGTGCTCCCGCGGGCCGCGTGCTCCCATGCCTCCAGCGCGTGCTCCCCCGCGTGCTCCCCATGCGTACTCCCGGGTGCTCCCAGCGTGCTGCCCCAGCGTGCTCCCCTGTTTGCTCCCCAGCGTGCTCCCAGGTGCTCCCAGCGTGCTCCCCCATGCTCCCCGCGTGCTCTAGATTGCTCCCAGCGTGCTCCCGCGTGCTCCCGCGGTGCTCCCAGCGTGCTGCCCAGCGTGCTCCAGCGTGCTCCCAGCGTGCTCCCCGCGTCAACCCCCACGTGCTCCCCCAGTGCTGCCCAGCGTGCTCCAGCGTGCTCCGCGTGCTCCCAACGTGCTCCCAGCGTGCTCCCCCGCGTGCTCCCCCGCGTGCTCCCAGCGATGCTCACGCGTGCTGTGATGTCAGCGTGCTCCCCTGTTTGCTCCCAGTGCTCCCGGGTGCTCCGCGTGTGCTCCCCATGTGTGCTCCCGCGTGCTCCCGGGTGCTCCCGCGTGCTCCCCATGCTCCCGCGTGCTCCCCCATGTGCTCCCGCGTGCTCCCCATGTGCTCCCAGCGTGCTCCCGGGTGCTCCCCGCGTGCTCCCCATGCTCCCAGCGCGTGCTCCGGGTGCTCCCCGCGTGCTCCCAGGTGCTCCCGCGTGCTCCCCATGTGTGCTCCCAGCGTGCTCCCCATGTGTGCTCCCGCGTGCTCCCGCGTGCTCCCCCTGTTTGCTCCCCGCGTGCTCCCAGCGTGCTCCCCGTGCTCCCCGCGTGCTCCCCATGTGCTCCCGGGTGCTCCCAGCGTGCTCCAGCGTGCTCCCATGTGCTCCCAGGTGTGCTCCCCAGCGATGCTCCCCGCGTGCTCCCTGTTTGCTCCCCGCGTGCTCCCCGCGTGCTCCCGCGTGCTCCCCCATGCTCCCCGCGTGCTCCCAATGTGCTCCCAGCGTGCTCCCAGATTGCTCCCGCGTGCTCCCCATGTGCTCCCAGCGTGCTCCCGGGTGCTCCGCGTGCTCCCAGGTGCTCCCGCGTGCTCCCCATGTGCTCCCCGCGTGCTCCCCATGCTCCCAGTTGCTCCCCAGCGTGCTCCCGCGTGCTCCCTGTTGCTCCCCCGCGTGCTCCCCCGGCGTGCTCCCCCATGCTCCCCGCGTGCTCCCCAGCGTGCTCCCCGCGTGCTCCCGGGTGCTCCCCAGCGTGCTCCCGTGCTCCCCAGCGTGCTCCCAGCAGTGCTCCCCCGCGTGCCGCGTGCTCCCCGCGTGCTCCTGTTTGCTCCTCCGCGTGATCCCCGAGGTGCTCCCCCGCGTGCTCCCAGCCATGCTCCAGCGTGCTCCCAGATTGCTCCCAGCTGCTCCCCCATGTGCTCCGCGTGCTCCCGGGTGCTCCCCGCGTGCTCCCAGGTGCTCCCCGCGTGCTCCCGGGTGCTCCCCGCGATGTCCCCCATGTGCTCCCGGGTGCTCCCCAGCGGTGCTCCGCGATATCCCCTGTTTGCTCCCGGGTGCTCCCAGCGATGCCCCAGCGTGCTCCCTGTTGCTCCCAGGTGCTCCCCCGCGTGCCCCCCGCGTGCTCCCCTGTTTGCTCCCCCGCGTGCTCCCCGCGTGCCCCCCGCGTGCTCCCCGCGTGCTGGTCGGCCTCTCCTCCCCCTCCACGATGCCCTCCCCACCACCGCGGCCAGGATCTGTTTCTCCCCCAAGCGGCACCTGCACGTTTCTGTCTTCTCCCACGTGGCCCCTTCTGTAGCTGTGGAATTTGTTCTGCCGATTCCAGTCTCTAATCGATTTCCGGGGCGTCCGGGGTGACTCGGCGGTTCTGTCGTTGCCCGTGGGCCGCGGCAGGCCCGGGCCCTCCTGTTCTTCCCCCAGCTTTCCCTCCTGCCTCTCAGGTTCTTCTTCCGTTTTATTAACTCGTTTTTCCTTTACCTTTCCTGAGGGAATACATAGCCAGGGAGGTTGTCAAGTAGAAAGGCTTTATGTATTTAGTTTTAAAATATTTTATTTTTTGAGAGAGAGAGAGGGCTCAGGTGAGTGAGGGGCAGAGAGAGAGAGAGAGACAGAGAAAGAATCCCAGGAGGGGCAGAGAGAGAGAATGGGAGGGAGAGGAGGAGAGAGAGAGAGAAGCAGGGCTCACACTCAGGGATCATGACCTGAGCTGAAGTCGGGTGCTTAACTGACCGAGCCCCCAGATGCTCTGAAGATTTTATTTTTAAGCCATCTCCACACCCAGCATGGGGCTCAAATCTACAACCCCGAGGTCAGGACTCACATTCTCTACTGACTGAGCCAGCCAGGTGCACCAAAAGACATAATTTAAAAGGAATCATGACGGATGTAGGAGGGGAGGGGAGGGGTGGGGAGGGGAGGGGCGCACGTGGGTCTATGGCCCAGTGAGGGGTGTTTATGGGCCTGAAGATGGTGTAACCTGGGAGCTTTTTTTTTTCCTTAACACCAACTGAGGAAACTATTGTTGCGCTTTATGTACAAGTAACAACGGGTCACATCCTCATCGTTGTTTCCCTTTCTCTTGTCTTTTCTTTAAAAACAATAAGCTTCTTTTTCTGCATCTTGAAAAGGGAACTCCTTTATTCAGATTCCAACAATGTAGACTCTAAAGAGCTAAGAGTAAGGCGAGACTGTATATTCACTCTTGCCTTTCTTTATCCTTTTACTCAGTCAATTTTAGTTTTCCTTAGTTTTCAGTTTTCCCAAGTAGTGAAATCCAGTCATTTGATTCAGTTTAAAAAAAATCATGACCAAAGCCCAGTGAGTTTTATTCTAGGAATGCAAAGTGTATTCAACCTCTGATAATCAATTACCTTATAACAGAGCATATTAATAAAGGACAAAACCTGCCACATGACCATCTTAGTGGAGGCAGAAAAACCCTTTGGCAAACTCCAGAGGCTCCTTCCTCAACAAATGAGGAGGGAAGGGAAGTCACTCAACCTGATAAAGGTCATACACAAAGCACGGCTAACGTCATATTTAAATGTGGAAGGTTGGATGTTGCGAATAATGCTGTGAACACGGTGAGATGCCTCTTGGCTACCTTGCTTTTCCTGCTGGTTGATCTGCGGAGGGAAAGATCTAAAAGGCAGACGACAAAGTGAACTTGGAAAATGGGACTGGAGTGGAGGGTGAAGGTGGCATCTTGGCTTGTTATTTCACACTTGATGTTATGATTTTTTTTTTACAGTGAGCATCAGGGTCTGTTTACAGTTGGTAAATTATGAAATCACTAATTGTTATGCATTTGCTCTTTCTTGTATTAAGAAGTCGGCAGCCCCTTTACCAGAAGTACCTTCACGTGTTCTGAGAGAATGTAGGCTGAGACTGAAGGAGAGCCCCTCCAAGGACATCTTTGAGGAGTGCACCAGGTGAGCGCCGGTCCAGGCCGCACAGACGGACACGGGGGCTCCCAGGGAACTTCTCTGCAGGAGACAGGCTCCTATTGGGGTACTTTCCAAACTAAATCATCACTTCCACTGGATAGAAGGAAACGCAGGGTGATAATCACACGATGTGAGTGACACACTGCGATGTGTCACATCATGGAGAGCCGGTGTGTGCAAATGCTTTTGTGGGCCCCTGGCCCCTCTGCCCAGCCTTCCAAAATGCTTGTGTCTGGCGTGAAAAGATTGCCATGACATGCTGTTTTTTTATAGACCTCAGCACTCGCTCCAAATATCTTTTCTCCAGATGTTTGTGGAGAAATGTGGACTGGAAGATTCTAAGTCAGAGCACTTTGAGTAAATCCGGCTTCCTTCCATACACAGGAAGAAAGAATGGTTTCTGGAATGATCTGGCCCAAGACACATGGTCCTCTGTGCACTTAGGCAACATGCGGATATCACTTACCTTTCATTCCGCAGGCACTTGTTGAGTGCCCACTGTCAGGGACTGTCGTTTTCCCAAGGCCACTGCAACAAAGCCCCACCGACTCGGGGCTCCGAGCAACGGGTCTGGCAGCTGCGGGTCAGCAGGGTCGTATTCTCTGCAGACTCGAGGGGGGGTCCTTCCCCGCCGCTTCTTGTTCCTGGCGGTGGCCAGTGGTCCCGGCGTTTCTGGGCCTGTGCCTGCGGCGTGTCAGTCCCTGCCATCACAGGCCCTCCTCCCTGGGGTTCTTGTCCCTGTGTTTCTTCCTCCTCTAATAAGGACACCAGTCATATCGGACGGGACCCACCCAACTCCAGGGTGACCGCATCCTGACCAATTATATCTGCAATGACCCTATTTCCAGGTAAGATCAATGTATCGGCACAGGGTTAGGACGTCAGCACAGTTTTGAGAGACGCCTTTCAAGTCCTCATAGTTTGCTACTTTGGGTTGCGGATGCAGTAGGGGACAAAACAGAACAAAGCGCTGCTGACTTGAGTGTACATTCCTACATGCCTTAAGGAAATATCAACTGCAGAGCCTTCACTTATGATTGATTTTTTGGAAGACATTTATTAAGCACCTGTTATGTGCCTGTCATTGATCTAGTTTCCAGGGATAAAATGATGAGCACGAATGAGCTGGTTCTTTACTCCCAGAGGGCTTATGACCACGCAGAGTAACCGAGAAGTTTGTATTAGTTTCCTGTTGCTGCTGTAACAAATTGCCGCAGACTTATGGCCTAAAGCAGCACACATGCAGTCTGAAAGCTGTGTCGCTGGGCAGAAATCAAGGTGTCAGCAGGGCCTTGACCCATTTGAGGACCTAGGGGAGAATCCATTTTCTTGTCTTTTCCAGCTTCTGGGAGTGCGTTTCTTGGCCCGTGGCCCCTTACTGCACCATCACACCCGCAGCACGGCCCTCAAATTTCTCCCTGCCTCCTTTCCTTACTCTGTGTGTCCAAGTCTCCCTCAGTCTCCCTGTAGCAAGGACACGTGTGATGGCATTTAGGGCCACCCAGATCGTCCAGGGTCATTTCCCACCTCAGCCCCCTTCACTCAGTGACATTTGCGAAGTCCCCGTTGCCTGTAGGGCGACAGCCTCAGGTTCCAGGGATTAGGACTTGGATGCATTTCTGGCATTGTTGAGTCCCCCACAGGTGCGGGCCAGGCTGCCAGGGCGCCTCTCCTAGTCTGGGACCAAGGGAAGAGGGTCCATAAAGTCTGTTCCTAAAGGCTGAGGGGGAAGCTGAGGTCGCTGGGCTGGGTCGGGGACACGAGGAAATGAGGAGGTGATCTTCGTAGCCTCCAGACAAGTGACCAGGTCTGAGGTCGTGTGCAGCAGCCGTTCTGACCCTCCCCGTCGCCTGGCGCCACGACACCTCTAAACGCTTTTGTATATATGACCTCTGTTTTAAAAAATAAAGACACAAGCATTTTCCTAGCCGTCAGAGCAACAATGTCACATGTCTTATTCTTCTGTAAAACCCTCTGTGAAAATGAGGTGTTTTCTTAAATGTTTATTTATTTATTTTGAGAGAGAGAGAGAGAGAACCAGTGGGGGAGGGGCAGAGAGCAAAGGGGACAAAGGATCCAAAGCAGGCTCTGTGCTGACAGCAGTGAGCTCGATGTGGGGCTCGAACTCACATGAGATCATGACCTGAGCCAAAGTCGACGCTTAACAGGCTGAGCTCCCCAGGAACCCCTGAAAATGAAGTCTTTAAAAGGTACATGATGTCTCAGCATTATTACAAGTATAGTTTCATTACTAACACCCTCCCCTTACTGAGAGGGTATCGGAATCCTTAGAGGCCCTCAGAACACATTTCAAGAAGCACTGTGCAATGATACTAATTAGTCCTGGAGCTTGCAAATAACCTCCTTTTACAAAATGAAGTGAAATCAAGTGGCTTGCTCAGAATTCTTTTTCCTTCCTTCCTTCCTTCCTTTTTTTCTTTCTTTCTAGAGAGTGCATGCAAGCTGGGGAGAGGGGCAGACAGAAAGAGAGACAGAGAGAGACAGAGACAGAGAGACAGAGAGACAGAGAGAGAGAGAGAGAGGGAGAGAGAGAATCCCAAGCAGGCTCCACACTCAGCACGGAGCCCCATTTGAGGCTGGATCTCAGGACTGTGAGATCATGACCTGAGCTGAAATCAAGAGACAGACATTCAAGCGACTGAGCCACCCAGGTGTCCCTGCTTGCTTAATTCTAACAATCAGTAAAAATCCTGGAATTGTTCTCGATGCCTCTTCACTTCCTGGCCTACTAGCCATTCCCCACGAAAACGATGATCTTCCCCCATTTGGAGCCTTGTCCCTGCTGGGAGAGCCTGCCTTCTCCCTTCATCTGGGCGACTCCTGTCTCAGCTCACACACCACCTTCACTCAGTCTGCTAACACCTCCTTCCCGGAGGGCTGTCGTGAGCGCACCGGCTCCTGTAATAACTGGCGGCTCTCGTCCTTCTGGCGCACCAACTGCCCAGTCTCCTGGCCGGGGGGCCAGCTCTCGAGGCCTAAGCTCACATCGTCCCTCCCGCACCTAGGACACTGCGTACAGTCTACCCGTCACAGGCTTACTGACTAATGAGCTGTTTTAAATGACAGACAACATTCTGTCCTTATCGACTCTCCAAATAAGAATTTTATTACTTTGGGGCATCTGGGTGTCTCAGTCGAATGAGCGCCCGACCCTTGGTTGCAGCTCAGGTAATGTTCCAAGGGTCGTGGGATCGAGCCTCCTGCAGGGCCCCACACCGAGCGTGGAGCCTGCTCAAGATTCTCTGTCTCCTCTGCCCCCTCCCCACTTGTACTCTCTCTATCTCAGAGATTTAAAAAAAGAATTTTATTGCTTTTGTAATAAAATTATAAATAAAACTTTAGAAGCATGACTAATTGCACAAAATTTCAGGAAATGTATAGCACAAGATAGTTCATTCGATGCTTTAGTTTCAAGGTTAAAAAAAGGTGGTGGCACATATTAACATTTTCTCCCATATGACTATTGTCATTTAGATATTCATTCTAATCTTCTATACAAAATGTTTACATTCCCTGCTGAAATACACATGCTTGGGTGTATGCACACGTGTGCACTCATGCACACACATGCACACGCGCACACACACACACCTTGAGTACATATACATAAAAAGAATCTTTGGCTTTGGGAGGGTCAACAATTTCATTTCTTTTGAATTCTTGCCTTCATATTTTTACTATAACATTAGAAACTAGTGTGGAATTCTATACTTGCAAAATTCAATATATTTAATTGTGTATAATGATTGACTTCCCGAATCCAGTGTTCAGGATGCCGCTGAGCACAGCTGTTTTCCAGCTCTAATGCAACGAGTGTATAGAATTACGTAAAATCTTTTTCTAGAATTGTTCATAACTATTTAAGTGGAGGACCATTTGAAGAATACCAAGAAAGCCCCTATTTTTCTCGATTTCTGCAGTGGAAATGGCTGGAAAGGTATGTTATAATTTAGAATTCAACAAAAACAAGTAGTAACTTCTTGGAATGTGTACTGATTGCGGTATACTGTTCCATCTGTCAAAATACTATTGGAAATCTTGGGCTGTATGTGGTATTTTTGTACAGAAATTATTAATATGTTATATAATTTCTTCTGATTTAGTTGACTCTGTTCTCTCTTTTTAAAATGGTCAGTTAGCCCTGTGGGTA
Source organism: Proteles cristata cristata (assembly GCA_017311185.1). Taxonomy (NCBI): domain Eukaryota; kingdom Metazoa; phylum Chordata; class Mammalia; order Carnivora; family Hyaenidae; genus Proteles; species Proteles cristata. The sequence continues at coordinate 192,345 of JAESUZ010001638.1, read as the reverse complement.
TAGTAGTTAGAAAATAAAACGTATCCTAGATGCACAGAAGTATAAACCAGTGCACAGGTTCCGTCTTCTGGTCTGAGCCCTGCTCAGCTTCGTACTAGCCATGTGGACTCAGTCAAAGGACTTGACCTTCATGAGCATCGGGTCCTTGTTCTGGAAAATGGAGGTAACTGAATAGAAGCTGCCCTACCAGGCTGCTGAGGCCCCCTGAAAAATGTGTATAAAACTCATATAAAAGCTCAGCAGCGCTTGGTGTACAAAGTAAGAGCTCAAAAAGTGTTAGCTGCCACTAGTGTTACTGCTGTTACAGTTATGTTTGACTGGTTACATTTTCAGTTCTACTTCTTTTACCTTTCTTTCCAGACGCTGAGTATAAACATCTCCTCTGAGGTTCTTTCCCCCAAGGATAGTGCACTGGGGTCTATCATTTTCCCCTGCAGCTTTCGGACCCGCCCAATTCATAAATATTTCATAGTAGGGACTAGCTGCTGACCTGTCTTTAGTTAGCCTAAGGCTACTTGCACTGTTCGTGTCTATCTTCAGCGTATTCGGTAAATCTTCAACGCTGACATGGGCTTCTGTCTCTCAGTGCAGAGAGCTGTGTCAGGGGAGGGGACAGAGGCCCTGAACACAGGCACCCGTGCTCTAGACACTTGCTTGGAACAGTGCCATCTCATAAATAAGGCAGCGCAAGAGCTAGGTGGGCTTTTCTGTTTTAAAATAACAATGTCATGTGAGACCTGAAGCTTTTTTTTTTTTTAATTAATTAGGCAACCAATAACAAAGGACACATTTAGACATTACAGAGTTCTAGGAAAAGGCGGATTTGGGGAGGTAAGTCATGCATGACTAACCATAAACAATGTTTCTAGAAAAGTAAGACAGCAAGGGAGTGAAAAGAGTGCCTCAACTTTACCAATACCTTTATTTTCTTACTGTGTGTTTTGGGAATAATTTTAGCCAACCATGAGAGTTAAGATTAAACTTCAAACAGAAGATGCTTTGCTGTATGCTTTAAAAAAAATCAGAGATCTGGAAAAAAAAATGTGCTATCTTTGTGATTCTTTCTTTACTTCATGTTTCTTATAGAAGTTGTTTTTCTGTGTTCAACTGTCCGGTGTTCAAGCTCAGTCAGTTTGTCCTGATTGAAAAGATGATTCTGTTTCCATATTGTGGAATTTCTGCTACTCTATTTCTATAACCTAAGACTAGCCTAAAAGCTTACTGAGAACAGAGTATATTATTAAATAGACTTATTTATGTCAATTCTGTTTGGATGTGTATATGTGCCCCAACACCTACATCAAAAGATACCAGACAGTATGTAAATTTGGGGAAATTCTGAGGAAACTGTCCACAAATTCATGAGACATGGGGTAAATGGAATGGCCCTCCCAGACAGAGACTATTGTGGGAGGCAGACAAAGAATCGCGTGCAGTGCTGCTTAGGCAACTTGAAGAGGTGTTAACTGCCTCACTAGTTGTCTGGAGTGCTCATGTTCAGTCCCAGCGTTTATAATCCGCGGAACCGGGAAAGCCACAGGGGACGGCAGCTTTCCTCTCTGTCAGAAACAAGTCACTCTGCCCACTTGTGATTTAAATCATGCATGCTCCCGAATTCTTTATTTTTTTTTTTTATTTCTAGGAGAGAGAGAGACAGAGTGAACAGGGGAGAGTCAGAGAGAGAGGGAGTCATAGACTGAAACAGGCTCCAGGCTCCGAGCTGGCAGTCAGCACAGAGCCCGACGCGGGGCTCGAACCCACGAACCGCGAGATCATGACCTAAGCGAAAGTCGGATGCTTAACCGACTAAGCCACCCAGGCGCCCCAGATGCATGCTCCCGAATTCTAACTGAAAGCCTAAACCAAAGGCACCAGAGTTGACTTAACATAAATTAGGAAGCTGGCCTGGAGGCTTTGTGCTTGCTGCAAATGAGACCTGTAACTGGGTGTGGTGAGAAACGCTCCCCGCAGCCACTCTGCCCGGGGAATGCACAGTACTGTCCCTCGGATACAGTTCTGGAGGCTTTTAGAGTATTTCTTAACATTTTTAAAAATGTTTTGTTTATTTCTGAGAGAGACAGAGTGTGAGCAGGGGAGGGTCAGAGAGAGAGGGAGAGACAGAATCTGAAGCAGGCTCCAGGCTCTGAGTTGTCAGCACAGAGCCCGATGCGGGGCTCGAACCCATGAACTGTGAGATCATGACCTGAGCCGAAGTCGGACGCTCACTGACTGAGCCACCCAGGTCCCCCTAGAGTATTTTGAATTATCTCAACCAAACGCTGTCTGTCATCCTTTCAGGATAGATATTTCTGTAAGAAATCCACCCACTCTTTCCATACATCCTAGAGCAGGAAAATTATTTGCTGTCTTTAATTCATGCTATTCTGCCTGATCTCCAATAATAAAACTCAGGTTTTGCTGGAGAACAGAGAAAAAGACATTTCAAGCACATGGATTCTGTGTTTACAAAAGAATATAGTTCTAATTGTAGCCATGTGTACATTTAAAAATGGACTCAGTAATAACATGTTTGCAGATTTTAACTCTTGTGGAAGACTTGGTGTATTTATGATAGTTATGGGTTACTTTTTAACACATTTGCTTGTGTTTCCCAAGGAAAGATTGTAAGGGTGACTACAGTGTTGTGGTTTTTCACAGACTTGTTCTGAATGTGCTCTTCATTACATCAAGTCTGAGCAGGGAGTGAACATCTGTTTCTATTCTGAATACCTGTCTGAGGGAGCACTGTGACCCTAAAAAGGCTCAGTGCCCTTTTTTTTTATTTGAGAGAGAGAAGGAGGAGGAAGAGGAGGAGGAGAAGGGGAAAGAGAAAGAGAAGGGCACAGGAAGAGAGGAAAGAACCCCGAGCTGATGTGGGACTCCATCCCATGGCCCTAGGATCGTCACCTGAGCTGGAATCAAGCAGGACACTCAGCCGACTGAGTCACCCAGATGCCCTGCCTCAGTACCTTTGAAATCCAGATTCCAATGGTGTATTTACTTTTTCCAAATGCTAATACCTCTTCCAGTGGGTTTGGAAGGACAAACACTTTGGTCTTATTTCGTCAACCTCAGTACTTTGATTTATGCTAGAAGTCCTCCAAGATGGCTTTGTAGGGTTCCGAGGCAGGGCCCGTGGAAAGAGAACTGGTAGAACTGTGCGTGTGCACGGCTGTAGAGACAGCAGAGAGCTGTGGAGACCGCGTGTCTGTAAGAGATGGGCAGACCGGGGGTGAGTTCCCGTTCCGTGGCTTCCAGCTGTGTGGATGGGGCCACGCTTCCTTCCGACCCTTGAAAGGGAGGTGATCCCTGCTCCTCTGGGTTGCTGTGAGCAGAGGCGAGTATTGGTATCCAGCCATAGTGCAGGGCCGGCACCCTTACCTCCTCTTCCTTCTCTTTCTTTGACTTGGCAGTTTCACTTAAAAGAATTGTCTTAAGTTAATGATGAAGAGATATGTGAAGATTTATGTGCCGAGTCTTAATGGTAGGAGAAAGATTACGACGTAAAGTTTGGAGTATTCATACATTGGGAGAACATTTAATGATGAGAAAAGAGTCCCACTGTAAGAGGAAGACAGTATACAGTCTTACCTATTCTATAATATAAAGCCGGTTCCCCTCACCAAAACTGAGGAGAATTCAGGACCCTATACAGAAAATAGTAACTAATGGTATTTATCTTGGAAATTCAATGAATTTTATCATTGTCGTTAGTAATACTGTATTTTCCACAATGAACTTTATATTTTATCATCAAAATCATTTTATTGATGGATTAAAATGATATGTCTTATATTTGCTTATAAGGTTATTGTGTTTGTGTGTAGTATGTGCCTGTGTTACATGTGTGTGGGTGCATACGTGTCTACGGTGTGCAGCAGGTGTGTGTGGTGTGTGTACATGTGTATATGTATGTGTGTGGTTGTGGAGTGTGTATGGGATGCGGCTGTGTGGCTGTGGTATGGGGTGTGTGTGTCTGGTGTGGAGTGTGTGTGTGTGTGTGGGGGGGTGTCTGTAGTGTGGAGTGGGCATGTGTGCGATGTGTGTGTCTGTGGTGTGGAGTGGGTGGGTGTGTGGAGTATTGTGTGTGTGTTTTGTGTGTGTATGTGTGTAGGGGTGTGTGTGGTATGTGTATGTCTGGTATGGTGCGGGTGTGGTGTAGAGGGTGTGTGTGTGGTGCGTGCGTGCGTGTGTGTGTGTGTGTGTGGCGGGGGAGTCTGAGGAAACAGGTGACCTTGAGCTGATAGCCCAGAAACTGGGGGTCGGGGACTTGGGAGCTCATTATTCCCTCCTCTCCATTTTTGTAATTTAGAAGTTTTCTCATAATGTAAGGCTAAGCATATATTAGATATTATTTTAAGAACTAAGTAGAATAAATATATGAAAGGTTATGAGTTCTATGTTTTATATTCTTGAACTTAAGAAAGATGAATGTATTTAGTTTCAGAAAGTGTTGGTCTTGCACGGAAACTGAGAAGACCCAGGGAGACCCCCGAGTCAGGCGGCTGCGCGTCCCGCGCGAGGAGCGCCCCCTGGCGGCGGCCGGGCCCCGGGGGACCGGCCTCCCGCTCCGGCTCCCGCGCCCCGGCTCGCGTCCCAGGCAGCTGCGGGAGGAGGGCGCGGCCCGCGCCGCGCTCACGTCCGCGAGCCGAGCGGCCTCGGCCCGTCGCTTGCCCTGGGCCGGGGGTGGGGGTGGGGGGTCGGAGAGGACAGGGCTTGCTGGCGGCGGTGGCTGTCGCAGCCTGGAGGCGTCAGGTGCGGACGAACCTTGCGTTTTCTTTTCATGAACTAGGTTTGTGCCTGTCAAGTGCGAGCCACAGGGAAAATGTACGCCTGTAAAAAGCTGGCGAAGAAAAGAATAAAGAGGAGGAAAGGTGAAGCAATGGCTCTAAACGAGAAGAGGATCCTGGAAAAAGTGAATAGTAGATTTGTAGTAAGTATCTTGGCTTGGTCTTCGCTGTGCGCAGTGTCCTGAGGCCCACCTTCCTGAGCCCACCTGCTGCCGGGTGTGCCTAACTCTCCAGCCCGGCTCGCCTACTCCCCGCTCCAGCCGGGCTCGCCTACTCCCCGCTCCAGCCGGGCTCGCCTACTCCCCGCTCCAGCCGGGCTCGCCTACTCCCCGCTCCAGCCCGGGCTCGCCTACTCCCCGCTCAGCCGGGCTCGCCTTACTCCCGCTCCAGCCGGGCTCGCCTACTCCCGGCTGCTCGCCACTCTCCTCCCGCCCGGGCTCGCCTACCCCCGCTCCAGCCCGGGCCTGCCTACTCCCGCTCCAGCCGGGCTCGTCTACTCCGCCCAGGGCTCGCCTACTCCCCGCTCCAGCCCGGGCTCGCCTACCCCCGCTCCAGCCGGGCTCGCCTATTCTCCAGCCCGGGCTCGCCTACTCTCCCCTCCCGCCCGGGCTCGCCTACTCCCCGCTCCCGCCCGGGCTCGCCTACTCCCCGCTCAGCCCGGCTCGCCTACCCCCGCCCAGCCGGGCTCTGCCTATTCTCCAACCCGGGCTCGCCTACTCCACTCCGGCCCGGGCTCATCTACTCTCCGGCCCGGGCTCACCTACTCTCCAGCCCGGGCTCGCCTACTCTCCAGCCCGGGCTCGCCTACTCTCCAGCCTGGGCTCGCCTACTCTCCAGCCCGGCTCGTCTACTCCACTCTGGCCCGGGCTCATCTACTCCCAGCCCGGGCTCGCCTACTCCACTCCGGCCCGGGCTCACCTACTCTCCAGCCCGGGCTCGTCTCTCCAGCCTGGGCTCGTCTACTCCACTCTGGCCCGGGCTCATCTACTCTCCAGCCTGGGCTCGCCTACTCCACTCCGGCCCGGGCTCACCTACCTCCAGCCCGGGCTCCTACTCTCCAGCCCGGGCTCGCCTACTCCACTCTGGCCCGGGCTCATCTACTCTCCAGCCCGGGCTCGCCCACTCTCCAGCCAGGGTCTTGGGCGCTGCTGGGCGCAGTGCGTGCTGGGAACCCGGGACGTGCCAGGGACAGCTTCCTTCGTCTTAGTGGCAGCCCTTTTCTTCCCAGTTCACGCCTTACTGGGCACAAACACAAAGCAGTAGGGATCCCACTTCCAACTTGTGACCTGCTGTGAATCGTAGCAGTCCACCCCTGCCCGGTCTGTGATTACCCTGCACACCCAGCCGCGTGCTCTTTTTTTTTTTTTTTTATATATATTTTTATTTATTTCTAGGAGAGAGAGAGACAGCGTGAGCAGGGGAGGGTCAGAGACAGAGGGAGTCACAGACTGAAACAGGCTCCAGGCTCTGAGCTGGCAGTCAGCACAGAGCCCGATGCGGGGCTCGAACCCACGAACCGCGAGATCATGACCTAAGCGAAGGTCGGACGCTTAACCGACTAAGCCACCCAGGCGCCCCCCAGCCGCGTGCTCTTAACCGGCGAGGGCCCTCCTCTCCCCACTGGGCGGCCAGCCTTACCCTCTGGCGCATTCCGCCACTCTGACTCCGACGCCCGAAGGCACTGCTCTGGTCCTTCTCTTTTCCAGGCCTCTTTCTAACGCCCAGCGAGTGTACTGCTGGCCCTCGATTAGCACATCCCAATTGTATGAAGCCTCAAACTCCACTTTCACTGTTTCAGGCAATGATTGGGCTGTGGGGCTAGGGTGAACCTCCGGGCCCTTCCAGGCCCAAGGCTGTGCATGAGGTGTGTGGTTTCCATCGCCAAACCTGATTTCTTCACCCCATCGTGTATCTCACATAGCATGTACGCAACAGGAGGGTCTGCCTGAAGGGGGAGAGGGAAGGGTACTTTGTGAAAGAATTTGTAGTGTCACACTGACTTCGTCCACGTCATTCATGTCTCAGTACTGAGGCTGGCTGTCTTGTGCTAGGGAACAAATGTCCCAAATCAGTGGCCTGCACAGCCATTGTCTACTTATCGCTGTGTATGATAGGTCACTCATGCATGCATTACACAAAAATCTTTAATAAAACCCGGTCATCTGAGTTTCGTTAAATATATTTGTATAACTACCTTGAAGCGCAGAAATCCATAATCTAGCTTTATGAAAGTGACATAAGCAGTATGTCTATAGTTTATTCTGTTTAAATGAAATGCTTTGGTTTCTATATTCTTGGCCTCTCCCAAGGAACCTAGAAGTATTTCCCATCATCCTTTCCCCCCTAATTGAAGTATAATTGACATAATAATATCCTATTAGTTTCAAGTATACATCATAGCGATCTGATATTTTTCTACATTATGAAATGATTCTCATGATAAGGCTAGTTACCATTTATCACCATACAAAGTTATTACAAGTTATTAAAAAGCTACAAATACTGACTGTATTCCCTCTGCTGTACATGGCATCTCCTTGACTTGTTTACTCTGTAACTAGGAGTTAGCACCTCCGAGTCCCCGTCACCTATTTCTGCCCCCAGCCCCTCCCTACTCTTGTAACAACAGTTTGTTCTTAGTGTCGGAGTCTGCTTCTGTTTGGTTTTGTTTGTGAGTTGGTTTTGCTTTTTAGATTCCACACGTGAGTGAGCCCAGGTGGTGTTTGTCTTTCTCTGATGTGTGTTGCTTAGCAGTGTGCTCTCCAGGCCCATCGATGTTGCTACAAATGGCAAGGTTCCATTCTTTCTGGTGGCTGGGCAATATTCTATTGTGTACACACACTGTGCCTTTACCCGCTCATCATCTACCCGTGGACGCAGAGGTTGCTTCCATGTCTTGTCTATTGTCAATAATGTCAGATAAGGGTGCAGATAGCTCTTTGGATTGCTGTTTTCATTTTCTTCAATTCCGCCTAGAAATGGAGTTGCTGGGTCAATGGCATTTCTATTCTTAATTTTTGGAGGAATCTCCACACTGTTTTCCACAGCGGCCGCACCAACTTACATTTCCGACAACAGTTGTACAAGGGTACCTTTTTCTGCACATCTTCACCAACACGTGTTTCTTGTCTTTTTGATTCTAGCCATTCTGGTAGGTGTGAAGTGCTGTCGTGGTGGTTTTGATGTCCCTTTCTCTGATGGGTAGTGGTGATGAGTGTCTTTTTATGTGCCTGTCAGCCATCTGTATGTCTTCTTTGGGAAAATATCTGTTTGGAGTTGGGGTGCCTGGGTGGCTCAATCACTTAGGCACCTGACTCTTGGTCACAATCTTATGGTTTCATGAGTTTGAGCCCCGCATCAGGCTCTGCACTGGCAGTTCAGAGACTTCTTGGGATTCTCTCTCCTCCTCCCTCTCTCTTTGTCTCTCCCCTGCTCACTCTGTCTCTGCCTCTCTCAAAATAAATAAAAACCCCAAGAAAAACATCTGTTCAAGTTCTCTGCCCATTTTTCATCATGTTATTTTTAAATATTAATTTGTGTAATTAAAAATATATTTTAATATCATCTCTTTACCTGACATATGATTTGCAAATATCTTCCATTCAGTAGGTTGCCTTTTTGTTTTGTTGATGGTTTCCTTCGCTGTGCAAAAGCTTTTTAGTTTACTGTAATCCCGTTTTTATTTTAGCTTTTGTTACTCAGGAGACTGGTCTGAAAAACATTGCTAAGACTGATGCCAAAGAGCTTACCTCCTGTCGTTTCTTCTATGAGTTCTATGGTTTGGTTCTTATATTCAAGTCTTTAATCCATTTTTAAGGATTTTATTTTTTTAATGTTTATATTTTTGAGAGAGAGAGGAAGAGAGAGAGAGAAGGCCTATGCATGTGAGCAGTGGAAGGGAAGAGAGAGAATCCCAGGCAGGGTCCATGCTGTCAGCGCATGGGTGGGGCTCAATCCCATGAACTGTGAGATTATGACCTGAGCCAAAATCAAGAGCTGGACACTTAGCCGACTGAGTCACCCAGGCACCCCTCAAGTCTTAAATCCATTTTGAGTTAATTTTTGTGTATGGTAAAATGTAGTGACCAGCTTCATTCTTCTGCATGTAGCCTGTACGGTTTTTCCCACACTATTTATTGAACTAGGCTGTCTTTTCCTCATTGTGTATTCTTGCCTCCTTTGTCAAAAATTAATTGACCATATATGCTTTGTTTATTTCTCGGCTCTCTATTCTATTCCACTGATCTATGTGTCTGTTTTTATGCCAATGCCATACTTTTTTGATTACTACAGTTTTGTAATATAGTTTGAAATCAGGGAGCCTGATGCCTCCAGCTTTGCTCTTCTTTCTCAAGATTGCTTTGGCTTTTCAGAGTCTTGTGTTGTTTCATACAAATTTTAGGATTATTCTGGTTCTGTGAAAAGAGCTATTGGTATTTTTAAAATGTTTATTTTGAGAGAGAGAGAGTGAGAGAGAGAGCAAGTGAATGTATGAGCTGGAGAGTGCACTGCACTGTCAGTGCAGAGCCCAACATGGAGCTCAGTCTCATGAACCATAAAATCATGACCTGAGCCAAGATCAAGAGTCGGATGCTTAATCAACTGACCCACACAAGTGCCCCAGAGCTATTGGTATTTTGATAGGGATTGCATTGAATCTGTAGATTGTTTTGGGTACTATAGGCATTTGAACAATATTAATTCTTCTAATCCATGAGGATGGAATATCTTTCCATTTATTTGTGTCTTCATTTTGTTTCATCAATGTCTTATAGTTTTGAGAGTACAGGTTTTTCACCTCCTTGGTTAAATTTATTCCTAGGTATTTTATTCTTTTGATAAAATTGTAAATGGGATTTTTTTTTCTTAATTTCTACTTCTGATAGCTTGTTATTAGTGTATAGAAACAAAACCTGTTTCTGTATGTTAATTTTGTACTCTGTGATGTTACTGATATCATTGATCAGATCTAATAGCTTCTTGGTGAAGTCTTTAAGGTTTTCTATATATACTATCATGTCATCTGCAAATGGTGACAGTTTTACTTCTTCCAGTTTGAGTGCCTTTTATTTCTTTTTCTTGCCTAACTGCTATGGCTAAGACCTCCAGGACTATGTTGAATAAAAGTGATTAAGAGTGGGCATATCTATCTTGTTCCTGATCTTAGAGGAAAAGCTTTCAGCTTTCAGCTTTTTACCATTGAGTATAGTGTTAGCTGTGGGTTTGTCATATATGGCCCTTATTATGTTAAGGTATGTTCCTTCCATACCCACTTTATTGAGAGTTTTAAAAATCATAAATAGATACTGAATTTATCAGATGCTTTTTCTGCATCTGTTGAGATTATCATAATATTTATCCTTCATTTTGTTATGAAGTATGTGTATCACCTTGATGTGTTTGTGAATTTTGAGTCATCCTTTCATCCCTGGAATAAATCCCACTTGATTGTGGTGTATGATCCTTTTAATGTATTATTGAATTGGGTTTAGTAATATTTAGTTGAATATTTTTACATCTATGTTCATCAGGGTTATTGGCCTGTGATTTTCTTTTTCTTTTCTTCCTTCCTTCCTTCCTTTTTTTTCTTTGCAATGTTTTTATCTGGTTTCAGCATCAGGGTGATTGTAAAATGAATTTGAAAGTCTTCAGTCTTCTTCAATTTTTGGAAAAATTTGAGAAGGATAGGTACTAACTCTTCTTTAAATGTTTGGTAGAATTCACCTGTGAGGCCATGTGATCCTGGACTTTTGTTTTTTAGGAGTTTTTAAATTACTGCTTCAATTTCATTTCTTGTAATTGGTTTGTTCATATTTTCTATTTTCGTGTGATTCAGTCCTGAAAGGTTGGATTTCTGGGAACTTATCCATTTTTTCTAGGCTGCCCAATACATTGGTGTGTAATTGTTCATACTAATCTTTTATGAGTCTTTGTATTTCTGTGGTGTCAATTATAACTTCTCTTTCATTTTTGAGTTTAAAAAATTAATATATTTGTTAATTACTGATGAGTTTGGCTAAAAGTTTATTGATTTTATTTATTTTTTCAAGAACCAGGTTTTAGTTTCATTGATCTTTTCTATTTTTTAACTCTCTATTTCATTTATTTCTACTTTGATCTTTACTATTTTCTTTCTTCTACCAACTTTGAGCTTTGTTCTTTTTCTAGTTCCTTTAGATATAAAGTGACATTGTTTATTTGTTTTTTGTTTTTTGTTTTTTTTTGTCTCTTGGAGCAGGCCTGTGTTCTATGAATTTCTTTCTTAGAGCTGCTTTTTCTGCATCCCGTAGATTTTGGAAAGTTGTATTTCCACTTCCATTTGTCTCAAGGTAGGTGTTTCTTTTTATTTCCTCTTTGAGTTTTCCTTCATCCTTGATTCTATTTTTCCTTCCTGCTTACAGTTGATCAGTGGAACCTGACCTGTACCTGTGTCTCACTCATTTCCTCCTGCTTCCCACTCCCCACCCTGCCTGGCCCACAACACGATTATGTGTGTTGACAGTCTAACACTTTCTATATAACTTATTGTGCATCTAGCCAAATTATTAGATACAATACCAACCACAAATAGTTAGAAAATAAAAAAGCTATTTGATACCATTTACAATAGCATCAAGAAATATCAAACTCTAGGCAAAAATTTAGTGAACATATGCAAGACTTCTCAACTGAGAGCTAAAAATGCTATTAAAAGAAATTAAAGAAGACCAAATAGTGGAGAGATACCATGTTCATGGATCATAACATTCATATGAATCAACATATAAAGATATTGGTTCTCTCAAATCGATAGGTCAAATGAATTAAATGCAGTTCCAATCAGAGTCCCAGCATGTGTGTGTGTGTGTGTGTGTGTGTGTGTGTGTGTGTGTGTGTGTGTGTGAATTAATCTACATACCAACCGAGAGGTGGGCAAAAAACTTGGACAGGTACTTTCTACAAGAGGTTCCAAATGGACAAGTATATGAAAAACTATGAGAAGTGTCTCCTATATTTGTATATACAGAGAAATGCACGTTAAAACCACGATGAGACACAACTGCCTCCACCCGCATTGACTGAGAACACAAGATGCTGGGGGGAGGTGCGGCAGCAAGACCCTTCCTGAACTACCGTGGAGCGGCGTCTTTAGTTCGTATGCTGAACGTGGGTGTTCTAGAAGTAAGGACTATCAGTGCTCAACGATTACAGCATCGCTCTGATGAATCATGCTCCCAGGTGTCCTTGTGAAGTGTTGCCACCTACCCATGTAGCTGTAGAAGGTTCTCGCCTCTCAGTACAGAACTGTTGTCAGATCTTTGATGGGTACATGCCTGAGGAGCACGATGCATGATGGGCGTTTTCCTGAAGCATATCATATTTGGGTATTCTAATTATGCATCTGACATGGATTGTTTGAATAATGTTAGCAAATAGAGTAAATCAATGAATGAGCAGGTTTTTGTGCTTTGTTTTTTATGTTGCTGTTGTCTTTAGGTTAGTTTGGCTTACACTTATGAGACCAAAGACTCCTTATACTTGGTGCTGACCATTATGAATGGAGGGGACTTGAAGTATCACATTTACAACCTGGGCAGGCCTGGCTTCGATGAGCAGAGAGCTATCTTCTATGCGGCTGAACTGTGCTGTGGCTTGCAGGACTTGCAGAAGGAAAGAATTGTGTACAGGTAAGAACAGCATGAACTCCCAGGCCTGGGAGCCTGGGGCTCCCACCCAGCTCCTGCTGACCACTCACGAGCCTGGGCCAGAGGTCTGTGAAGCGCCTTGGTGGCCATTTGTAGGGCTGGTCACTCACATTGTTGGGAATGTGGTCAACCGGCGGGGGACCTTTTAGTTCTCTTTGGTTTCTAGTAGGCTGGTTTTGTTTGTTAAGGTGATGAAATGTAGGCAGTGTTACTCCCGTAAGAAGAGCCATTTCCCAGATTCCTAGGCATCTTGACAGCTCTATTTAAGATTGTGGACTTTGTTCCAACAAAATAGTGTAACAATTAAATGCATCAAAGTATTCATATTGATTAATACCTTGTGTCTTAGAATTCAGTAGAGAAAATTAATTTGATAGGTAGAATGAAATCAGTATGGCCAAATATCTAGTTTGAAGGAAAGCAGTCCTTCCTCCCACCCGTTAGGTGTGAAGCTCGTGGGCTCTGACACCCTTCTCTACCCCTCCCTGCACAGCCCGTCCCTTTGCCTCTGTGCAGCCACCACCTCCATGTGCCCTTTCCGTGAAATTCCCAAGGGGTCTGTGTGTCCCCTGCCTTCGTCTTCCTCATCCAGGTGGTCATGAAATCACCCCTAAATGTTTCCCAGATCATTCTTTAGGGCCACTGGCTTAGTCTGTGTTTTCCTTAGGTTACCCGGCAGGCAGACCCGGGGATAGTCTCCCTGACGCAGTCTGGCCCTGGTCCTTCCCCCGTGAGACGAGCGACCGGCCGTCCTGTGATATGGATCTGACCCTGTCATGCTGACCCTAGCTTGGACCCCGTGGGCCCGGCTCCCCTGACCCTGTGCGATGCCGCTCCCTGCCGCCCCCCGAATGGGGCCTCCCTACATGTTTGCAGTTCCCAGAACTTCAGGCGTCCTCAGGTCTTTATACCTTTTAACATGTGGTTCGCTTGTTGGATGCCTTTCTTCACTGCGGCCCCTCTTCCTTCACTCTGAGAAGCTGCGGCCCGTCATCCCAGCGTTAGTACGGCAGCGTCCCCTCCCCCTACCCCTGATAACGTGGTGCACGGTCCCCCTTTGGCGTCACACCACCTGTGCTGTCCTGCTGGACGGCTGGTCACACTGGCCGCTGGCCATAACTGCTCAGCAGGCCTCTATCCGATCCCTGTTGCCACAAACTCTTGGCTTTGTTTTACGTGTCCCGGAGCCACACTGTTATCTCTCGAGCACCAGCCACCAGGCCTGGCCACGGGGCGGATGCGGCCCACCTTGTGTTGTTGAGCAGGGTTGGGGTGCTGCTGCGGGAGCGATTCCTACACAGGCAGGTCACTGAGTGGAGAGAGCCTTGTCACCACACTCACGGGGAACTTAAGCGGGGAACCGGCCTGTAGGAGCTTTGATTCCTCCTTTACTGCAGGAGGACCTTATGGCTTATCACAGTTAGGCCCGTGGAGCCGCGCCGCTTGCCTCTGGGGTGGTGACGCGCAGGCACCTGGTTTTGTGGCTCTTCGCTTCTCTGAGCCTCACACACTGCCTTTGTAGCGAGCGCAGGCTGGTAGCAACCTGTGCTGGGCAAGACCTGTCCATGCCACTGTCCAGCAGCATCTGCTGCCTTCATGTCTCTATGTCACCTTTTGGTCATTCTCACATGTTTTCTCACATTAATTCTCAACTTACATTGGCAACTTCGAAGAGTTTCATTAGTGTGTTTGTCATGGTGATGTGTGCTCAGTGATCTTCCATGTCACTTCTGTACTTTTCTGGGGCTCCATGAGCCACACTCATAAATGGGAAACTTAATACGTGTTATGTGTGTTCTGAATGCTCCCCTGCAGCCACTCCCCCATGTCCCTCTCCTCAGGCCTCCCCATTCCCCGGACACAGCAATACTGAGATCAGGCCAAGTAACAACCAGCCCTGCAGTGGCCTCTAAGTGTTCAAGTGAAAGGAAGGGTCCCACATCTCTCACATGAAATCGAAAGCTAGACGTGGGTAAGCTGCGTGAGGGAGGGATGTCTAAAGCCAAGGCAGGCTGAAAGGTAGGCCTCTTGTGCCAAACAGCCGAGGTGCAAATGCAGAGGAAAAGTTCCTGAAGGAAATAAGTGCTGCTCCAGTGAGCACATGAATGATAAGAAAGGGAAATGGCCTAACTGCTGATAGGGAGAAAATTTTAGTGGTCTGTTTTGGTTATTTGTTGTTTTCAAAAAAATTTTTTAAATGTTTATTTATTTTTTGAGAGAGAGACAGAGAGACAGAGTACAAGCAGGGGAGGGGCAGAGAGAGGAGACACAGAATCTGAAGCAGGCTCTGAGAAGTCAGGACAGAGCCCAGTGTGGGGCTTGAACTCATGAATTGTGTGACCATGACCTGAGCTGAAGTCAGATGCCTAACCGACTGAGCCACCCAGGTGCCCCTGGTGCTCTGAATGGAAGATCACACCAGCCACAATATTCCCTTAAGCCAAACCTTCTTCCACAGCAAGGCCCTGACTCTCTTCAATTCCATGGAGGCTGGGGGAGGGGAGCAAGCTGCGGAAGAAAGGTCTGAAGCTCGCAGAGGTTGGTTCATGAGATTTAAGGAAAGACGCCGTCTCCGTAACACAAAAGTGCAAAGTGAGGCAGCAAGTGCTGGTGTAGAAGCTGCAGCAAGTTCTCCAGAAGATCCAGCTAGGATAATTCATGAAGGAGGCCACACTGAACAGCCGATTTTCAGTGTAGACGAAACAGCCCTGATTTGGGAGAAGATGCCATCTAGGATGGTCATAGCTAGAGAGGAGAAGTCAGGGCCTGGCTCCAGAGTCTGAAGGGACAAGCTGACTGCCTTGTTAGGGGCTAACGCAGCCAGTGACTTGAAGTTGGAGCCAGTGCTCATTACCGTTCCGAAAATCCTTGGGCCCCGAAGACTGTGCTACATCTACTCTGCCTGTGCTTTACAGATGGAACAGCAAAGCCTGGATGACTGTGCATCTGTTTCTGACGTGGGTCACTGAATAATTAAAGAGCCCTATTGAGACCTCCTGCTTAGAAAAAGGGTTCCTTTCAAACTATTACTGCTCGTTTACATTGTACCCGATCACCCAAGAGCTCTGATGAGGTACAGCCAGATTAATGTTGTTTTCATGCCCGCTGATACAGCATCCATTCTGCAGCCCATGGAGCAGAGTGATTTTGACTTTGAAGTCGTCTTATCTGAGAAACACATTTCATAAGGCTGTAGACGCCATACATAGTGATTCCTCTGATGGATCTGGGCAGAGTAAATTGAAAATCTTCCGGAAACGATTCACCATTCTGGATGCCATTATGAAAACGTTCCTTCCCGTGGCTCAGAGGAAGAGGTCAACATATCAATATCAACAAGAGTTTGGGAGAAGTGGGTTCCAGCCCTCATGGAGGCCTTTGAGGGGCTCAAGACTCAGTGGAGGAAGTCACTGCAGGTGGAAATAGCAAGAGAACGATGATCAGGGGCTGAATTTCTGCGATCTCATGATAAAACTCGAGTGGATGAGGAGTGCTTCCTATGGAGGAGCAAAGAAAGTGGTTTCTTGAGGCGGATGCTGCTCCTGGTGAAGATGCCGGGAAGGTGGTTGGAATGACAGCAAGGATTTAGAATGTGGCATAAACTTTGTTGGTAAGAGCGGTGGGGTTTGAAGGGATCTGACTCTAAGTGTGAAAGAAGTTGTGCTGTGGGTAGAATGCTGTCAGCATCACGTGCTACAGAGAGAGCATTTGGGAAAGGAAGAGTCAGAAGATTCATTCTCTTGTTTTAAGAAACTGCCACAGACACCTCAGCCTCCAGCAACCACCACCCTGATCAGTCAGCAGCAGTCTGCATCGAGGCGAGACCCTCTGCCAGCAAAAGGATTACAGCGCGCTGAAAGCTCACATGATGGTTAGCAATAAAGTATTTTTTATTTTTTTTATGTTTATTTTTGAGAGTGAGATAGACCATGAGCAGGGGAGGAGCAGGGAGAGAGGGAGACACAGAATCTGAAGCAGCTCCAGGCTCTGAGCTGTCAGAACAGAGCTCGACACGGGGCTTGAACCCACAAACCCTGAGATCATGACCTGAGCTGAAGTCAGATGCTTAACCGACTGAGCCAACCAGGCGTCCCGAAGTATTTTTTAAATTAAGGGATTCATTGTTGTTTTTTTAGACAACACTATTACACACTTAATAGATTACAGTACAGTGTACACATAACCGTTCTGTGCACTGGGAAATCAAAATGTTCATTTGACTTGTTTTATTGTGACAGTCCCCTGACTGTGGCGGTCTGGGGCCAAACCGCGGTATCTCTGAGGTGTGTCTGTGCTACTGGATTGGCTACATTTTCATTTCCCCCAACCTTTCACCTCAGGCTTCCCCTTGCCCTCCGACAGAGCGGGCGAAGGGCGTGGGTTGGCCCGCACTTAGCGGGACCCGGACTAGCTGCCTCCTCCACTGCTGTGTCCACAGCACCTGCCAACGGGAGGCGCCACTAAGTGTTTGTTGAATGAGTGACTGATGGCGTTCAGCCTCTGCTGTACCCCGTCCTCTTTTAAGCCAAGGGCCTGTAAGGCACTGCTTGCGTTCTTCAGAAGAAAGGTTTTCGTGGCCTACTTCTTGTGGTCAGAGATTGCCTCTTGACAACCTTGATCAGATCAGATGCCAGAGAGATGGCCTTCCTTTTCGCAGAGGGACAGTACAGAACTGAGATCCCGGGGCCACCTCGCTCTCCTCCGCAGGAGCTGCCCTGAGGGTGCCGGGCCCTGATGCTGCAGCCCTGGTGAGCGGGTCAGCCTAACGGACTCCAGGAATTCTCTCTGCCAGAAGTGCTTTAAATCAGGGAGGGCTTCCCAGAGGAGCTGGGACTCACGAGGCAGCTGGGGTAGATAGCCTAGATCTGAGCAGAAAGAGAAGGAGTCGTTCTTCAGGGGAGACACGCGTTGCGTTTGCATCCGGAGAGCGTGGGCAGTGGAGCCCGTGGAGACCAGAGCGGTCCTCAGACAGGCGCAGGGGGGAGGCAAGCACATTGGTATTTGGGGCGCTGGGGTGGGGGGAGACTTGGTCGTTAAGCATCTGACTTCGGCTCAGGTCATGATCTCATGGTTCACGAGTTTGAGTCCCATGCCATGTGAGCTCGAACCCTGCTTTGAGTGAGCCCTGCTGCTCTCTCCCTCCCTCTCCCTTCCTCTGCCCCTCCTGGGATTCTCTCTCTCTCTCTCTCTCTCTCTGCCCCTCACTTGCTTGCTCCCTCTCTCTCTCTCAAACAAACAAAAACCATGTTGGCTTCCTGTTATCTGCCAGGCCCTAGGCTGTGCCTGTTTGTATGTGTTATTTTTTGGAAAAGGTCAAGTTGCTAAAATACGGCAGCATCGTAGAGGGCTGGTGGTTACACGCAATGCCTGGCAGCATGCACAGAGGTCTGGCCGTGCGGCCGCGGGAGAGGGCGCCCTTGAGCCTGTGGGCCTGCACGTCTGTGACTGTTAGGGCTGAGGCTGGGGCCTAGGGCCTCACAATCTCACTCTTTATCGGTGAAAATTAAAACATAAGAATGGGAATTTAAAGCACTAGAAGAAGAAAAGAAGTCACAAAGCACTGGAGGAGAAAAAACAAGCTACTTAAGTGGTCAGTTGTTTAAGTAACCCAAGCCCTCGAAGACAGCCGAGCCTGGCCCAGGGTGAGGCCAGGTCTTCGTCTAGTCAGGTGGCTGCAGCGTGTTTCTGGAGCGACACTTTTGAGGTGGATTCCCGGCCATCAAAACTGAACTCAGACCCTGACTCACATTACAAAAAAAATGGAAAACAAACTGTCAGGACACACACTAGGGCTACAGCCTGTGGAATCCAGTCTAATCCAGGCAAATTCCAGGGACGCTGGAATCCAGGCTGGTCATTCGTGGTTTTATTACATTCTGGAAGAAATAATGTACTTGTCCTGATAGATAGACTCTCAGTGTTCAGGCTGGGAGTTATTCTGACTCACACTTGACAATCATGGGGTCTTTCAGCAGTTACGAGTGGATTTGGACCCTCTGCACTAGCATGCTAGTCAGGAGTGACTACCAACAGGTAGCCTTCAGAAAGGTCAAGAAACAACTTTTTGTTAGAAAGGGGGACATGGGTCCCTTTATGCAGCGAGATGGGTATGTATGATTTAGTGTGATTAGGATGACTCCTGGGAATAACATTATTGAAAACAGAAGCTCCCTACCTCTTGCTCTCTTAGAGGAGGAAGGCTGCCATCCGTTGCTTTAGAAGTCCCGTGCTCCGTGTGCTCCATGCGCTCTGGGTGCTCTGTGCTCTCCGTGTCCGTGTGCTCCATGCTCCCTGTGCTCCGTGCTCCCTGTGCTCCGTGTGCTTCATGCTCCATGTGCTCTGTGTGCTCCGTGCTCCCTGTGCTCCATGCTCCGTGAGCTGTGCGCTCCGTGCTCCCTGTACTCCGTGTGCTTCGTGCTCCATGTGCTCCATGCTCTGTGTGCTCTGTGCTTCGTGCTCCCTGTGCTCCGTGCGCTCCGTGCTCCCTGTGCTCTGTGTGTCTCGTGCTCATGTGCTCCGTGCTCCGTGTGCTCTGTGCTTCGTGCTCCCTGTGCTCCGTGCTCTCCGTGCTCTCTGTGCTCCATGTGCTCCATGCTCTCCGTGTCCGTGTGCTCCGTGCTCGGGCACGGGTGTCCTGGCGCCGTGCCCTGGACACCGCTGGGCCGAGGCCCAAGTGTGCTTAGACGGCAGTGTCAGATATTAACATCTGTTAACCTTAAAAGTAAAACTGCCAGTTACTTTTCCAGCAAAAATAGGTTTATTTGGAATAACATAACTACAATCGCAGACACGCACTGAAGAAAACCATAGGTGAATTCGCAGAACAAAGGAGAGGACGCTCTTTTATAGAGGAGAGGACTGTTGTAAGCGGAAAGTCCATTGGTTGAAACCGCGAGATCGAAGTGTACTGGCTTCTCATTGGCTGGGCTATGGCAGTCTCTTATTGGTTGAGACTCTGATAGTCTCCTATTGGCTGGACTGTTGCTGGGGGAGGAGGAAACCTTCCTCCCTCCTGCAGGGCTAGTAAAGTCGGAGCCACCTGCAAGGTGCCCGGGAGCGGCAGGGCTGAGCGCTCCCCCTGCTGGCCACCCGACTCCATGGTAAATGAGGCTTGCTTTTACTCATTTTCACAAAACTAAAAGTAGTTGTTCAATCAGGATGATGTCTACAGAGTTTTATTTTATAATAACGAACAAGTTAAATTTGTGGTACATGCCCACATGCCTACGCTTTTTCAGTAGTGAATTGGCCCATACAGGCCATTAGTACAGATGATTGCTATCACGTTAGATTTTCAGTAGCAGGAAGGATCATTCATTCAGTCATTCCTGGAATGTATATTGAGTCCCAGATGTATACACACTTACCAGTTGCATACTGGAAGCATACTCTGAGGAACCAATTGGATTCTGAAGTCCCTGTGTTCAGGAAACTTATAACCAAGAGGCTAGGAGGGTAGTGTGCAAGTGCACACATAAATACACACAAATAGAGATATAACTACCGTTTACAATAAGTGCTTCAAAGGATAATCTCCTGTTTTCATCTTTTTTGAAACGTGGAAGTCAATTTCACGTGAGAATGGCAGATCCTAATGTTTAAAAGAACTAGTAATCTGTATATGGCCCACATCCTTCCAGATTGCACATTTCTGCCCCGTAGTGGCCTCTGCCTCTAACAATAGCAACTAACAGATCCATTCCCTGGAGGCTGTCTTGGGCAGGTGAGCTTTTCTGAAGTGGGACGCAGGGTGGGATGACAGGGGGTGGGGACGGACCTTAGAATCTTGCCCTGAGGCTAGTGAGCCCTGTTATCTTGACGAATGTTTCAGGGAACACTAGGGAACTAGCCAAAGTTAGTTTTGCCTTTGTTTCCTTACTCTCCCCCTCCACTGATCAAGAACCTTGCTCCTGATGCCTTCTGATCGGGGCGGAGCTGTGTCCCAAGACCAGAGCCTATTTAGACTGTGCTGAAGGTCCAGTTTTGCTGCAGTTTCAGAAACCCTCACCTGTGGCCGGGCCAGCCCTTGCCGTTCTCTTCACCTGACCCTCAGGGTGTGCCCAGCAGATCGCTCGTGCACAGCCTCGCTCCCCAGGAGAGGATGGCTAACAGGCAGGACCAGGCGGGTCCAGGAAGACAGAGGGTCACCGGGGGAAGCAGGACACTGGGATGTGGGCAAAGGACTGGGACAAGGGAGGAAGTCATGCGGATGAGCCGCTCGAGCCTCAGCCTCCAGAAATCAATTTCTTGTGATAATTCTTGCCTCAGTAGCAGGCTGAGAAATGGGATCCAGATGGCAAATATTTCTTTAACAAGAAAGAAGAGGATGGATGTGAAGCCAGGAGATGAGCTTCTGGCACACGAGAGCACGGGGGTGTAAGATCACTTTTAAATGGCTTGAGAGCAGAGCAAATTATATGCAAATGACACCCAAGTCAGCAGGCTGGGAGGTGGGGGCTTGTACACGTGTGAGAAGACAATCTCGCTTGTTTTTAACCTCAGCCTTGCTGACGTCCTTGCTGATGTCAGTGTGTTTTCCTGGCGTCAAAGGAGCTGGAAAGATCACTAGGAAACCCCTTCACTGGACAGTGAGGAAGCCAAGCCCCGGAGGCTGAGTGAGTGGCCAGTGGGGGGCGTGGCCCAGTGTCCTCCACAGGACACCCCGAGCTCCGACGTGGAGATGCGTGAAGACAGCCATTAAGCTGATTAAAAGCCTGGAGAAATCGTTTTTGGAGGAAGGTGGGAGAAACCACACGTGGCCGCTGCTCATACGCGCCCAGCGTGCAGCGGGGGTGCTTTGGAGCCTGTCCCAGCCTGTCCTGAGCGTCTGTTCGACCCCCTGCGCTTTGCTCGTCCTGAGACTCGCACTCCGCCCACAGCTACTTCCCAGAGATTTTGTGGCCCCCACAGGGGATGGTGCCTGTGCCGCGTAAGCATGGTCGGGGCGCGTGTGGGGAGCTGGCCCGCAGGCCGCCTCCACCGTTAACTCCTTTGTGAGACAGACAGAGCACGCTTCCTCTGGGAGCAAGCGGCCTGGCTGTGCACGGTGGCCCCGAGTGTGCAGCTGGAGGGAGGGCCTGGGGCAGGGGCTATGCCCTGGGGTCAGGAGGCCTGGGGGTAAGGGGGAGGCAGGTGGGCTGCTTGTACTGTGATTGGCCCTGCGGGGAGCGGTGAGGCCGGGGATGTCCTGTGAGCCGGTTCTAGGAATTGGGTGGGCACGTGTTGTGTTGATGTTGAGTGTAAATCTACATCACAAGGAGGCCGTGGAAGCTCCGGGTCAAGAAAGACTCCTTTTATTTTTTAATAACATTTACTAAGATTTTTCTTAATACAGAAAAGAATAAAGGAAAAAGATGTTTGTCATTCCACCCAGATAATGCAAGAGCAGATGCATGGGGCTATAAAATGGGAACACAAATGCAGAGGTGTCTGGGTGGCTCAGTAGGTTAAGCATCAGACTCTTGATTTCAGCTCAGGTCACCATCTCATGGTTCTTGAGTTCGAGCTGCTTAGGATTCTCTCCTACCCTCTCTCTCTGTCCCTCCCCTGCTCATGCTCGCTTGCTCTCTCTCTCTCTCAAAAATAAGTAAATTAAAAAAACATTTTTTAACATTTATTCATTGTTGAGAGAGAGAGAGAGGGAGACACAGAATCTGAAGCAGCTCCAGGCTCTGAGTTGTCAGCACAGCGCCCAACGCGGGGCTTGAACCCACGAACTGTGAGGTCATGACCCGGGGCCAAAGTCCGACGCTTAACCAGCTGGGCCACCCAGGTGTCCCCAAGTAAATAAATTTTTAAAAAAAGAAGAAGAGGAAGAACAGAAACTGCAAACACAGAAGGCCCCCAGGCCTCTGCCGCTGGCCTCTGTCCCCAGGGAGACGTTACCACAGTGGCGTGGGTGTTGCTACAGGAAATGTTTCTCTGCAGCCTCTCACCTCCTTGAGCCTGGAACAGGGCAGCTTCTCTCCTTCGCCGGGGCTGTGGGTGTCGGCCCGAGCAGGGATTACACGAAGTGCAGCCGTAGGCTGTGCGGGGCTGCGCTCTAGCTTCAGCTGCTCCCGGTCTGTGGGGCCGTCTCTCTACAGAGCTTTCCGGAGGCCAGCCGCCTTCCAGCCACCCTTGGTCTCTCAGCTGTCTGTCCCGCTGCTTCCGCTCCCTCTGTAGGTTCCAGTCATTTGGCCACAGATCGGGGGCGATGCTCAGGGGACATGGAGTGTTGTGATAGGGTCACAATGGAAATCAGGGTTAAATATAAATCCTTTGAAAAATAATTTTTTTCTAGGGGAAGAAGCAAACGAATAGCAGCTTGAAATACTACATTTAAGATATATTAGTCTTTAGTGATCTATATTTATTCAAGCTTGTGGTATCCGCCCCCCCCCCATCACAATGAACTACGAGTAAAAGTCACTGCTGTTGGTTACCCACTTCCCACTGCGAGGCCTGAGCTCCCCGACCTGCCTCATCAGGAAGCGGGTGGGTGTGGATGGCGCTGTGTTACGGGTGAGGACACGGAGACCTGGACACTCAAGGCCCCACAGTGGACAAGTGGCAGAGCTGGGGTTTGGATTCATGCCTGTCTTCCCCTCAGAGCTCGCTGATGTTTTAAAAAGTATATTAATGATAAGAGAAGTTGAGCCAAGTTCATTACAGTCTAATGCCTTACTACCGGGCCGTACGTTGCATCACTGGCCTTCAGTTAGATCCGCGGGCACGTGCGGAGCCGTTTGCTCACTGCTGTTACGTGCACGGTATTTGCTGAGCCGAATCCTCTGTGGGGTCCTTGTCCTTCCCGGGGACGGCATGAAGGACTCATGAGCTGACCCACAAATCGTGGTCTTGTTATCTCTGGCCTTGCTGCTGCTCAGGGCAGAGGCATCTGTGGTTATTGCTGCTGGTGTTGAAGAGTCAGCGTTGCCTGTGAATAACTGAGCTTTTTGTTGTGTCTTTTCCTTTGTAGAGACTTAAAGCCTGAGAATATTCTCCTTGATGACATTGGTAAGTGAGTGAGCTTTTCACATGTAAAGCATACTAAGACTTTGGTAAGAGGGACCTGGTCACAGAGTTAATGTGGACTTGGCCCCTTATTGCAGAACAGAATCAACAGCAGAACGAGAAACTCTGGTATGTGTTCTTTTAAAAACATAATAGAATAAAAAAAAGCCATTAAAAAGAAACATAATAGAGACATCGTCATTCCCCCGTATGTAGGCAAGAAGCAGAGAGGGTCAAAATTTTCAGTTAATGGTTGAATTTTAGAAGCATATTAAAATAAACTCAAAAGTAAGAACATTTTTCTCTTTCCATATCCTGCTTTTCCCCTCCCAGGTGTATTTCCCTGCCCTCCTAAATATTGCCGTTGGCCTCTGTCACAGGGTGCATGTCACAGAGCAGGAGTGCAGATGGCTGCTTGGGGACCCCGTGAACACGGGTGGGGAATGGCCCTTCTGGACCGGCTCACTGTCAGCAGCGGGAGCCCCCTCAGACCTCAGTTCTCGGGGTGATGGCTGCACTGGGGAAATGCCTTCTGGCCTTTAACCCAAAGTTCACTGTGCTGTGCTGCCGACCGCTGTCTGTGTGTGTGTGGAGGGGAGAGTGGCTTTGAAAACAGAGGACGCACTCTGTGTGGAAATGGGAAGTGATCTCCAGGATGCGCCGCTCCCTGGAAAAAAGTAAGGTCAAGAACAGTGTAGAGTTGGGGCGCCTGGGTGGCTTAGTCGGTTAATCGTCCGACTTTCGCTTAGGTCGTGATCTCGCGGTTTGTGGGTTCGAGCCCCGCGTTGGGCTCTGTGCTGACTGCCAGCTCAGAGCCTGGAGCCTGTTTCAGTCTGTGACTCCCTCTCTCTCTGACCCTCCCTGCTCACGCTGTCTCTCTCTCTCCTAGAAATAAATAAAACATTAAAAAAAAAATTAAAAAAAAAAAAAAGAACAGTGTAGAGTGTGCTGCACTTAGTGTGAAACTGGAGGGGAATAACGTGCGTTCATGTCTGCTTCATACGTACAGACATGAGGAAACACAGAGGAAGGGTGCCAGATCCCACAGGGGGAGCAGAATTCCCACTGACGCAAATACCCTTTTATATTTTTTAGTATGAAAGTCAGTTTCTGCAAAAGAACCCACAACAGGCTGGGATTCTTACTGGGATAGTATTGGATCTATAGAAGCTTGGGGAGAACTGGCATCTTAACCATATTAAAGCTTCCCGTTTATGAAAATCATGTCTAGTCCCCTGTATGTGGGGCTCGTTTAATTTCTCTCCACATTACTTTGTGATACTATTCTCCGTAGCACCATGTGAGCACATTCGTTATTGAAAAGTCGTTTGTTTATATCATTATCGTTGTTTTTAAGGGGACCCCGTGAAATTCCACGGAGGTGTTCGTAGCTCTTTCTGTGCAGAGCTCCCTCCTCTCCAGAACTTTCCCCCACAAATTTGAGCTGGCCTATCTTCCCCCAGTTGTAATCTCTGTCTCCTTAACATAGGAAAATCACCTGCTCTGTGTAGGCTCCTCCTCGCGGTGCTGGGGTCTGGAAGCGGCTCCTGGTCCGGAGGACGACAGGGCCCAGCTCGCCTGTTTCTCTTCTGTCAGGAGGCACCGACCCCGGCTGCCGTAGGCCCAGTGCCGAGCTGCGTGTTTGTATTTGTGTTTGTATCCATCCCGCCTACCCTCCCTCCAAGCCTGCCCACCACCCATCTCTGCTCACTCCGCTGTTCTGCCTTTTCCAGAAAGTCGTAGACTTGGACTCATGCCACGTGTAGCCTTGGCAGACTGGCTTCTTTCTTTTTTTCTTTTCTTTTTTTTTTTAATGTTTTCTTTATTTCTAGGAGAGAGAGAGAGACAGCATGAGCAGGGGAGGGTCAGAGAGAGAGGGAGTCACAGACTGAAACGGGCTCCAGGCTCCGAGCTGGCAGTCAGCACAGAGCCCGACGTGGGGCTCGAACCCACGAACCGCGAGATCATGACCCAAGCGAAAGTCAGACGCTTAACCAACTAAGCCACCCAGGCGCCCCAAGACTGGCTTCTTTCACTTAGCAATATGCATTTGAGGTTTTTCCAGTTCTTGGCGTGATGGCTCATGTCTTTTTACTGCTGACTAACATTCCACGCATGGATGGACCAGAGTTTATCTGTCCATCACCTGCTAAGGACATTTTGTTTCCTTCCAAGTTTGGGGAATTAGAAATAAATCTGCTCTAAACATCGACGTGCAAGTGCAAGTGTAGATGAAAGTTTTCAGCACTGTTGAGCATATACCAAGGATGGTGATTTCTGAATCAGATAGTAAGAGTATGTTTAGTTTTGTAAGAAACTGACGAACCATCTCCCAAAGTGGCCATGCCCGTGGTCCTGCGTTCCTGCCGGCCGTGACTGGGAGCTCCTGTCGCTCTGCGTCCTGGCCAGCATGTCGGGGGTGGGGGGCTGGGGGGGTGGGGGCAGGGGGCGGGGGGTGGGGGTGGGCAGAGACCTGGATTCGGCCTTCTAGCGGGTGTACAGCGGGGTCTTAATGTTGTTTTAATTTGCAGTTCGCCAGTGATGTGTGGTGTTCAAATCTTTTCATATGCTCATCTTCCATCTGCATATTTTTGTTGTGAGATGTCTGTTCAGGTCTTTTGCCCTTTGAGAAAATTGTGTTGTTTATTTTCATACTGTTAAGCTTTAAGAGTTCTTTATGGGGGCACTTTGGGTGGCTCAGTCAGTTAAGTGCCCAACTTTGACTCAGGTCATGATATCACGGTTCATGGATTCGAGTCCCGTGTTGGGCTCTGTGCTGACAGCTCGGAGCCTGGAGCCTGCTTCTGATTCTGTGTCTCCCTCTCTCTGCCCCTCCCCTGCTTATGCTCTGTCTCTCTCTCTCTCAAAAATAAATAAACATTAAAAATTTTTTTTTAATTTTTTCTTTTAAAAAAAATAACAAGTGGTTGTCGAATTTTGTCAGTGCTTTTCAGGATAATTATACGATGTTCTTTTTCTATTAATACAGTAAATTTCCAAATGTTAAACTAAAGTTTCATTTCTGAAATAAATCCAACTTGGGCATAATATGGTCTTGTTTACACAGATCGCTAGATTCTGTGTCCTGGTATTTAGAGGGTGAAGCTCCGTCTGTGTAGCACCATGGGAGAGCCAGCAGCCTGCTGCAGCTTGCATCCCTGCAGAGGCCCCAGGGCTCAGAAGTCTCTGCTCAGTCTCAGTGGGAGCCCCACGGTGGAGCGGCTGGAGAGTGGCCGTATGCATCTCCCACTGCCAGTGAGCAGCCCCTGGTCTGACCAGGGTTTGCAGATCCTCCTGGGAAACGCTTGTGCCCCTTGGCAGCTCACCTCTGTGCAGTTCCTGCGCAGGCATTCAGTCCATCTGATGCAGCACCGCCATCGCTCGTGGATGCCCTTGGAGTAGGGCTTGTGTGATTTGTTAGGCTCCGCAGTTGTCATTGGTAGTGGCATGGGCCACCATGACCTTCACCACCCCACCCCAAAGTGGAAGCCCAACATCATTGCTGTGGTGCTCACTTATTTGTTCTTTTTTAAAAATTAATTAATTAATTAATTAATTAATTTTTATTTATTTTTGAGAGAGAGAAAGAGACAGCACGAGCAGGGGAGGGTCAGAGAGAGAGAGATACAGAATCTGAAGACAAGCTCCAGGTTCTGAGCTGGTTGTCAGCGCAGAGCCCAATGCGGAGCTCGAACCCACAAACTGTGATATCATGACCTGAGCTGAAGTCGGATGCTTAACTGACTTAGCCACCCAGGCACCCCTATTATTTGTTCTTTAGATGCTGCAGACCTGTTTGCATTCCTGTTGAGAATGGAAAGGAATATTCAACAGAACTTTGTTTTGCTTTTCTTGATTTCAGGAGATTTTTCTAAAAAAAATGTTTATTTATTTGTGCGTGTGCATGTGTGTGGAAGGAAAGGGCAGAGAGAGAGGGAGACAGAGAATCCCAAGCAAGCTTTGCTTGTGACCCGAGCTGCAATCAAGAGTTGGACGTTTAACTGATTGAGCCACCCAGGTGCCACAATTTCAGGAGACTTTTGATCTTTTCTTCTTTTTTCCTATTGTTTTAATTTTTTAAATATAATCTTAGGGGCGCCTGGGTGGCTTAGTCAGTTAAGCGTCCGACTTTCGCTTAGGTCACGATCTCGCGGTTCGTGGGTTCGAGCCCCACGTCGGGCTCTGCGCTGACTGCCAGCTCAGAGCCTGGAGCCTGTTTCAGTCTGTGACAGCCTCTCTCTCTCTGACCCTCCCCTGCTCATGCTGTCTCTCTCTCTCTCTCTCTCCTAGAAATAAATAAATAAATAATAAAATAAAATATAATCTTAGCCATACTTTCTGACTTAAGAATGCAATTGATTTTTGGATTTTTAGTGTCATGTAGTTAAAATCCCCAAGAACTAATTTCCACCAGAAACCATAGAACATAAGTGTAACTCTTTTCATTTCCCATTTAGACAGCTTATTAGGGCTTCTGTTCTTGTCTGTCAAGCATAACTTGACATTTGTGATGAAATTAAGTTAAAAAAGGATGATTATCAAGAGAACTACAGGTCAATATCTCTGAACATGGTTGCAGAAATCCTCAACAAAATACCAGCAAACCAAATCCAACAATACATTGAAAAAATCACTCACCACAATCAAGTGGGATTTATTCCTGGGATGCAAGGGTGGTTCAGTATTTGCAAATCAATCAACATAATGTATCACATCAATAAGAGAAAGGATGAAACCACATGATCATATCAATAGATTCAGAAAAAGCATTTGACAAAGCACAACATCCATTCATGATAAAAACCCTCACAAAGTAGATTTAGAGGGAACATAGCTCAACATAATAAAGGCCATATATGAAGAACCCACAGCTAATACCATCCTCAATGGGAAAAACTGAGAGCTTTCCCCCTAACGTCGGGAACAAGACAAGGATGTCCACTCTCACCACTTTTATTCAATATGGCAGTTGAAGTCCTAGAGACAGCAATCAGACAAGAAAAAGCAATAAAAGGCATCCAAATCAGCAATGAAGTCATATATTCACTATTTGCAGATTACATGATACTACATATAGAAACCTGAAAGACTCCACCAAAAAACTGCTAGAACTAATGTAACAGTAAAGTCGCAGTATACAAAATCAATGTATAGAAATCCATATACACCAATAATGAAGCAGCAGAAAAATTAAGTATAATTTGGTATAATTATACCAAAAAGAATAAAATACCTTGGAATAAGCTTAACCAAAGAGATGAAAGGCCTGTACTCTGAAAATTTTTTAATGTTTATGAAAGAAACTGAAGACGATAAAAACAAATGGAAAGGTATACCATGCTCATGGATTAGAAGAACCAATATTGTTAAAATGTCTACTACCCCAAGCAATCTATGGATTTAATGCAATCCCTGTCAAAATACCAAGAGAATTTTTCACATAACTAGAACAAACAATCCTAAAATTTATATGGAACCACAAAGACCTCAAATAACCAAAGCAGTCTTGAAAAAGAAAATCAAAACTAGAGGTACCACAATTCCAGATTCCAAGACATACCACAAAGCTGTAATAATCAAAACAGTATGGTGCAAGAACAGACACAGATTAATAGAACAGAATAGAAAATCCATAGATAAACTCACAATTATATGGCCGATCTATGACAAAGGAGGCAAGAATATACAGTGGGGAGAAAGTCTCTTCAACAGATGGCGCTGGGAAACCTGGACAGATACATGCAAAAGAATGAACCTGGACCACTTGCTTATACCATACACAAAAATAGACTCAAAAGGAATTAAAGACATAAATGTGAGACCTAATGCCATAAAAATCCTAGGAAACAGCACAGACCGTAATTTCTCTGACATTGGCCATAAAATATTTTTTTCCTGAGGTAAGGGAAACAGAAGGAAAAATTAAGCATTAGGACTACACCAAAATAGCTTCTGCACAGCGAAGGAAACAACAAAGCATAAAGACAGCTTACTGAATGGGAGAAGGTATTTGGAAATTACATAGCCCATAAAGGGTTAGTATCCAAGATATATAAAGAACTAATCAAACTCAACATCCAAAAAGCCTTCAGATGTCCATCACTCCTGCAAGCACACATACGGACCCACACTGGGAAGAGACCTTTTGAGTGTGTGGAGTGTGGAAAGCTTTCAGTCAGCTGCAAAGTTTTCAAGGTCATTTGAAAATGCACAGCGCTGTTAAACCCTATGAATGTAAGAGTGTGGAAAGGCATACAAGTTCTCCTCCTCTCTTCGAGTGCATCTGAAGAAACACCCTGGGGAGAGACCTTCACAAAGTCACTGCTCCCTTCAAGAACACTTGAGGCTGCACAGTGGACAGGGAAGCCTTTGTATGTAAGGACTCTGGTAAGACCTTGCCATGTCCCACAGACCTGTAAGTACATGTGATGACCCTCAGTGTGCAGAACCGTCTGAATGACGGCTCTGTGGGAAAGCCTTCACTTGTCCCTCTTCCCTTCGAGGACACACGTGAAAGCACAGTGACCTGAAATCCTATGAACTTTTTTTTTTTAAATATTTTTATTTATTTCTAGGAGAGAGACAGCGTGAGCAGCGGAGGGTCAGGGAGAGAGGGAGACACAGACTCTGAAATAGGCTCCAGGCTCTGAGCTGGCAGTCAGCACAGAGCCCGACGTGGGGCTTGAACCCACGAACCGCGAGATCATGACCTAAGCGAAAGTCGGACGCTTAACCGACTAAGCCACCCAGGCACCCCTGAAATCCTATGAACTTAAGCACCATGGAAAAGCCTTCAGATAATCCAGGAATCTCTGAGCACAGACATACTGTGGGAAAGCATTTATTTTACCTTAAAATCTTATTTAAAATGTGAGCCAATTGCAATGGAGATGATCCTGAATGGACACAATTTTGGGAAAACTTCAGGTATAGAACTGTATGTATTTTGTTCATGAAAATTCAGATGGAACGGAAATCTCTTCATTGTTGTAAATATGGCTTTGCCTTTCCAGGGGCCTCTTCCTTTTTTTTTTTTTTTTAAATGTTTTATTTATTTCTAGGAGAGAGAGAGAGAGAGAGAGAGAGAGACAGCGCGAGCAGGAGGGCCAGAGAGAGAGGGAGTCACAGACTGAAACAGGCTCCAGGCTCTGAGCTGGCAGTCAGCACAGAGCCCGACGCGGGGCTCGAACCCACAAACCGCAAGATCATGACCTAAGCGAAAGTTGGACGCTTAACCGACTAAGCCACCCAGGCACCCCTCCACGGGCCTCTTCCTTGATGGGGATCCCAAGTGTATGAATTCCTAGTTCGTGTCACTGATATGAACACTAATGGTTTCAGGTGTCCTTTGTCCTCTACATCTGTACAAAATCTTTGTTGTTATTTCAGACTTGCAGTAATCACGTAGTTATGTAAAACCTGTCTCTTTCCCGTTACAATGTCTCTTGGACCCAAGGGTGATAAAAATGTGTCTGTTGTTGGTGTGTACATACAACTTCATATACTTCTAGAAAAAAATTTCTTGAATTATACATTCTAAAATATTGTTTACATTACCATGACACGTGACCTGTTCTCTGTGGTAGATACTGGAATTTTTAAAGTTCTGATATTGGTTTCTTTTTTCTGGGACTAATTATTTGTGTCTTTGGTCGATTTTGATCCAAATTATGACTTAGAAGAACATGCCTTTGGACCATGAAAAAACAAAACAAAACAAAACTCAACACCCTACAGAAATATAGGGTGTTTCTACAGAAATATAGAAATATAATCCAACTGAAAATGGGCAGAAGACATAAATGGATACTTTTCTTTTCTTTTTTTTTTTGTAAATGTTTTATTTATTTCTAGGAGAGGGAGAGACAGCGTGAGCAGGAGAGGGTCAGAGAGAGAGGGAGTCACAGATTGAAACAGGCTCCAGGCTCTGAGCCGGCAGTCAGCACAGAGCCCGACGCGGGGCTCGAACCCACGAACCGTGAGATCATGACCTAAGCGAAAGTTGGACGCTTAACCGACTAAGCCACCCAGGCGCCCCAAATGGATACTTTTCCAAAGAAGGCATCCAGATGGCTAATAGACACCTGAAAAGATGCTCAACATCCCTTATCACCCTCATCACCGTCCTGTATTGAAATGCAAATCAGAATCACAAAGAGATATCATTTTATGCCTGTCACAATGGCTCTTATCAAAAGACAAGGAACAATTAAGTGTTGGAGAGGATGTAAAGGAAAAGAAACTCTCTTACACTGTTGGCGGAATGCAAAACTGGTGTAGCTACTCTGGAAGACAATGTGGTAGTTCCTCAAAAATTAAAAATAGAACTACTCTATGATTGTACTACAGATATTTACCCAAAGAATACAAAAACACTAATTTGAAACCCCTGTGTTTATTGCAGCATTATTTATAATAGTCAAATTATGAGAGCAGCTCATGTCTATCAACTGATGAATGGATAAAGGAAATGTGGTGTATACACACACACACACACACACACACACACAAACACACACATCATATATATGTGATGGAATATTATCCAGCCACCAGATTTTTGATAACTGAGAAATAGGTATATTCCTAAATAGCACGATAAGTAGTGAACTTTTATAAAAACTAGTAACATTTTATTGTTAACAATGATTTTAAAGAAAATCTGACACATCACATTTTTCTATTTTTAAAAAATATATATCAAAAGTACTGGCATAAAACAGTCAGATCAATGGAACAGAATAGAGCACCCAGAAATGGATGCACAAACATATGGCCAACTCATCTTTGACAAAGCAAGAAAGAATATCCAATGGAATACAGTCTCTTCAGCAAATGTGCTAGGAAAACTGGACAATTACATGCAGAAAAATCAACCTGGACCACTCTCTTACACCATACACAAAAACAAACTCAAAATGGATGAAAGACCTAAAGGTAAGACAGGAAGACATCGAAATCCTGGAAGAGAAAGCAGGCAAAAAACTCTTTGACCTTGGCTTCAGCAACTTTTTACTCAACACATCTCCGGAGGCAAGGGAAACCAAACAAAAATGAACTATTGGGACCTCGTCAAAATAAAAAGCTTCCGCACAGTGAAGGAAACAACCACCAAAACTAAAAGGCAACCAACGGAATGGGAGAAGATATTTACAAATGACATGTCAGATACAGGGTTAGTATTTAAAATCTATAGAGAATTTATCAAACTCAACACCCAAAAAATAAATAATACAGTGAAGAAATGGGCAAAAGACATGAATAGATACTTCTCCAAAGAAGACATCCAGATGGCCAGCTGACACATGAAAAAATGCTCGACATCACTCATCATCAGGGAAATACAAATCAAAACCACATTGAGATACCACCTCACACCTGTCAGAACGGCTGACATTAACAACTCAGGCAGCAACAGATGTTGGCGAGGATGCAGAGAAAGAGGATCTCTTCTGCACTGCTGGTGGGAATGCAGACTAGTTCAGCCACTCTGGAAAACAGTATGGAGGTTCCTCAAAAAATTAAAAATAGAACTACCCAATGACCCAGCAAATGCAGTACTAGGTATTTATCCAAGGGATACAGGTATGTTGTTTCGAAGGGACACATACACTCTAATGTTT
This sequence comes from Proteles cristata cristata, assembly GCA_017311185.1. Taxonomy (NCBI): domain Eukaryota; kingdom Metazoa; phylum Chordata; class Mammalia; order Carnivora; family Hyaenidae; genus Proteles; species Proteles cristata. The sequence goes on along the minus strand of JAESUZ010001638.1, from coordinate 159,252 downwards.
ATAGCAGCACTATCGACAATAGCTAAAGTATGGAAAGAGCTCAAATGTCCATCAATGGATGAATGGATAAGGAAGATGTAGTGTATATATACAATGGAGTATTACTTGACAATCAAAAAGAATGAAATCTTGCCATGTGGATGGAACTAGAGGGTATTATGCTAAGCAGAATTAGTCAGTTAGAGAAAGAAAAATGTCATATGACTTCACTCATTTGAGGACTTTAAGATATAAAACAGATAAGCATAAGGGAAGGGAAGCAAAAAATAATATAAAAACAGGGAGGGAGACAAAACATAAGAGACTCTTAAATACAGAGAACAAACTGAAGGTTGCTGGAGGGGTTGTAGGAGGGGGGATGGGCTAAATGGGTAAGGGGCTTAAGGAATCTACTCCTGAAATTATTGTTGCACCATGTGCTAACTTGGATGTAAATTATTAAAAAAATAAATTATTAGACAAAAGAATATATATCAAAGGTAAGAATGCTATTTTTAAAAACGTAAACCCAATACTATTATTACATCTTAAAGTATTAGTAATTCCTGAATATCACCTAATATCCCATTGGTTTTAAATCTTCCTTCATTATTTCCTATCTGTTTTTATAATTGTGTGTTGAATATGGCATGAAGTTCACATTACATTTGGTTGATATCTGGTTGAGTTTTCTTTTTTAACTTTATAGGTTCCTTCTCCCTGCTTCTTTTGTCATTTATTGTTTGTGAAATCAGATGTTATGTGCCAAATTGTGTCCCTCTAAAAGTCATGTCGTGAAGCCCTAACCTGCAGTATCATAGAGTGTGACTGTGTAGTGGACCTTTGAACAACATGGGGATTAGAGGCTCTAACTCCCCACGCAGCAAAAAATACACAAATAATTTTTCACCCCCCTCAAAACTTAACTACTGGGGTGCCTGGGTGGCTCAGTTGGTCAAGTGACCAACTCTTGATTTCTGCTCAATTCTTAATCTCAGGGTCATGAGTTCAAGCCCCGCATTGTGCGGAGCCTACTTAAAAACAACCACAACAACAACGCTAAACTACTAACAGCCTACTGTTGGCCAGAAGCCTTACCAGTAACATGAACAGTCGATTAACACATATTTTATATGTTGTAATATTACATACTGTACATACTGTATTCTTACAACAATGTAAGCCAGAGAAAAATGTTAAGAAAATCCTAAGGACGACAAAATACAGTTACAGTCTTGTCCTGTATAGAAAAAGCACATGCATGAATGGACCCATGTAGTTCAAAGTTGTGTTGTTCACAGCTCAATGGAGTTAAGGTCTTTGAAGATGTGATTAGAGCTGCAGGCACCTCTAGGGAAAGTCCTGATTGAATCTGACTGGTGTTCCTACAAGAAGAAGGGTCAGGACACGTGTGCACAGGGGGAGGAGGCTGTGGAGACACACAGGGCAAGGGACCCTCTGGTCTTGGACCCCAGGGCTGTGGGGAAGTCAGGTCCTCAGCCTGTGGCACTGGGGCTATGGCCGCCCTGCCACACAAGTACACAGACATTTGTCCTGTAGAATTTCCCATGTTCTGGACTTGGCTGGAGTTAACCTGTTCCCTGTCACCCTACTTTCCCTGGAAGCCAGTAGTTAGATCGGGAGCCTAGAATAGGTCCTGATTGATTTTAGGTGAGCACACTGTGTGTACTTCCTATTGTGTTACATCAGGAGGCATATGGTGCTTGAGTGTCTCTCTTTATGGTATTCAGATTGATGAGTGGTTTCAGATGCTTTGTCACCTGATCCATCCATTATTCATTTCCCACCAGCATTTCACTTAATGGCTCCATCCATCCATCTCCCCGGGATTGTGCAATGATGCTATTCTATTTCTGTCACTCCTTTGGTACTTATCTGCTGAGATTCATCTGTCGTTTACCTGTTTGTTCAGGAACAGCACGTGAAATACTTGAACGCTTCCTTTTATTTCCACTTTTCAGAATATTGTGTTAGTTCTCTGTGGTTCTCCAAGATTATCATGAGGTTTTTGTTCTGTTTCGGTACCATTATGAACATATGGGCTTTAACATGTTAATATTGTTTCATCCATTGGAGTAATTATTCTTTTTGATGTTTTTTGTCCCATCTTCAGCCAATGGATGCCCAGTAGCCTTTAATAACTTCCTTGTTTTCTGCTATTAATTCTTACTAAAGATGTTCCAGGATTACCTTGCACGTGTGCTGACTGAGACCCAGAATCAGCTGTTTCTCCGAAGGGCTCTGGTCCTCCATGTGGATGAGCCTCTGAGAGAGCAGTGTGGGTGCTAAGTGTTCCTGGATGCCACGCTGGCTCTTCCTAGAAAACATGTTCTTTAAGATGTTGTTTTAGGGGCGCCTGGGTGGCTCAGTCAGTTAAGTGTCTAACTTTAGTTCAAGTCATGACCTCATAGTTCGTGAGTTTGAGCCTCGCATCAGGCTCTGTGCTGACAGCTCAGAGCCTGGAGCCTGCTTCGGATTCTGTGCCTCCCTCTCTCTCTCTGCCCCTCTCCTGACCCCCCTTCAGAAAAAAAACAAACATTAAAAAAATTTTTTTAAAACGTTGTTTTAAAAGAAGATATTCATCATGGGTTCATGTTGATATTTCCAGTTCTCACTCAACTTCTTCATTTCACATTTGTGTTTTTTAATCCCAATGTTGATAATAATGGTTCCTAGTGACATTAATATGACTACACTATTTTCCTCTACTTTGCTTCTTTATTTTTTTATTTATTTTTAAAAATATTTATTTATTTTTGGGAGAACACTAGCAGGTGAGGGGCAGAGAGTACAGAACAGAGGATCCACAGCAGGGCTTTTTCCTGACAGGCTGACAGCAGCGAGCCCAATGTGGGGGGTCCAACTCACCAGCCCGCAAAATCATGCTGAGCCAAAGTCTGATGCTCAGCCAACTAAGCCCCCCAGGTGCCCCTACTGTGCTTCTTTAACATGTAGCATAGACCAGTCTACAACACCAAACAGAGATCTCGCTCACTACCTGGTCTGCCTGCCTGTGGATGGGCCGCTTGGTCTGCCCGGTGCGCACGGGGACAGCAGGCTGCTCCCCGTCTTCTGCTCCTCCTACTGCATAAATCTGTACACATGCCATTTCCTGCTTTACTCGTGTGTCCTTGGGGTGGACTCCCGGAGGGTGTGAGGCTGAAGGATGGGTTCACGTGCAGTTGTAGAGACACGGCCCAATTCCTCGTGAGGGGGCTGTGCTGGTCCGTGTGCCTGTTAGGAAGGTGTGCGTGCACCTGCTTCCCAGGCCAAAGAGCAGGCTGTGTTCTCAGTTTGTCAGCAGTTGTACTTTTCATGTCTCAGTTTAAAAAGTCACTTTTTAAAAGAAAAATAATGGTTACTTAAAATTTCATGACATGCCAGTATTGTACTTAAACACGAAATACATAAAACCTGCCTTACTGGGGAAATCTTTCTGTACAGAAGCAGGAAGCTGAGACACGCTAACAAATGGCAGAGCTGGGGCTCAAATCTAAGCCGTGGGGCTCCAGAATCTGTGCCCGCCAGCCTCCGGCCTCCCCCAGCGGGGCGGTGGCCTCCCTCTCTGCCAGCCTCCAGCCTCCCCCAGCTCAGACGTGCCTCCCTCTACCCTAGGGCCGGTGCGCCACAGGGAATGGTGTGACTTGTGGGGCCAGGCACACTAAGGGAAAGGTCATCTTTCCACCTAGAGCATAATGTAGACTGTTGTAAAAATGGTCCCAGGACTTGGAACAGTATATTGTGTATTTTTAATCCTCAGCACGCATTTATTTGTTGATTCACTCATTTCCTCACTAAATATTTATTGGCCGCCTACTGTATGCCGATGCTGTATCGGAAGCTGGGAACACCTGGTGAACATGTGACCAGGGTGTCTGGTTCCAGGGCTGGTTTATCTTTCTAGACTCGGAAAATAAAGTTTTCTATAAGTTGTTACTTTCATAAAGAATTTAATAACTACTTAAATCTTTCTGCATAAAGGCATTAACATAAAACATAGTCTTAATTTTTTTTTAACATTTATTCATTTTTGAGAGACAGAGAGAGACAGAGCATGAGCAGGGGAGGGGCAGAGAGAGGGAGACACGGAATGTGAAGCAGCTCCAGGCCCTGAGCTGTCAGCACAGAGCCCGACGCGGGGCTTGGACCCACGAACAGTGAGATTGTGACCCGAGCCGAAGTCAGATGCTTAACCAACTGAGCTACAGGTGTCCCCATAACATAGTTTTTTAAATGAATTTCCTTGATTTTTATTTATTGTTTTGCTATTACAATTGGCTCTTCAGAGAAAAAAAACCTCCTTGTTATTCATCTGTTGTTGTCCCCGTGTATCAGCTGACTGGTATTCCCACAGAAAGTGTTTATTTTCGAATGTGTAGTTCATGTACTATTCATTATAGTTTCAGTTATGGCTCGAGTAGTTATAGGATATAAAACAATAAATGCCATGCTTCTGTCTCATCAAGTGGTTGTAGTTAAAGGGCTTCCCGGTCAGCAGCCATCTATAAACCTAATTTCCTGCTGTGTTAGTGGAACCAGAGTATCTTACGGGATGCGGGGATGTTACGGGTAATGTTAGGTTTCCCCCCATAGTTTATTGTCATTAAGGTGGTTTGTGTGATGTCTTACACACAGGGCACATCCGGATCTCAGACCTGGGGTTAGCGGTGGAGGTCCCGGAGGGCCGGACCATCCGAGGAAGAGTGGGGACCATTGGCTACATGGGTATGTGAGGGGCCACTTTGATGCCCTCGCTCTCTCCCCGGGTGCCCACACGCTCAGGGCACACCTGAGACCAGGTCCGCACCACCTGGAGGGGCAGGGCCACGGCTCTGGGTGGCCGAGGGCGGGCCCTCCTCGGGAGTGGGTCTTCCCAGGAGCACCGCTTTCCCCTTCGTCCCGACTCTGCGGCAGTTTGCTCCGCGCTCCGGGATAGAACAGACTGTAACCTCTCTGTTGAAACATGAGCCACGCGCCATCAAGCCCACCGCTCTGAAGCGGGTTTCAGCACGCTCACGGCACCATGCAGCCACCACCAGGGCATCGCCCTCACCTCCAGAACGGAGCCCGCGCCCGTCCGCATCCCCTCCCACCCCGACCCCGCGCACGGGTCTGTTCCTGTACACGCAGTCACACTCTCTTGGGCCATGTGTGTCTGGCTTCTATCCCTGAACACATTTCCAAGGTTCATGTTGTAGCAAATGTTAAGTTTATAATTGATTTGTAAGTAATTACAAGAAAATTTAAAACCAAAATGTAATTTACATTTCCTGTATTTGTTGTGCAGCTCCTGAAGTCATCAATAATGAAAACTATGCATTTAGTCCTGATTGGTGGGGACTTGGCTGCCTGATATATGAAATGATTCAGGGGCATTCTCCATTCAGAAAGTTCAAAGAGAAGGTCAAGCGGGAGGAAGTGGAGCGCAGAGTGAAGAAGGACGCGGAGGAGTACTCCAGGAGGTTTTCCGAGGACGCCAAGTCCCTCTGCAGGATGGTGGGTCGCGCTCCGGGGGGCCGGGCTGCGCGGCTCCTCCGCCCCATTGCAGTTGTCGCCACCAGCGCTGGGGATGCCCGCCGAGCCGGCTCCCCACCAGGCTGGCGCCACACGTCCTGCCCTCGTCCAGGAAATGACACGGTCGGGCTTCAACCAACGGGAGCAAAGCAGAGCAGCTTTCTCCAAGGGTGCAGCTGACAGGGAAGGCGGGGCCAAGGTCATCATCTCCTGCGAAGCTAGAGATAAAGCGGAGTCTTCAGTGTCTTAGACTCAGTGAGGCTTTCCTGTCTGCCCATGTTTCTTTCCTCTTTAACCAGCTGCCAGGGATCATGGTCACAACAGACACCCTGACCCGGCGGCCCCCACGTGCCCACCGCCTTCCTGGATGTGTCAGGGCCCTGCGAGGCTGCGGGGCGGGTGGAGGCCGAGCAGTGGCTGTGTGATGGACGGTGGAACCGAAGTGGCTTGTAGGAGGGTGAGGAAGCGGGGCTGAAGGGGCAGAGGCGGACTCTAGGCAGGGAGTGAGCCCAGCTTGTTGGAGTCTGGGGGCACATGGAGGGGACGGGTGTAGGGAGAGAGTGGCAGGGGCGGGGGGGGGGCGGTGAGGACCGGGTCGTTGGTGAGGCCGGGCGTGGGCCCCCAAGCGGGCGTGGGACCACCAGCCGCTACACCGAGTAGAGCGGTAACTTAGGTGAGTCGTCGTGGCTGAAGAGTTCCTGTTTTGTTTCCCTCTCCCGTTGTTTCCATGTGTCATGTGACCCGTGATCTGGCCGTCACCGGACTGTGGAAGCTCGCGGGCCTTCTTACGGCCAGTTCATGGCGCTTGGAGCTGGCGGTGCTGAGTCAGCACCCCCACATGTAACAGTACTCTGGCCAAGCTGCTATTTGACCAAGTGCTTGCGCTCCGCCATGCACTGATAAGGGCTGCAGAGTGTAAAAATATGAAGGTGGGAAGAGCCGGCCTGTAAGCAACGGCAGGCCTAGAACAAACATGAAGAATAACTGTAGTGGAAAAGCAGGATTTGATGGGTGCCATAAACAAGGGAGAAGCCGGGGCTCAGGCCTTTCCAGGCTGGGGAAGTGCTGTTCCCTGCGAGGGGTGCCGGGAAGGGAAGCAGTGCCCGGGTGAGTGCCCGTGCTGGGGCTCGCAGCTCTGGCTTGGAGGTCGGACCAGGGGCTGCGTCTCCGCCCCCCACACCACGTTTACCTCTCTGGGCCTCCGGGGTCCCGCGTCCAGGCTGTGGATGGTGACCACCTGTCCCTCACAGGCTTGCCAGGAGGAGGTGGTGCGAGTGCGCATGTGCCGGGCCTGGGAGCACAGATCCGCAGCGGCCGCTGGGCAGACACAGCTGCTGCTTGGGGAGGGGGTGTCTCGGGAGGCAAGGGCAGTTGCAGGGGACAGCGCTTGTGGGGACAGGTACTTGCAGGGAGGGGTGCAAGCTTCTGCGAGGCCCCTCGCCCTCTCTACCTGCCCCCAGCGCTCTGCACCTGTGCCGAGTGCGTGGCCCTGACATGGTGTGAGGGCAGGTGTCGCACTTGTGCTGGACGGAGCAGAAGGAAGGGGTGAGGAAAAGCCGGCTGTTTACAGTGACCCGACCAGGAGGCCAGGGTGGGGCCTGACAGCCGGACACCTTCCTGTAGTCTTCAGAGCTCTCTGATGGGCCGTCTCCTCTAACGCTCACAGTGGATTTCTGGGCTATTTTCTTAGCCTCGGTTGGAAAGTGAAGAATTTTATTTTTGTAACGTACGTAGTCCATGGCGGTGGGCAGACTTGAACCCCAGCTTTCTGACCACAAGTCCAAGGCCATTGGGTGAGTGGGTGTTGGCAACCGGCTGGATGATGGGGCCACCGAGCCCTGAGATGTGGGGATGTACTTGGCACCACAGTTAGTGTCAGATCTGTTTCTGGGTAACAGAGGGTGTGAAGAATAAGCTGCATCGAGCACATCTTTCTGAGCCGTCGCCCTGGCTGGGTGCTGGGGCCCCGACAGTGAGCGGAAGCCGCCCCCCTGCCCCGTCCTGGACGCCAAGTCCCAGCAGCTACCCACGTGTGTCGTCACAGCAGTAGTGACAGTGTGCTGAGGGAGCTCTGAGGCAGGGAGCTGGAGCCTGAGCGAGCCAGGCCCCGGGTCTTGGAGAGAGAGCCCCAGGCGCGTGCAGGCCGTGGGTCCGCGGGGTCGAACGAGGTGGGCATGTGCTGTACCAGGGGTTGATTTCTGTTCAGAAAGGCGGTGGGTGCCGGCTGTGAGGCAAGGCCAAGGTCAGCAAACTTTCCTGTGAGGGTCCCGGGGCCTCACAGGGTGCTCCATGGCTCCTGTGCACAAGCTGCCCCGGGCCCAGCGCAGGTAACGGCCGGCTGTGCTCTGATGGAACCTTCCGTAGGAGCTCAGGAGCTTCGCGGGCCTGCTCCCCGGTGCCCTGGAGGCCCGGCTTTCCCGTGTTGCTTTGAGCGCCCAGCCTTACTGACTGATAGTAATTGTGGACAAAGGCCTCTGTGAATTGGTAACAATGATGAGTGTGCGAGGAAGGAATACTTAGGAAGGGGTACTGACTGCTCACTTGAGGAACATACGATTTCTGCCTCATCTGAGTTCCTCAGTGATCTAGCTAATGAGTAGAGAACTTTCTGGTTATAAAGGTAACATAGCGTTAAAATGGTATTTCTGATGTTCTTGGCAGTTTTTTCCTTTAAAAAAAAGTCCCTTAATTTTTACATGGCTAAAATTTTTTCCTCAAAGACTGACTTAGCCAAATTTTTTTTTTGTTGGTGGCTCAAGGGTTATTTCCTTAGTTTCCTCTCCTTTTGGAAGCCCCGTGGAGTCTACGTTAGAGAAATCTGAATTAAGGAGGTTTGGTCGAAACTTTGAAATCTGAACAACTGTGTTTGGATGGAGGTGCTCTTTGCTCCCCCTAATTCCCTGGTTGTTATTAACTGAGGTTTTTTGGGTTCTCTCTCGTGTCCCAGGAGCTTAACCTGACTCTGTCTCTGCCTCTTGCGCAGTTACTCACCAAGAACCCGAAACAGCGGCTGGGCTACAGGGGCGGAGCAGAAGAAGTGAAGGGACACCCCGTGTTCAAGGACATTAACTTCAAGAGGCTGGAAGCAAATATGTTGGAACCCCCTTTCTGTCCTGATGTAAGCACGTTGCCTAGAGAGGAGCAAGGGTCACGTGACCCGGCGATTTTCTTTTTTTTTCCAGGAGATAGAGTCACCCGGTGCAGCCTGGCTGTGCTGGGGGTGCTCCGCGGTCCCCCAGCCCCTGCCATGTGCCTCTCTGTCCCCACGGGCCCTCACGGGCCTTCCTGGCAGCCTCCCCCGGCTCTGCCCTGCAGACCCTCAGCACTGCCCCGCAGCCTTGTCGGCGCGCCCGCAGGGCCTTGCGTGTTCCGGCATCCCCTTCCTTGTGCCAGTGCGGGATGGCTCCTCTTTAGTCCGGGAAGCACTCGGGCTCTGCGCGTCCCCAGGTCCTGGCTGCACACCTGCATCTGGAGGTCGCCCCAGCCTCCCCATGGGGGCCGCACCGAGGGCCCGGCTTGCACCCACGCCTGTGGGAACACGTGCGGGCAGAGAGCCCACGTGGATGCAAGTGTGAACGAGCGGAAGCAGCTTGGCCTCCCTCGGAAACCGCCTGCTGCAGGCACCGCGCAGAGCAGTGAGGAGGAGGGCGTCCTGCAGGGGTGAGGGGAGCCAGGTTACAGCTGCAGCGGTACTTGTTCCGCACTGCAGTGTGCTGCACGGGCGTCCTTCCTGTTAGCTCACGCCCCGCAGGGTCACTGAGTGCCCACCGCGGGTGCGACACAGCCCTGGGGATTCAGGCCACGGCGGGGACAGGAAAGCCTGCGCACACAGGCAGCGTCAGCTTACGGGCTGAGCAGACCCCTGGCCAGTGAGCGTGCGCCGCAGCGGCTTCCCGTGGGCCGTCGGGCCGAGAGGAGCCGGGAAGGAGGGCAGCCTGCTCCGGGGCCGGCCGGGGCTGCGGGGCTCTTCTGTGTGTTCTGCTGAGCGCGACCAGAGGGGCCCGCGGGTGGGCGGCGCTGTCTGCCGCGGGGGCAGGACGGGCTCTGGGCCTTCAGCCCCGGCTGCGTCCTCACCGGCGCCCCCGGACTGTCTCCCTCCCGAGTGCGGCCACCACTCGCTCCCTTTCCCTGCTGTGTGGGGACCGGACGGCTAGCAGCTGCTGTGAGGCGTGGAAGCTCACTCGTTTGTGCCGCTGCTGGCACAGTCAGGGCGTCTCCCAGAACTGCCGGTGCCACTTGCATGGTCACGGTTTGGCCCGTAGCTGCAGAAGCACAGGCGGCTGCGTGGAGGAGGCCATGGCCCAGGCTTGGCCCCTCCCTGCTTGCTTGCCCCTGAGGGCGTCCGCAGGGCCCGTGGCTGAGGAGACTCCCTGGCAGGAGGGAAAGGCTTCAGGTACGGTGTGACCGGGTCCGTTTCATTCGCGTCGTGTTAGTGATCAAGGGACCGAAGCCGTGTCAGAGGCCAACCCTGTGTTCTCCGCACGCAGCCGCGGGCAGTGTACTGTAAGGACGTTGTGGACATCGACCGGTTCTCCACGGTGCAGGGGGTCTACCTGGACAACACCGATGGCACTTTCTACGGCCAGTTTGCCACAGGCTGTGTCTCCATCCCCTGGCAGAACGAGGTACCGCTGGTCTCCACGGGGTGTGGCGCCAGGGGGAAAACCGTGTGTGTGTGCGTGTGTTTGGAGGTGACGCACGCACAGGAGGGGGACAGCTGTCCAAAACGGGTCTCACTTTGGAAGCGGGCTTGGCTGGCGCCCGGTGCCCACGGTACTGGCCTGCTCTGGGGGTGCTGCACTCAGAGAGGGGACGAGGCCGCCGGGGCACCAACCCTGAGAGGGAGTCAGGGCGCAGGAGAGAGGAGGGAATGGGGGTGCCCCCGGAGTGCCGGGCACGGGCGGCGGGTGGGAAGGGGCCGACTGACCTCACGGCGTCCCCTGCTTCTCTGCCCTCTGTGGATGCAGATGATCGAATCGGGTTGTTTTAAGGACATCAACGAAAGTGACACTGAAGAATATGTGGCATTAGGTCTTGGAGAGAAGCTGCATCGCCCGGTTCCCAAGCCGAAGAGAGGCTTCTTCTACAGACTGCTCAGGAGAGGGGTAAGGGCGAAGAGCACGCTGTCACTTGGGCTTTTTAAAAAACGCGATGTGTTAAAAGGCGAGAACTGGAACGTTAGCGCTCCAGCGATAGGGGGCTCCTTGAGCCCCACCAGGAAACCCCTCACAATGCTGTTTGCTGTGGGTGTGAAGACTCTGTTCTGATCCAGAAAGAGAAAAGGGCAGGTCCCTGTCTCAGTGACAAAGCACTTGAGCTTGTGGCGTGGAGAGCGGTCAGGACGGTGCAGCCCCGTAAGCTACTGTGGCCTGTCCTGACTTCGCAGCCGCTGCCTCGCTAGTGGGCTTTCACTGCCGACCCGAGGAGTGGTTGCTGGCACTTCCTGGAAGTATCTAGAAATGGTTTTCCTAGTGAAGGTCTTCTCCTTGGACTGGTGGGTTATCCTGCTCGGCACCCTTTCAGCTCCCAAAGACCTTGTTCAGACCTGGTCCACGAACACTCGAATCCATGTTTGTTCAGCATAAAAAACAGCCTTGGGTGGGAAAGGTCGGTCGGGTGCGCCCACCGTGACCACGTTTCCTTGGAGAACAGGAAGGCGTGCGCAGCGACTGGTGCCCAGACGCGCCCTGCACGCTGGCCTGTGCTGAGCGGGGACCGGCAGGGACACTCCTGGGGCAGGAGGGACCACCCGGCGCTCTCGGGGTGGGGGTCGGGGGGCTCGTTCCCTTGCGGGCCCAGCTCGGGGTGAAGGAACTGGAATTGAGTGTGCGACAGAGACCGTGAGTCTGAGACGCGTGTGTGGGTGTGTGAGTGTGAGAACTGACCGGAACAGCTTCCATCCCGGGAGGGGAGTGAGAGGAAGCTGCGGCTCAGCCCTGAAGTCGGCCCCTCCCGAGGCTGTAAAGTGGCCCCTCCAGCGGCGGGCGGCGGCGGCCGGCAGGAGGAGGCTGACCGCGCCACTCCGCCGGGTTGCAGGGCTGCGTTAGCAGTGTCCCCAGCGACAAGGAGGAGCTGTGACCACCGCAGAGCCGCCGCGCCCAGGAGCTCGCGCTCGGTGTTTGACCCCATCTGTGAACAGCAATAAACGTGACGCCTCGCGAAGCGAGCCCCCCGAGTCTGCAGACCTCTCTCTATTCCTGCCCGAGCCGCCTTGTCCCCAGAGCCGGGTGAGGACAAAGGCACGTGTGGGCCCCGGACGCCCAGGAACCCCCGCGGTGGACACGGTGTGGTGGGCGCCAGCGCCACCTGCCCACGGAGAGGGGAGAAGGGAGCCCTTGGGCGTCCGCCCGAGAGTGTCCAGAGCCGAGGGTCCGGTTCCTCAGCCCAGAGTGTCCACCGGTGTCATGGGGGGGGTGGGCAGGCCGCCCCCGCCTCCCCCAGGGCCCCCGCCTCCCGGAGCCTTTGCCCGCCTGCATTCACACGGACACGTGGAGCCGCGGCCGAGCTGTGCCTGCGTGTGCGTCCTCCGGGCGCTGCTGGGCTCCTGCAGGGGCTCCGCACCCTGAGGCCAGGGCGCGGCGTCAGGGGCGCTCACCCCGAGTCAGAGCTCCCAGAGAGCCCCCGGGGCGGCCGCTCGGGCAAGGCGGTGGGGCGTTGGCGCCCAGCGCTTAGGAGCTTCCCCCCGAGGCTCAGGGACGCCTGCTGCCCCGAGAAGGCGGGGCCCCTAACCCGAGGCGGGAACGCGGGCTGCGTAGCCTGGGGAGGGCGCTCCCACCCACGGGCGCCGCGCAGAGGGGACGCGGGGGCGGAATCCGGGCTTCTCCGCGTGCGCGCGCGGGGCCCTCCCCGGGCTCGGCCGCGGGTCCCCGGGTCCCCAGGCAGGTGGCTCGCTGCCCGCGCTGCCTTCGCGGACGCCTGTGCCCGGACGGGGCTTCCCGAGCGCGTTGACCCCCCGCGTGTCTGAAACTGGTTTTCCGTGCGTGTTGACGGCAGCCTGGAGCCGGGCAGCGCCGGGCCAGTGCCCCCCGACCCCCAGCCATGTCCTTCCAGACCTGCGGACCTTGATCCCAAGCCGGCTTTATGTCGGGGGGGGAGGGGGGTAGACAAGCCACCGTCATTTTAGGGATGGCTCCTCTTCAGATTGGGGCCCTGTCTCCAGAGTGGAGCCGGCAGGAGGCGGGACGGACCTCAGCCTCTTGGTAAAACAGCATTTAGTAGCCGCCACCCGCTCAGTGAGTATGTTAGTAACCGTGGGAGAGCCGTGCTGCTCTCGGTAAAAGTCACCGCAGTTTAAAGAAAATAAAAACCACCTTTATTCCAAGCACCCACTTATGTTCGGAGGCCTTCCGGACACTTCCATCAGGACGGGCACTGGGCGGTGGTGCGTGTGTTTGCCTTCATCCCTTCCGGGGCCCCTCCTGCCCCTCACACCGGTGGAGGCCACCTGTCCGCAGAGCCCTGGCTGTGGGGGAGCCTGAGGGGCCTTATGCCCTCCGCGGTGGGGGTGCACAGCTCCAGGGACCAGTTCAGTCCTCTCCCCCCCCACCCCCCAAGCCAGTCTGAGTGTCTTCAAGCCGGAGTGAAGAGTCCTCACTGAGAAACAAATCTAAGGAGGATTTCACAGACCGGAAACATCACGTATTGACTGGTCTTCCCTCTCTGGTTATAAGCAAGTACACATTTATTATGGAGAGTTTTGAAATTAAAAAATACACAATGAAAAATCTATGTTTAATATCAGCCACTGTCCAAAGATCATCCCTATCAGCAGTTTATTCTGTATATAATTTGTAACTCATCTATTTCTTGCCAGGCCATTGAAATATTATCTGGCGGCTTCATCTTTTACTGCACATTTAGGCCATCGTGTATCAAACCATCCAAACAATCGTCGCTTCCAGCTTTCTTTTTTTTAAAGTTTTTTTTTTAAACATTTATTTATTATTAAGAAACAGAGACAGAGCATGAGCAGGGGAAGGTCAGAGAGAGAGACACACACAGAATCTGAAGCAGCTCCAGGCTGTGAGCTGTCAGCACAGAGCCCGACGCGGGGTTCGAACCCACAAACTGTGAGATCATGACCTGAGCTGAAGTTGGACGCTTCACCAACTGAGCCCCCCAGGCGCCCCCTAGCTTTCTCGTTACTATAAGCAATGGGACGGACGTCCCTGTACCGTCATCCTTGCGCGCACACACAATAGTGTTTCTGGGGCAGAATCTTATTCGGGAATCCCTTGGTTAGCGTGTATAGACAGTGAGATAATAGCTACAAGAAAGAGCTAAAGCAATTAAAAGTGGCTTTCCGTAGGCTTTCTGCCTATTTTCACTGAGGCAGGCAGAGGAATGCTGTTTTCTTTAGAAGCACCATCTGACTTTTTCAGCTGACCACGTCTGTGTATTACTAAGATAATAAACAGAGGTGCCTGGGGGGCTCAGTAGGTTGAACATCTGACTCTTGATTTCGGCTCAAGTCATTATCTCACAGTTTGTGAGATCAAGCCCCATATCAGGCTCTGCACTGACAGAGTAGAGTCTGCATGGGATTCTCTCTCTCCCTCCCTCCGCCCCTCCCCTTCTCGTGCTCTTTCCTCTCTCTTAAAATAAATAACTACACTTAGAGTAAAAAAAAAGATTAAAGTAAACATCATATTGTAAAACTTATTTGTTTTCCCCACATAAAGCACAATTACACACTAAAACAGGTACCTATGAGAACAAATTGCTATTCTGAAAATTTTTTAAAATTTCCTCTCCCACCAAAAATGTCTTCAAAGTTCCCTGTTAGTTTCACCAAAAGCTAGGTGTTTTTTTTTTTGGTAAAGCTGTTGATTATATATGAAGTATTTCTGGGGCACCTGGATGGCTCAGTCAGTTAAGCATCCAGCTTCAGCTAGGTCATGATCTTGCTGTTTGTAAGTTTGAGTCCCGTGTGGGGCTCTTTGCCATTAGCTCAGAGCCTGGAGCTGCTTTGGGTTCTGCGTCTCTCTCTATCAAAAAATAAAACAAACTCTAAAAAAGTTGTTTAAATAAAATTAAAAATTAAATGAAGTATTTTTCTTTTTTTTTTCCTGTGGCAAAACATACATACTGTACATAAAATACACCCTCTTAACATCGTTAAGTTTCCAGTTTGGTGGCATTAAGTATATTCACATTGTTGTGCAGCCGTCACTGCCATCTGTCTCTAGACTGATCTTGTGAATCTGACACCCTGTCCTCACTAAATACTAACTCTCCTTTCTCCCCCGCAGCCCGTGGCTCCCACCATGTACTCTCTGTGTCTCTGAATTTAACTACTCTAGGAACCTCATATAAATGGGATCATATAGGATTTGTTCTTCTGTGACTGGCTTATTTATTTAAAAACTTTTTTTAATGTTTTATCTATTTCTGAGAAAGAGAGAGAGAGAGAGAGCAGGAGATGGTCAGAGAGAGAGGGAGACACAGAATCCGAAACAGGCTCCAGGCTCTGAGCTGTCAGCACAGAGCCCAACGCGGAGCTCAAACCCATGAACCGTGAGATCATGACCTGAGCCAAAATCAAGAGTCAGATGCTTAACTGACTGAGCCCCCCTGGTGTCCTGGGATTTCCTGCCTTTTTAGGGCTGAAGAATATTCCATTGTGTGGATGGACTACACTGTCTGTCCATCTGCTGATGGGGCTTTGGGTTTCCACCTTTGGGCTGCTGGGAACAGTGTACGGATATTTCTGAGACCCTGGTGCCAATTCTTTTGGGTAAATACCCAGAAGTGGGATTGCTGGGTCGTAGGGTAATTCCATTTCTAATTTAAAAATATATATATTTTATTTATTTTTGAGAGAGAGATAGAGATAGGATGAACAGGGGAGGGTCAGAGAGAGAAGGAGACACAGAATCTGAAACAGGCTCCAGGCTCTGGCTGTCAGCACAGAGCCCGACGCGGGGCTCAAACCCACGAACTGCGAGATCATGACCTGAGCTAAAGTCGGACGCTTAACCGACTGAGCCACCCAGGCGCCCCTCCATTTCTAATTTTTTGAGGAACCTCCACACTGTTCTCCACAGCAGCTGCACCCATTTGCATCCCCACCAACAGTGCACAGAGTTCCAGTTTCTCCACATCCTCCTGAACGTGTCATTTTTAAATGGCTTTTTGGCGTTCTACTATATAAAAGTACTAATGTTTCTACCAATACCTTTCTGTTGGACATTTATGTTTTGACCTTTTGATATTATCGTTAGTTGCATTAACACCTTTGTGCCTCCAGCTTTGAGTGCTTATCTAATAATGTCTTTATAGTCACACTTAAAATATTTATAATATTTAATGTTTGTTTATTTTTGAGAGACAGAGTGAGAGTGGGGGAGGGGCAGAGAGAGGAGACACAGAATCAGAAACAGGTACCAGGCTCTGAGCCGTCAGCACAGATCCCGACGTGGGGCTTGAATTCATGAACCATGAGACCATGACCTGAGCTGAAGTCGGACGCTTAACGGACTGAGCCCCCCAATAACAGTCTTAAGTATATGCTAAGTCAAATTAGCATTTGTGACTTAGAAGGCACATTACACCCCACGTGGACCTCACTTATTAACCCTGCAGTCAGTGCTAGCCCGGCGTCTTCACAAAGTCTTCCTGACTCTCGTCCCCAGGCCGGGTGAAGAGCCCCTCCCCGGGCTGGAGTGTAGAGCAGTGAATCAAAGACGTGCTCAGAGCCTGCATGATGCTCCCAGCCTAGTTACACAGCCGCCAGTAACCAGGGCACTGTCTTACGTCTGTCTGGGCTGGGGTAGGACACCGTGAACTGGGCAGCTAATACACTATAGAGATTTATTTCCCACAGTTCTATGCTCACATGGCAGAGAGCACAGAGGGGAAGCGAGCTCTCTCCTGACTCTTACAAGGGCGCTAGTCCAGCCGTGCGGGGTGTGGGGGGGGAGGTCTGCCTTCTTGACCTCATCTAATCCTAATGATCTGAATAATGGACAGTTATGGAGATCTGAACTGAAAGACGACTGGACCAAAGACAGACACTGAAGAAAATCTTCATCTCATTAATGGATACTAAATTACCGGGGACCCGAGAGGGGTCCCAAGAGGTAGCACCTATGACCTAAGTACAGAGGGGGCATAGACAAGAGGGGCGGAATGAGCCAAGGACAAAAGTGAATGACACAAGAAGTAAACAGGATCAGAGAGAAAATGAGAGGTACTCTGACTTTATATTCTTTGTGAGATACATTCTAAAGACATAAAAAGTATAGGGGTGCCTGGGTGGTTAAGTGTCTGACTCTTGATTTCAGCTCAGGTCACGATCTCAGTTTGTAAGACTGAGCCCTGCGTTGGGCTCTGCACTGTCAGAGTGCTTGGGATTCTCTCTCTACCCCTCCCCCGCCCATGCGCACACACGCTCGTGCACTCTCTCCCCCCACCCCCCAAAAAATAAAAAATACACTTGGAGCATTTGAGTGGTTCAGTCGGTTAAGCGTCCAACTCTTGATTTTGGCTCAGGTCATCTCACAATTCATGAATTCGAGCCCTGAATTGGGCTCTGTGCTGGCAATGCAAAGCCTGCTTGGGATTCTCTCTCCCCGCCCCCCCATCAAAAAATAAACAAACATTTAAAAAAACTTACAAAAGACTCTTTTTTTTTTAATGTTTTATTTATTTCAGAGAGAGAGACAGTGTGAGCAGGGGAGGGTCAGAGAGAGAGGGAGTCACAGACTGAAACAGGCCCCAGGCTCTGAGCTGGCAGTCAGCACAGAGCCCGACGCGGGTCTCGAACCCACGAACCGTGAGATCATGACCTAAGCGAAAGTCGGACGCTTAACCGACTAAGCCACCCAGGCGCCCCAACAAAAGACTCTTTAAAAAACCCTATAGTATAAATCTGAATCAGGTGCACAACAATGTTCATGTACTTAATGCCACTGAACTGTACACTTGAAAATGTACAATGGTCAATTGTACACTCATTACTACAATAAATAAGAATGAAAATAATTGAGATATACACTCATGATTTCTCAACTCTGCTCTGAAAGGCCCAGAAGCAGTGATACCCCCACAGCAGCGAGCATACCTGGAGCCCAGCTCTTGGTTTCTAAATACCATTCTCTACTGAAGAGTCAGGGCTCCAGACATGGCCGATTCCAGGTCTGAGGAAGGAAAGATGGGCTGGGAACAGCCTGCTGTGACATAAAATGAGAAGGTGCTCAAGAAATGATGGGGTGTGTCCAAAGGACACAAGAGCTACCTTGAAGGGCATTCCATTGAATCGGGGACAATTTGAGCTTCAATAAAGAATAATGGTGAAACTGGATATGACACATATAATTTTTAAGATTCAGAGAAGAGAAGGGAGGGAGGGAACGGATGCGACATGGGGGCGGGGGGAGGCAAGCTCTTCCTCAGGGAGGAGAGCCAGGCAGTTAAAGCAGAAGAAATGAGGGAGTTCCAACAGCCACCACTTTGCAGCTCCCAGCCTGACAGCCGCCTCAGGCCGGGCTCGCCAGGGGATGCCGGACCCGCTGGTAGGAGGCTTCTGGGTAACAGGGTGTTCCCACAGGCCCGGAGATCAGCCGAGAACGGCCACATTCTTTACTTTGTACGAAGTATTTGAAATAGGTTTATAGCACATCTCAGTTCAGAGTTACTACCTTTCTTTTAAAAACATTTTTTTAATGCTTATTTATTTTTGAGGGGGAGAGAGAGGGAGAGAGACAACATGAGTAGGGGAGGGGCAGAGAGAGAGGGCGACACAATGTGTGTGTCAGCACAGAGCACAACACGGCTCCAACTCACGAACCACGAGATCATAAACTGAGCTGAAGTCAGACACTTAACTGACTGAGCCACCCAGGTGCCCCTCCCTGTTATCTTTTTATAAATGGGTTTTTTTTCAAATTTATTTTTGAGAGAGAGACAGAGGGGAGGGGCAGAGAGAGGGGGGGGACACAGAATCTGAAGCAGCTCCAGGCTCTGTCCTGTCAGCAGAGCCTGACGCGGGGCTTGAACTCACGGACCTTGAGATCATGACCTACGCTGAAATCAGACACTTAACTGACTGAGCCACCAGGTGCCTCAGGGACTATGCCATTTTTTAAGGCTTAGACACCAGACCAAACTGCACACCCACCTATGTTCATCTTTAACGGCTCTGTTTTGGACCATGCCAAACTTTTCCCTGAACTTAAAAAAATCTGCTTTCATGACAGTCCCTTACCAAAAGGCGTTCCTGGAAGTTTTCCTGTCAGGATTATAGTAAGTTCTGGGCAGGTGACTTTCTTCCTGCTGTGGCTGAAACGGCCATTATCTGTTGTGGGCAAGTAAGGTCTCATGACTCCGCCTCTCTGGGCTGGTTTAGAATTTGGCTTAGGACCATATAAACAGAATAATCCAATGTAACAGGAGCTTAAACAAAACAGAATTAGGTTTCTGTCCCGCAGATTTTCATCTCTGACAAGTCCAGACGTGGGCGGGCAGGCCAGAATAGCATCTCCACCCAGTCATCTGGGCCCTGGCTCCTGCCAGCTCCATCATGCCAGGATGTGGTTTTCATCCTCGTGACCGACGATGACTTCTCAAGTGCCAGCCACTATATCCCCACGGGAGGCAGGCAGCGGGAGGAGTCTCTCACGGACTTCGGCCACGTGGGCCCCTCCAGCACAGATGAAGCAGTTCGTGGCCTGATCCCGGGATGCCGCCTTTGCCTTAGTTGGTTACGAGCAAGCCACCAGGGACAGGCCACACTCAAGGGGGGAGGGCTGTACAAGGGCATGAATATGGGGAGGGGGTCACTGCACTGTCTTAAACGTTGGCAGAGCACAGCGCCTGACGGCCTGGAGCCCGGCCACTGCTGTGCCCGAGCTGGTACGTGGCCTGGCCCCGTGGACAGGGTCTTTATTAACATCAGGGAACTGGGACCTGGAGGCTGGTAGCGATGCTCTTTCCCCGCTGCTGTCCCCTTAGGGACGCCTGTGGTGCTGCTGGGCTGCTCTTTACCGGATCGCCTGGGACAACCGACGGGCTCTGAGAAGGGGAGTTGTGGCTTGTGGGTCCATAGCAGGGCGCTGCCTGAGGGGGCTCTGGAGGGTTCCCACGGCGTGCGTCACCCTCCCCCTCCCAGGCAGCTCTGTCTGGCGCCAACCCGCCCCCTGCCAGGCAGGTGCGACGGCTGCCCTTCGGTGCCCCACTGTCCCCTGTGGTTCTCTGCTGGCTCGCCGACCTCCGCTCCAGCACCCTTCTCCGGGCCCGCCCCGCGCGAGGCAGGAGGCGCCCTACAGACACCTGCGGAGCGGAGTTCTCTCCCGCTCGGGTCGGGCAGTCACGGCTGTGGGTGGCGTCTCCGGGGTCTGAGCTGCTCCTTGCCGCACCAGCCTGAGCCTCTGCGGGCAGCAGGCACTCACCGGGCAGATTTTTACCCCCCTGCCTTCCCTAGGCCCCCGCTCCCCCTAGCGCTACAGACTCAGCGAGGCGCGGCACCTGCGCTGCCCACGGTACGGACCGACCCGCCGAGGCTGGGCCCCGCCCCCTGTCCCGCCCCGCCGGCCCCGCCCCGCGTCCCGCCCCGCCGGCCCCGCCCCGCCGCCCCCGCCCCTCCGGCCCCCCCCGCCCCTCCGGCCCCGCCCCCTGTTCCCCACCCCCCCGAGGCGCCGCTCTCCGCCCCCTCGGTTCCCCAGGACGCCGCCGTGATCCGCCCCGCTATTTGCCCCGCCCCTGCCGCACCTCTCCCCGCCCCTTGCCACGCCCCTTCTGCCCCGTCCCTAACCGCCCCCCGCCCCCCGCGCTCTCCGGAGAGTGGTGCGGTGATCTCAGCGGCGCGGTGATCTCAGCGGCTGCCCAGGGGGGCGACCCCGCGGAGCCGGCCGGCGCCTCGGCTGGTCATTGGCAGAGGTCGCCGCCACTGACTGTCAATCCCACTGGCCCGGCCTGGCCCCGCCCCGCCGGCGCAGCGTCGGGGGACGCACGGCCGCGAGGGCTGCCGGGACGGCTCCAAGATGGCCGGGATCTTCGGTTCCGCTCCTGTCTGCGGCCTCGAGCCCCATTCATTTCCTAGCTGCTGAGCGGCACCGCACGTCGGCTCCAGGGCTCCGGGGGCTGTCCCCGCGGCGCGGGAGGCCGCCATGGCAACCCTGGAAAAGCTGATGAAGGCCTTCGAATCCCTCAAGTCCTTCCAGCAGCAGCAGCAGCAGCAGCAGCAGCCGCCGCCGCCGCCGCCTCAGCCTCCTCAGCCGCTGCCGCAGGCGCAGCCGCCGCTGCCTCAGCCTCAGCCGCCGCCCCCGCCGCCGCCGCTGCCGCCCCCCGGTCCGGCCGGGGCCGAGGAGCCACTTCACCGACCGTGAGTACCTGGCCCGCTGCAGCCCCGGCCCAGCGACGGCCGGGAGCGGCGGCGTCCCTGCAGACCCCGGCCCCGCGGCCCCCGAGCTCGGGGCGCATCCTCGCCCTTCCTGGTGCGAGACCCCGGCTCCCCCGCGTGGGTCTGCGCCGCTCCGCGGGCGGGCACGGCCTCCCCGGCCTGCCCGAAGGCGCCGACGCGGGCACGGCCGCAGTCCTCTGCCTCCCCCGGCGTGCGAAGTTCGGGAGGGAACTTGCTGCCTTAGGTTTGCGAGAAACGGGCTGTGCTGTGAGCAGAACTCGGAGGAGCCGGGGCCGCCGCTTCCCTTCCCTCTCCTCTCCCAGAGGGAGGAGCGCCGGGGCGCAGGGCACTTCGCGGCGAGCCAGGCATTGGAGCTGGGGTGCTGGGGGGACAGTGATGACATCATGCCTTTAGGCTGGCGAGGGTTGGGAGGGCGCGGGACGTTCTTTTCCGGGGGGCGCCTGAATCGGCCTGTGAGCTGAGGCTGCCGCTCTCCAGGCCTTCCTGTCACCTCGGGGGTCGGCAGCGACGGGATTGGAGGCGTCGGGACGAGAGCCGCTAGGCTAAGCTCAAGTTTGTCTGCAGACACCGGACTTGGGCTGCCGAGTCCGTGGTGGGCTGCTCGGAGGGGTGTTATTAAGAAGTGAGAAATAGTAGAATTGGCTTGAACATTAGAAAGAGGTGACTGAGGTTTGTTGCCTGTTTTGAGTTGGAAGTGAAAGCAGCCCCCTGCCGGGGGCCAGGTCGGTGGCTGCGGTGAGCGCTGCGCGTTACAGCAGGAGCGTGCGGCCCGCCGCGCTCCGCGTGCGCCGCGCTCCCGGTGCCGGCTCGCGTTTCCTTCACCGGTGGCCCCTGGCACCGTGTGCGAGCTCGGGGTCTCTCTTGCTTGTGCCCGGGAGAATTTCTGAAACGGGAAAAGAGACCAGACCTTCCGACAGCGCCCAAGCACCTCCCCCCGCAGTCCTCGTGGGCTGAGGGCCCAGGGTGGGCGCGCTGTGCTGCGTTCAGGCCCTTCTCTCCCCCAGGGCGTTTTGTTGCCCATGTGGTTGTGTGCGAGGCGGCATTTAATGGGGACGGTTTTTGAGAGGCAGAGGCTTTAAGAAACTCCCTCTGTTACGACTGATCCATTTTTATAAAGGTTTTCTTATTTGTTAGGTTGCTGACGTGATCCTTGCTGCCTCCCGAGCGTTTAATTAGAAAGTGGGGATTATGGGGAGTCATGTTGGCTTGTCTGTTAGGCTAAAACTTAGAAACAGAGGCGCCGTGGGGCGCAGTTTGTTAGGCTTCCGACTCTTGATTTTGGCTCAGGTCATGATCTCCTGGTTTGTGGGATGGAGCCCTGCATTGGGCTCTGCACTGACAGCACAGAGCCTGCTTGGGATTCTCTCTCTCTGTCTCTGTCCCTTTGCCCCTCCCCTGCATGCTCTCTCTCTCTCAAAAATAGACATTTAAAAAATTAAGAAATTAATTTTTCTTCTAAGAGGTGAAAAACCTCGGTTTGGATATTTAGAGAAAAAAATTTTTAAACAGGTTGACTTATTTCTACAACAACTAATTTATAATTGTAATTCATTCCAGAGTCGTAATTGGTCCCGGAGGTAGGTGGCATGGAAGTTCATACATTGCGTGGCTCTTGCCAACAGGAAGCATAAAGCCGGGCTCTGGGTGGGAAGGGAGACCTTACTGCTGTCACTGTCTGTAGGCTGAGCAAACACTTGGTCTAAAAATACTGCATGTTTCTTACGCTGATTTGACAGAATCTGAACTTGCTTAACCTCAGAATATGGATAGAAAGAGGTTTTTTCCTAAAGCTGGCTTGACAAAAGTAGATAGATATTGTTCATTACTTTACGTTAAGGTAATGCATGATGGACTTATTTTAAAAGTGTAATCTATTATTTTCACGTAAGCAGTACATTCATGTGATGCAAATTCTAAAATTACAAAAGGTAATAATTAAGATGTCTCTCTCCCACTCTTTTCTCCTGAGTACCTAACTCTGTTCCCAGAGGCACGCACTGTTCTACTTCTTGTGTATCCTTACAGATATAATCCATGCACACGTGAAGATAGATTTTAAGTTATTTAAAACAAAAGTATTTCAGAATAGTAACTTTTAAAGGTTCTTAGCATGCTCTGAAATCAACTACATTGGCCTACTTGTAGTTATTTTCAATCAAATGCATAAATATCATATTTTTAGGCACTTTGCTGTTGAGAAAGCAGGTATTCATTAATTTCGAGTAACAAATTCAAAATTGGATCTTGGCATTTCTGTTCAGGTGCTTCAGCTGAAAAACCCATTCCCCGAATTGTCCAGAAACAATTTAGAAAGGATGTGTTCTATTTTTATGGCTCTGCTCCTCTGTTGTGTGAAGCTGTAGCGTTCCGTGTGTGGGCTTCAGCTGGGCTATCCGAGTGCCTGCTCGGCTCAGCACGTAGGATGCAAGGGTCCTGGGTGGGACCGGTTGCCATCTCAGCAAGGCTGGCGTGCGGGGGGAGTGCCAGAGGTTGGGACTGTCCTAACTGTAATTGTGAGGCAATTGACATTTACCTTTGGTTCTTTCTTAACTTGCTTTCAGATTTCCACGTAGCTCCCCTTCCTCCCAGCTTTAATTATTCATTCATCAATAAATATTTACTGAGCAACTAATGGATATCTCTATTGTAATGGTTTCAAGGCTGCAGCCATCAACAGGTAAAAAGCTCTGCCCTCAGAAACCTTCCTTTTAGTGAGGGACATAGACGGTAAACAGGACAGGTAAGAAAGGATAAAGTATGTGAGACTGTGATAAATGAGGGAGGCTCAGCACGGCAGGGAGAGGAGCTAGGAGATGTGTGCGGTTGATGTGGTGTTGACATTTTAGATAGGATTTCCAGGGAAGGTCCATTGAAATGGTGGCTTTTGAGTAAACATGTGAAGAGAGTGGAGGATCCAGCCATGTAGGCGTGTGGAGGAGGGGCGTTCCTGGCGGGAGAACAGGGCCAAAGGCCCCCCTGTTTGGAGAATACCAAGAGGTTCGTTTGCTTGGCTGAATTAGCGAGAAGGCTCTGAGAGGGTGAGGCCAGAGAGGGAGAGGTAGCACCACACCAGGTCGGTCGGCCCTTCCTCAGGGGCGCTTTAAAGAGCTTGGCATTTATTCTACGTGAGATGGGAAGTCATTGCGGGGTTTGGTTAGAGGAGTGGCAGGATCTTAGTTCCATTTTACAACGAATACTGGTTGAGAACAGTGCAGGAGAGCATGGGCAGAAGCCGGACACCCGTCAGGAAGCTGCTACAGTGATCGGATAAGAGACGGTGGTGGATTCTGTCGGCATGTTGTCAGTGGCAAGGTGTCAAGTGACTGAATTTTGAAGTTGGAGCCAACAGGACTTGTTCCTCTCTGCTAAGTGTGAGGTGATGGAGCTGTAGTTGATGTTCTCAGGGCACATTCAGCTGCAAACAACAGAAAGCCTTCCTGCAGTAGCCAAAACAGGTAAGATTTTATGGTAAGACAGAAGTAAGTCTGTTTGAGGAGGCCAAACACTGAGATTAGGGACCTGGCCTCTTCCTTTCCTTTCTTTCATCTCTGCACCCGACATGGGGCTCAAACTCACGACCTCGAGATCAAGAGGCGCATGCTCTACTGACCGGGACGGCCGTGCGCCCCTCTTTCTCGTACTTAGTTTGTAAGGCCTTGCCGTCATTCTTTCCAGTTTTTTAAAGCTGACTTGTTTGTTTTTTTATTGTGGAATTGAAACCATTCTTTATGTATCCTGGACACTAGACCTTTATCAGATATGATTTTAAAAACATTCTGTGGATTGTCTCTTCATTTTCTTGGTAGTGTCCTTTGAAAGCACATAAGTGTTTAATTTTGATGAAGTCCAGTTTTCTATTTTGTCTTCAGTCACTGTGCTTTAGGTGTCATATCTTTGAAACTGTTGCCTAATTCAGGGTCATGGAGATGTAGTGCTCCCATGTTTTCTTCTAAGAATCTTAAGTTTTCCTCTTACATTTAGGTCTGACCCATTTTGAGTATGTATGGTGTGAGGTACGGGTCCACCTTCATTCTTTTGCGTGTGCACATCCAGTTGTCCCGGCAGCATTTATTGACAAGATTCTTCTTTCCCCATTGAATTGTATTGACACTCTTGTTAAAAACTAATAGCCCGTAGATGCATGGATTTGTTTCTGGACCTTCAGTTTCATCTAAGTGTATATCCTCTACCAATACTATACAGGCTTGATTACTATATTTTTTATCACAATTTCAAATCATGAAATTGAGTCCTCCAACTTTGTTCTCTTTTAAGATAGTTTTGGCTATTCTGGGCCCTGTGCCTTTCTGTATGAATTGTAAGATCAGATTGTCAGTTTCTACAGAGTCCAAGTAGGATTCTGACAGGGATTGCACTGAATCTGTAGATCAATTTGGGGAGTGTTGGCATCTTAACAATATTGAGTCTTCCAACCTGTGAACATTGGCAAAGTTTTTATGTAAATGGTCAGATAGTGGCCCATTTTTCGGCTTTGTGGGCACCGTGTCGCTATTGCAACTACTCAACTCTGCCATGTTGTAAAATAAAAGCAGCCAGGGGCAATACGTAAATGAATGAGTGTGCTGGGTCCCAATACAATTTTTTTTTTTTTTTTTTTTTACAAATAGTTTATTGTCAAATTAGTTTCCACATAACACCAGTGCTCATCCCCACAAGTCCTCCTCCATGCCCACCCCTCCTCCCCCACATCCATCAGTCCTCAGTTTTTGTCAGCATTCAAGAGTCTCTCATGGTTTGCCTCTCCCTCTTTCCCCCACCATTTCCGCCCTTCTTCTCCCCCTTGGTCCTCTGTTAAGTTCCTCCTAATCCTCCTATACGTGCAACATATGATATTTGTCTTTCTCTGCCTGACTTATTTCGCTCAGCATAACACCCTCAAGGTCCATCCATGTTGCTACACATGGCCAGATTTCATTGTTTCTCATTGCCATGTAGTATTCCATGGTATAGATAAACCACATCTTCTTGATCCATTCATCTGTTGATGGACACTTAGGCTCTTTCCAGGTGTTAGCTATTGTGGAGAGTGCTGCTATGAACACCCAATAAAATTTTATTAGTGACATTGGAATTTGAATTTCATATAATTGCCACATGTCATGAAATATTGTTTGATTTCTTTAAATCAACCACTTAAAAATGTGATGACATTTCTTAGCTCAGAGACTGGCCCAAAGCAGGCAGGCTGTAGTTTGCTGACCCCTAGATTAAATAGGTTGGGACCACTTTTGCGAAGCTTTTCTTCTCTGGTTACTTTCTGTTAACTAGTTTAAAAGATTATAAAAGTTATACATACACATTGTAAAACATCTTCAGACAACACAGAAGATGAGAAACAAAACCCTCTTCCCAGTCTGTTCTGTTTCCACCTTCTAAAAATAACAATTAAATGTCTTTTCTTGTTTTCTCTGATTTTTTAATGCATATTCAGGCATTTAAATGTATCCTTATTTGTTGCCATGATTGAGATCACCCTGTATTTTCCATAGATATTATTCTATAGTACATAAAATTGTTACTGATTGCTGTGTAATGTTGTAGAATTTCTTATTAGTGAATTCACATAACATAAAATTAGCCATTTTATTTTATCAGGAGTGGGGGAGGAAGGGAGGGAAGGTCAGTGCGCAAGTCAGGGAGGGGCAGAAAAAGAGAGAGAAAGAAACCCCAAGCAGGCTCCTTACTGTCAGGGCAGAGCCCAGTGCAGGGCTTGAACTCACAGACTGTGATATCGTGCCCTGAACCGAAACCAAGAGTTGAACCACTCAGGCACCCCAAAAGTAACCGTTTTAAAGTGTATAATTCAGTGACCGTTCATACATTGATAAGAATTTCTTAAAAAACAAAAAAACACTTTTAGAGCTATAGAGGCAAAGGCTTCATACCACCCTGGCTTTCCCATGGATTGCTGACAGATTCTCTCCACCTGAGAGAGTCCCCAGCCCCTGTCACCTCTAGTTCCTGGCAGTGAGCCAGCCACTTGGTAAACTGCCTTGGGATGGGCCCACCATCAAGACATTGGGTCTTATTCAGACAAGAAGGAAAAATGAAACACCGTGTAAGACACTGTTTAATGCTGTGTTGGATTGAATCTGCTCAGGTGCTACAATAGGTGTCGGAAGCATGATCTGCCGTAGACCCTCGCTGCTCAGAGCGTGGTCTCAGGGCAGTTTGTTATCACTTGGGGCTCATAAGGAGTATAGAATCTTTCCTGCACCTGAGATGTACTGAATCAGAGTCTGCATTAAAACTTATTTTTAATGTTTTATTAAAAATTTTTAAATGTTTATTTTTTAGTGTTTTATTTCTGAGAGAGAGAGAGAGAGAGAGAGAGAGAGAGATAGACAGTGTAAGTAGGTGAGGATCAGAGAGAGAGGGAGATAGAGAATCTGAAGCTGGCTCCAGGCCAGCACAGAGCCGGATGAGGGGCTCGAACCCACGAACCGCGAGAGCATGACCTGAGCTGAAGTCTGATGCTTAACCGACTGAGCCACCCAGGTGCCCCATATTTTTGAGAGAGAGAGAGAGCAAGTGAGCGAGAGCGCGTGCACGAAAGCCAGGAAGGGGCAGAGAGAGAGGGAGACACAGAATCTGAAGCGGGCTCCAGGCTCTGAGCTGTTAGGGCTCAAACCCACGAACCGCAAGATCCTGACTGGAGCCAGAGTCAGATGCTTAACCGGCTGAGCCCCCAGGTGTTCCCAGTTGCATTTTGACAACTTCTGTGAGCAGTGTGTGCAGGGTCCGGCTTGAGAAGCCCTGCCGCAGATGGTCAGGCTCCGTCGCGAACAGTGCCGCCGGCATTTGGGAGGGAAGATTTGGGCTGCTTTGTCCAGATGTCTCTGAGGAATATCACTTCTCTGTCCCAGGGCCATTGAGCATTTGTGTGGCTGCAGAGTGGGTTGTCCCCTCGACGTGTGAGCTGCAGGGGGCATGGAGAGCTCCCAGTTACTGGAAACGAGGACTGAAGTGGGGCTTGGACTAGGTGACCCGGAAGGAGCCCTTTAACCGAGTGCCGGGTTTGTTTGGCCCAGTGCTGGGCGCTGGGGCTGCAGCAGTGAGCAAGACCGGCAGCGACGACTACTGTAGCACAGACAAGTGTACAAAGAGTGAGGGGAGCAGCGGTGTGCCATTTCACTTGGGGCACACAGTGCGCTGAGAAGGTGATGCTGGGGCACAGTGCCGGGGGCAAGCATTTGGTCTGGGAGAGAGACCCAGGTGGAGGGAAGAGAAGAGTAGGTGTGTCTTCCATATTTCAGGAGGAGCAGGGAGGCCGGTGACTGAAGCAAAATGAAGGGCAGAAGTAGGAGAGGAAGTCAGAGGGGTGGGCGGGGAGAGGCGGGGAGGGGCAGGCACATGGGGCTTTGCGCACCGATGGGGTGAGGACTTCGACGTTTACTCTGACCAGATGCACACTTGGGTGGTAAAACATGCGATCTATTCATGTTTCTAAAAGGTCACTTTGACAGCACCCAGTGCTGGCACGGACAAAACGGGGTCTCGGCCGCGTAACCGCTGCTGGTGGGTGTGGAAAGCGGCACGGCGG
The DNA here is from genome assembly GCA_017311185.1 of Proteles cristata cristata. Classification (NCBI taxonomy): domain Eukaryota; kingdom Metazoa; phylum Chordata; class Mammalia; order Carnivora; family Hyaenidae; genus Proteles; species Proteles cristata. Next base: position 130,813 of record JAESUZ010001638.1, on the reverse strand, counting down.
CTCTCATAGAACTGAGCGTACAGCTACTGCTTGACCCGGCAGTTCTCCTGGGCATTAATCCCAGAGAAATGGAAAATTACGTTCACACAAGAACTTGTACGTACTGTTTGCAGTAGCTCTACTCATAATAGCAAACTCTAGAATCAGCTTAGATGTCCTTCAACAGGTGAGTGGTTAACCTACTCAGCAGTAAAGCAGAATGAACCCCAAGATCCCTGTCACAGCTTAGGTGACTCCGTGATACCACGCTGGTGAGAAGAGCCAGTCCTAAAAGGCTACGTTCTCTATAATGCTTTTTATATAACATTTTTGAAAGGACACAGTTTTAGGCATAGAGACTAGATGAGTGGTCACCAGGGTTAGGGAGCATGTGGTGGGTGTGGCTCTAGGAAGGACCCTTGCAGTGAGGGAAATGTTCTGTGTCTGGACTGCGGTGGACCCATAAACTTACACCTCTGATAAAATTGTAGAGAACAACACACACACACACACACACACACACAAACACACACAAATGAGTAAAAGGCTTTGTTCATTTAGCTTAACAGATGGGTTTCTTGAAATGTACCTTTTTCAGTTAGTGATTGTTGCTGTATTTAGTTAGATCACCACTAAGAAAGGCTTTATTGTGGATTGGGGAAATTGTAGTCCTTGGTTCCCCTGATCAAACCACACGTTTATTTTTAAATTATGTATGACACATAATTCCAAAATGACTTTTGGTGTCCCATTCCTTCTTGAAATCTCTCTGAAAGAGCCTTAATGTTTTAGGAGCACTCACAATAGAGTGAAGCGGCATCCACTGGGGAGTCAGGAGGCCTCACTCCCAGTTGCCGGGTGGGGTGTGTGGGCACTTCTTGGAAAATGAGTACGAAGGGCAGGCTGAGGGCAAGGTGAGCTGTGTTTTTCAGTTCTCTGGGTAGTCCGGGCCCTTCCCTCGCCAGCCCTCAACCTGGAATCACATTTTTCTTTAAAAAAAAAAAAATTTTTTTTTTTAACGTTTATTCATTTTTAAGAGACAGAGGAGAGACAGAGCACGAGCAGGGGAGGGGCAAAGAGCAAGGGAGACACAGAACCTGAAGCAGGTTCCAGGCTCCGAGCTGTCAGCACAGAGCCCGACGCAGGACTTGAACCCATGGACCATGAGATCAAGACCTGAGCAGAAGTCAGATGCTTACCCGACTGAGCCACCCAGGCACCCTGCGAAATCACATTTTTCAAGCATAGTCTTAGAATAACATGATACTAAAAATAAGAATTTAGATGAGGGCTTGAATTCCCGTTTTTAGAATTAATTCTTTGATAATTGTTTTAACGTGGTTGTGGTGCCGTAGCGCCCTTGCCTTTTCCGTGCGCCTCCTTGCGAATGTGTTTATGTGCAGAACTCTTCGGTACCTGATAGGAAGGGCTGGCCCAAGTTTGCTCGCATTAACGAAGGTCAAGTGAAGATGATCACGTTTACCGAAGTTGGAAGAGTCAGGACTGCCTACCCCGTTCACCCGGTTCCTGTCCAGAGCAAGGCGGCTCCTTTTCCACCTTAATTTCCATCCTTACTTTTCCTGTAGAACAAGTCAGTCTGACCTGCCAGTTCATCAAGCGAATTAAATTTCACAGGGGGGATGAAGCAGCTGTAATTCTCTTCAATTTCCAAGTTAGCTTATTGGACAAAATACGGTAGGAAGGAGGTGGGTGTTTCAAGCAGGGGCCGCAGACTGTACAAGAATGGAGTTTGAAGATGCCCAAAACAGCTGCGTTGCTTTGAGTGGCCAGAGTTCCCTGAAGGTTGGGGAGCTTGGCCGAGGAAAGGTTTGAAAGGAGCCCGAGGCCGTGCTGTAACGGGCCTGGTGAACCCCGGTTTGGAAGTTGGCACCAAGTGCTTAGTGGCTAGTTCTACTTCCTCATTGCTGGTGCCCAGACAGTTTTCAGTAGGCCATGCTGGAAGGATTGTTTTCTTCCTTTTGGTTAATGTCTCTTTGTTGGTGTCTGAGGGTAAAGGCTGATCCTCACACTTTGAAATGTGGGTATTCTTCAGTGTGATGAAAGAGGAGGTACTTTTTACAGGATTTTGGTTGCACTTGCCTGCATTTTTAAGCAAGTATCCGTTGGAGTGTGACTCTGATGTAGTAAAATTGTGTTGTTCTGTAATGATAATGTGTTAGTTTCACACGTTTAACCATGTTAGCAATAACAATGGATTTAAGAAAAATGGAGCAAAATTAAAGTATTTGGTAGCAATCTGATGGCTTTTTAAGCGTTTCTCACATAAGATAAGTACTTCCTGATTGTTGTTTGAATTTTAATACCAAGTTTAGCAACCATTGAAGACTTTGTCTACCTGCAGAATTTTGTGATTATTGAGTGTGGAAAAGTTTACAATTTCATCATTGCGAGGAAGTGATTGTGGATGAGGTAAGAAGAGAAACTTAAAATATGTGCTTTCTTCTTAAGCTGACCGGGATAGAAAGTGTACTGTCCTCTTTTGTATAGTAAGAATCATTGGAGGTGCTGTTAAAAGGCCTGTGATTGATTATCTTGATTATAGCCTGAGGGACTCCACAGGCTCCAGCTTCTAGTCCACACAGGGTTTGAGTTCAAGTACATAGCCTTTTTTTTTTTTAATTTATTAAAATTTTTTTTTAAAGCTTTGCTGTTTCTATTTCTCTTTCATTTTTTGGTTCTAGAAACTTGGGTTTAAAGTAATTACCATTTATCTTCTGAATCTAACTTTGGAATTATGAATCTTCTGAATCTGTTAAGACTGACTCCAGTACTTTTGAGTCTGTGTTAGCATGTATTTTAGTTACTCTTCCACAGAAAATGTTGGTTCCGCCATTCCTTTGTCAGCTCCTTACAATATGGTCCCTGCTGTTAGTCTGGGGTCCTAGGGAGGTAGTTGCAGGAGGGGTTGTGATCAAGGAGTGCGGTGGAGGTGCTGGCCGGCCGGGCCTGGGGACGGAGCCCAGGGCGAGTAAGACAGGCGTGCCCCACGGGAGCCTTATGAGAGCAGCTAGACCGAAATCGACCTCAGAAGGGTGTGTTTCCATTTTGCTGGCCGAGGTCCATATTCCATCTCTGACTTCGCTCATTTCGTAGACGCGTGCGCGAGTTCTGGCAGGGGGACTTGGCAGCTGTGTTGCGTACTGCTCACGGATTCTTCCGGTTTATCCCTTATATGAGGAGGAAGACAGAGTTCTTTGTAAGACTAATATTTGTATTTGTCACTTCTGAAAAGATAAATGTTTCACGGGCCTCACCAGTTCTCCATCAGGCATATGTGTAATTCCTGGGAAGCTGTTGACTTTTTTTTTTTTTTTAACTCTTTTTGGGTAACTTGGTGTGTGAATTCAGTTCATTTAAGGCCTTGGGCAGATTTTCAGTCTGGAAATCAAAAGGTAATGGGTAGGTGAGTTTGTTTGCTTCCTAAATGCTTCCTCAAAATGGTCAATATTCTTTAATTTTCTTGATGGTGGTCTTAAACTGGGTAACCTATAAGCTGTTGTTATGGAGACTTGAAGCTGGTGGTTTAAGGGAGAGAATGTCTTAATTCTCATAGCACTCTTTGCTTTCTTCTTTAATGGAGGCGTGATTTACAGATAGCCGAACTTGCCCTGTTTAGTGTAGAGCTCTGTGCGAAATACCCCGAGCTCGAGGTTTAGAACAGCGTCATCACTCTTCACGCTCCCCCCTGCCCTTTGCTGCCCTCTCCTCCGCCAGCCCCTATAAATCACTGGTCACTTTCTGCTCTGTAGTTTTGTCTCTTCCAGAACATCCTGTAAATGGAATTCCCCACTGTGTGGTCTTGAATCTGGCACATTGAGATTCACCCTCGTGTGTATTAGTGGTGTGCTCCTTTCCGCCACCAAGCAGTATTGTGTCATCTGGTTGTGGTGGTTTGTTCGTCCATCCTCCAGGTGAAGGATAGTGGGTCTTTTCCATCTTAGCGCTTTGAAGCAGGTAGGAGGTGGGAACCCTCTGTTCCTTGTGGTCACGGAGGGACCCAGGCGCCTTCCATGCTGCTGTTCTGCAATCTTCTTGTCCTTCTCCATATAATCAAAAACTGGGTGTTAGGCATGTTTGTTCCAATTGGAGGGGAGTAGGAGGGGACACACCCAGGGTCAGCCAGTGAGGCACAGGCTCCACACCACTTCCAGTGCCATTTCTCCTGTGAGAACGAGGTGTGTGTGCCCCTCCCTCGCTGCAGGGGGGCTCAGCGGTGCAACTTCTCACTGGGGGCGTGTGTCCAGGGAGAAAGGTTGGTGTTTGGGTGGGTGCCGAGCAAGCAGTCTCCAGGATTAACTTGTCTGTAAACATCTCACTTAGGAGAGAGACCAGTGGGAATCACGCTTTCACCCGTCCCTGTAAGGACAGACTCTGGTTGGCCAGTCATTGGGAAGCCCCCTCCTTACTAGCCTTGAACTAGGCTTCTCTTGCTGGCTCTGATGCTTCTCCTGTTTGGAACCCTTATCTCTTCTTCCTTTTGGCTACTGGCCTCCTGCTTCCGAGGCTTTTCCTTGTCCCTGTTCTTCTCCAGCCACATCTCAAGTGCCTTTTGGAGGCTTTGCCTTCATTGGATTTGGACAATTTGTAATAGCCTGTCCCTTCAGGTGCACTTTTTGGAGACTGAAGGTTGCATTGGGGTTAAATAGTCACAGGTGTCCTTCCATTAGCTCTCCCCCCATCCTCCCCTTGGTAATATAATTCCCTCAAAAATTAGTAGTCTTCTGGTTTAGGTGTATTTTTAGTTAGTTAGTACTGGTAACCACACTCAAATTCCTCTCTGAATGTAGTTCTCAAGCCTGGTTTAATTTTTGGCTTCACTTTGGATCATCACTGTGTACTCTATTTTGCAGGTCATACATTGAAGGCATCTGAAGTTCTAGGTTTGGGTGGGAAGCAAGCGACTTCACTTTGGTCTTGACCGGCGGACATTTGTCGTCTTGTGTTGGCCCTGGAAGTCTTCATGGGAAGCTTCCGAGAGGGCTCTGAGGCCAGAGGCTTTATTTCTAGCTGTTTAGGGAGGTAGAAGCGGTTAGTCACTGTCTATACCTTATTTTATACATAATAGAGAGCATGAGGTCTGCAGGCAGTGAACAGTGTGATTTAAGCAGCAGAGGCGGCTTGGTACGAAGAGTAGTTTGATACTGGATTTCATTGAATCACATGTCCCGACATCAGTGTGACCTTGGGCGAGTCACTGTCTATACTGCAGTTCCTCTAAAATGGGAAGAACAGGTGCATCAGTAACAGCTCCTGACTGTGCCTCCCTGTGCTGCCTTCCCATGCCCCCCAGCATGGGTATATGGTTTATTCCTAGTAGTCCAGAAGTGCTTATGGATTGAATGAATGATGTGTAGAAATAAATGGAATGGATACTTTAATGCATGTTTACTTCTTTTCCCTTTTTTTCTTTTTAGAAAGAAAGAACTCTCAGCCACCAAGAAAGACCGCGTGAATCATTGTCTGACGATATGTGAGAACATAGTGGCACAGTCACTCAGGTAATTGCACTTCGAACTTTCTAGTAAAAAGTAAAACTATAGAGTTTCATTCTTAATGGGCTAGAATATTCTTTGTCTCCTCAGTTGTCTTAAAACATTTAAAGGCCTCTCTTCCTACATTTCTGGCCACATAGCAAGGCTATCCGGGCGCTATGATGAGTAGTGTATTCCGTCTGTAACCTTAGTACAACAGTTGTAACCATTATGGTAATTGAACGGCATGTTTGTATTTAATTAGCACTCTTGGTAACTGTAATCACTTAAAAATCACCTTTCGTTTGATATGTTCACTTTATTGCAGCGACTAGAACAGCAGGACACCGTCCAGTGACGCATCTTTTGTTTGCTTTCCACGGGTGCTCTGCCACTGCTGGGGGGCTGCCGCCCGGCTGTGCTTTGGGGCCGGCGGGGTCGCGGGCAGTTGACTGCGGTCGGTTTCCCTTGCCCCATCTTTCTGCTGGGGCCGACTGATGGCACCTTCTTTTGTGGCTGTGCCGCGTCCCCTCATTCTCTCTGCTTTTGGCTGGTGTCTTTCTAAATGCTGTTCCCAGTGGCTGTGGACGTTAAATGTTTCAGGCCCGCTTCTAATGGCTGAGTAGGAGGCAGAGATGCCTGAGATTTCCGAATTCTCTTACCCAGCTGGACGGTGTGAAATACTTCTCTCCTTGCTTTTCTTTCCTGTGGGGCAAATAATTCTTATCATTCTCCTCCTTGGAAGCAGGAAAGAGTTCTCTATAATCTGGTAGAAACATACTCTTGATTTTAGTACTGACAGAAATTTAGTGAGTCACTTACTTGTAATGGCACTTGGATTTGTGTTGTATATTTTCAAAGTGATTTCACATACAATATTTCATTTTAGCTGAACTCATCCAATCGTTTGGGCAAATGTGGTGGATGAATTCTCTTTCTCTGTAATTTGTAGCAATGTGGGAAGCAGATGAAATAACAAAGGAGAGTATGTGCTGAAAATAAAAATTCCAACTTTGGATGCTATTGCAGAAAACAACATTATGATAAATGTGGGGAAGTAAACGTTAGAACTCCATGTCTACTCCTTATAACCCGGGTGATTTTGGATAAATTTAACTTCTTTGAGTCTCTTGCTGCATTTATGAGCTGGAAGCCCTGATTTTTAGGGTTCTTGTGACACTGACACTAGGGGTCAGGTGACACTGCGTACATGTGCTCGTTAGCTACATAGGCGCGAGAGCGCTGTGTGGTCGTGATGGGTCTTGTCCGCAGCTGTAAAGTGTCAGCACTTTCATGTGACATGACCTCAGGTCCCTGATGGATGCTTGCGGCCCAGCTGCTGCAGCGCAGTCTTGCTCACCCGACCTGCAGCATCTAGGCTTCAAGGAGCGTTCTTGAAAGCCTGTGGATCCTGGAGACAAGCTCTCTTCCAGTTTGAAAACTTCTTTTATGTTTATTCTGTTTCTTTTGATCCTTCTCCATGGAACTGATGGAATGGTGACTTAGATTCGCGTGTTAGTGAAGTGGGTTGGGATACCTTAGGAGTGATTTGTGGTTCAATTTGCCATCTTAAATCAAAATAGCAGCCGCTGATGGTTTTCATATTAGTGCATGTCTTCTGCTTTTGTGGAGTCGTGCTGATAGTCAGCTTCTTGTTCTACAGAAGAACATGTTGATAGAAGAATTTATGGATCCAGAGAGGTCATCTTTAGTTTCATCAGATCAAAGAACACATTTGTTTTTAAGATACTTTCCATACTTGTGGCGAGCATAGAACTTAAGTAGACATTTTATATATAAAATTTTATATGTAAAAAATATATATTAAATGTTTTATGAAATCTTGATAGCTGGTACTTCCCGTGATCTCTCCTGTAGTGTAACCAAATCTTTGGGATATTTCTGAGCTTCTGTGATATACTTGTCTCCAGTGTGGTTATTTCAGTGTACCTTCTGGAGTTTTTAATGTGGGAAGTCCTGTAAAACTTCAGGGATATGTAATTGTTAGACTACTTCAGCTCTCAATTTGGCAGTCTGGCCTCCAAGTCCCAGCATCTTGGGAATACCCAGGAGCCCTTCCCTAAGCATGTGTACTTCGGTAAAGTGGGTAGGTGATAAGTATACAGAAACCCATTGGTTTGCCGTATTTTAGCGTGACTCAGAAAATATCATGGTTCCAGATCCAGTTCATAGTAGCACCAGCACATAAAATTCAAGGAATTGAGAAGAAATATGCAGAAAATGTGTAAAGACTGCTGTTGACTTTTTTGAAAGGTGTAGGTGACTACTTCCCTTCCTAAATGGAAGATTTTTTTAATTGTAAAGTTGAATTCTCTTTAAGTTAATCTGTAAATTTAAGATAGTCTTGACCAGAGTCCTAGTAGGGGTGTTTTTTTAACTTGTTCACCTATAAGACTAAATACATGAGTGTTGCAAAGAAAAGCTGAAACCATCAACAGTGTGGTGAAAGGTAATGTGCACAACATTGAGAGAGCAGTTAGACATTAACGAAGGTAGAGAATACGAAGTCAGGAGAGTATATGTGTGCATCTGTGTGTGAATTTATGGTAAAGATAACATTTTGTATCAGGGAAATGATGGATTATTGGACCAAATGACTAGAGGAAAATTATATCTGTGTCTCATATTGCAAACAAACATAAATGTCAGGTTGATTACTTAAAGGTAAGAAAATGAAATTTTTGGGGTGCCTGGGTGGCTGAGTCGGTTAAGCGTCCAACTCTTGGTTTTGGCTCCTGTCATGATCTCACAGCTTTGTGAGTTTGAGTCCTGCACCAGGCTCTGCGCTCGCAGTGCAGATTAAAAAAAAAATTTTAGGGGTGCCTGGGTGGCTCAATCGGTTAAGTGTCCAACCTTGGCTCAGGTCATGATCTTGCCGTTCCTGAGTTTGAGCCCTGTGTCAGGCTCTGTGCTGACAGCTTAGAACCTAGCCTGTTTCAGATTCTCTATCTCCCCCCTCCCGGCCCCTCCCCTGTTTGCACTCTCTCTCTCTCAAAAATAAATAAACATTAAAAAGCAAAACCAAAAAAGTTTAGATTTTAAAATCCAAATCAAAAAATTTTTAAATCCAAAACCTAAAAAAAAAAAATCACTTTTTTAAAAAAAAGATATTATTATTACAAAAAGAGTATTTAATCTTAGGTAGAAGAAGGCTAAGGAAAAAATTGTTTTCACTGGTATATAGTTCAAGATGTCAGAATCCATCTTAAACTTGAAAGTAAATTCAGCCTGGGGAGAATGTTGACAGCATATATGGCAAAGGTTTAATGTAACAATAATTGTTGTATATTTCATTAATTGTTGAGCAATTATTAGTAATTAAGAAAAAGACTATTAGCCTAATAGGAACATAGGTGAAGAACAGGAGTGAGTCGTTCAGAAATGAGAAATACAGCTGGACCAGTGAACCTGGTAGCTGACACTGTGCTTCCTGTGGAAAGATACGCACATTTGCCAGTCATCGGTGGAAAGACACAAAAACCAAAAGAACAGCTTCCATCTGTCAAGTTGACAAACATTAAGAAACACTCAGGATTTTGGGCAGAGGTGCTAGAACCTTCCCAAAAGGCAGGTTGGCAGCGTGTCGAGCTTTAGACTCCTCTGCTTGGCAGTTTCACCTGAGAGCTTTATCCTCGGGGAAGTGCATGGCGGTGGTGGTGCAGTGCTGTTTATCATGCTAGAACATTCAAGATCATCGTAATGACTTAATGATTAGTAGGGGAATTGAAAAACAAAGATACATTTATAGAAGGGAATGTTTGTTAACTTGGTAAAAGATGATTTGTTAGATACGTGAATTGTGGCCAGAACATTTATTAACACTAGGCTAGCAAACTAAGTGTAAATTACCAAGGAAGATATTTGCACGGGGTAAGGTAGACGCGAACGGCAGGATTTACTTCCTGTCTCAGACAGTTGATCATGGACAAACCTATGTGACTGTGGTTTTCAGGACACCAGGCAGAGAGAGGCAGCCTGTGACAAATGGGAAGGGAGTGTGGGAGCCGAATGGTTTCCCGATTCCTTTCTGGAAGGAGCAATGCTGGGAGGGAGGCCCAGGCAGGGCCTGTGCTTTGCTGAGTTGAGACAGAGTTGCTTGTTATGGCCAGCTGGGGAGAATGGCGGAGAAGAGAGAACTGCCCAGAATGCTCTCTGGAGCCCGTGGGAGGAGACCTCTCTGAGTCTTCAGCCGCCTGTTGAAGTGCTCGTGCTCATGAAGAAACAGCTTCGTGCCGGGATGGGGCAGCCTGAAAGCCCTGGAAAGGGCACTTGCCGAAACGCACCCTCTCGCGGGAAGAGCTCCTGTTCGTGCCGGCCCGGCAGGCAGGCGTCCTTCGTGGGCCGTGGCCGGAGTGTGCAGAAGGGTGGCTCTGGCCACAGGGGTCTTAGCCCTGGCCTGGCATGTTATTCTGGTCCTGCGGAAAAGCTTAAAACATTTCAGGAGTGCAAAGAAACAGGAAAATAAAATTCGTAGCGGTCCCTTGAAACTGACTCAGAAATTGCACAGATGGTAAAATTTGCACAAAATCTTGAAAAAAGGTACTTCAATTGCTTTATGTATTCAAGAAACCTGAGAAAAGATGGAATATGTTGAGTAGAGACAAGACATTAAAAAGAGCTGAATTGCATGAAGCTAAGAGTGACAGCAGATTTGCTGCTAGGAAATGCACGTCAGAAGTCAGTGGGACATCATTTGTGGAGGAAGGAAAAACCCCGGAACTGCATGTAAATAAATCTGTCTCAGAGTAAAGGTGAAGTAAATCCTTTTTCAGACATGGAAAAGCTGAAATAATTTATGTTCAGCAGGGAATCACTTTAAAAGTATTGAAGACGGTGTTTCAGGTAGGAGAGCAGGCAAATAAGATCAGAGAAAGATCTGGATCCACAGAGAATTAGGAAGCAGGCAGACGGTAACTCTGGTGCTTGAATAGAAGATTCCTTCCTCATTCTTCATCTTCTTAAAAGTTAACTGATCATTTTTCATTGGACCTGAAAAGATGATATCATGCAAAGATGATAACCATGTACTTTCGGGCTTTATGACGTGTAGAAGTAAAATGTGTGGCAACACCAGCATGAGCCGGGAGAGAGTTGATGGTGGGCAGGATAATGCCTCTGCTCCCTGGCCCCCCCCCAATTTAGCAGGTCTTAATCCCTGGACTCCTGTATAAATGTACCTCTAAGGAAAAGGGTCTTCAGATATTTGATAAAGTTAAAGGTGTGAGATGGAGAGATTAACCAGAGTTGTCCGAGGGACCCCAGATGTAGCCACATGTGTCCTTGTGAACAGGAGGCAGAGGGAGCTCACGCACACAGACGCACACATACATACGCACATTCACACAAGGTGATGTGAAGCTGGAACAGAGATGGGCTTGAAGATGCTGGCCTTGAAGATCAGAGGGAGGCGGCCACAGGCCAAGCGGTGCTGGCCACCACCAAACCCGGAAGAGGCGAGGAGCCCTTCTTTGGAGTCTGGAGAGAACACAGCCACGGCCAATACCTTGATTTTGGCTGTGTGATACTGATTTTGGACTTCTGGCCTCCAGAACTGTGACGAGGATAAGAAAACATCTATGGTGTTAAGCCACCCAGTCCCTTGTAGTTTGCTATGGCAATAGTTTCTAGGCTATATGTGAAGTGGGGTCATGTCATTAAGGCAGCTGGGAGAAGTTAGAGATGTGTACTACAGACAGGGCAACAATTAAACGCATAACAAAGAGTTATACCTAATAAACCAAAAAAGATAAAATGTAATCGTAAAAATACTCGACCCCAAAGAAAGGAGAAATAGAGAAAAAGGCAAACAAAGAGCATCTGGAGTGAGTAGGAAAGAACTAGTGTGATGGTACGTTTGAAACTAGTTTTGTCAGTAATGACATTAAACATAAGAGACGGGGTTTTCAGATCCAGTGAAAAACCAAGACCCTGTATAGCCTGCGTACGATAAACCCATTTTAAATATAAGGTGCAAATAGCTTAAAAGTAAACAAATGGAAGGGTTCACTCACCATGCTAACACTCTGATCAGATGAAAGCTGGGTTGCTTATGTTAATATCAGTGGATTTCTAAGCAAAAGCTTTACCAGAAATAGAGTGGTTGTTTTATAATGATGAAGGCATCAGTTTCATCAAGGGAGCATAACAGTCCTTACCGTTTATGTTCAAAATACGTGAAGCAAAACCTGATTGTACTGCAAGGAGAAATAGACAAATCCACAATTATAGTCAGATTCTAGTAGCTTCTCTCAAAAACTCTTTGAGCGTGTAGACATAAAATCTGGATCTAGAAGACTTGAACAGTACTACCCACCCTCATGGGCCCAGTTGGCATTTATGGACACCCCACCCGCAACAACAGAAGACACACTCCTGTCAAGTGCTCACAGGACGTTTGCCAGTACAGGCCATATGCTGGGCCATAAGTAAGCCCGGTGGCTCAGTTATTTGAGTGTCCAGCTTCGGCTCGTGTCATGATCTTGTAGTTTGCGAGTTCGAGTTTCACATTGGGCTCACTGCTTGTCAGTGCAGAGCCTGCTTCATATCCTCTGCCCCCTCTCTCTGTCCTTCCCCTGCTTACACTCTCTCAAAAATGAATAAATATTAAAGAAAAAAGTCTCTAAAAGGATTCATACAAGTATGCTCTTTGACCTCAATAGGATTAAGTTGGAATCTGTTCCAGAAGGATCGTCTGGAAAACAGGTAACATTTCCACCCATGGGTCAAAGAGAATGTCAAAGGGGAAATTTGGAAGTATTTTGAATTGATCGAAAATAAAAACAAAAGATTTCAAAAGTTGGGCTATGCTGCTATGACATATCCAAGAGAAATTTATAGCACTCAATGCCTGTTTTAGAAAAAAGAGAGAGGTCTCAAATCGATGACCTCAGCTTTCACGTCAGGAAACTTGAAAAATGAGAGTAAGTGAAGCCCAAGTGTAGCAGAAGCATGGACATAAAGAGCAGACGTTAGTAAAATCAAAAACAGAGAAGTTTGTAGAAACTCAAAAAATCCCGAAGTGAGTTCTTTGAGAATGTCAGTAAGATTAATCAGGCTGACCAACCAGATAAGAAAGAGTGCAGTCACAAATTACCCATGTCTGGAATGAGGGAGATGATTTTAGTGTAGATTCTGTAGATATTAAGAGGATTATAAGGGAGTATTAGGAACAGCTTTATGCCAGTAAATGCGACAGTTTAGGTGAAATAGACAGGTTTCTTGAAAGACAATTTCTAAAGCTCTCTCAAGAAAGAATCTATAACCTCATTAGTCCTATATCTATTTTATTAAAATCTAAAAATCAATATTCGATTTAGTTATTGGAGAACTTTTAGGCGTGGGTGAAAATAGTATGTGAACTTATTTCTTTCAATTGAGGCATAATTGACCTATGACACTGTGTAGGTTGGAGTGTCCCGCATGGTAGGGGGTACATTTATATATTGTGGCATGGTCAGCAGTGCAGTGTCAGCTAACCCCTTTATCAAGTCACGTAATTATTGTTTCTTTTCCGTGTTGACAACAGCTAAGATCTGGTCTCATAACAGCTTGAAGTTTATTTTATAATACAGTATTTTTGACTGATTGACCTATAATCACTATGTTGTGCATTAGATCTTCGGAACTTATTTGTTACTTGAAAGTGAACCTGCTTTTTCATCTGTGGGTTTTATGAAGTCTAAACCCAGGTAAAGTATTTCTGATGACTGTTTTGTGTCTGAATTGAGATGTGCTGTAAAAAAAGACTGTTATGTAGATCAGTAATTTTTCCATATTGATTTCATGTTGAAATAGTTATATTTTGGATATATTGGATTAAGTGAAATATATTACCGATTTTTTATATTTTATATTATATATAATATTACATATTATATATTTTTTATATTTTATCTGTTTCTTTTTATGTTTGATGTATGCCCCAGAAAGTGTAGACTCACACATGTGGCTCACACTGTGTTTCTGTACTCATCTGCTTGGGGCGGCTGTGTCCGAATTCGGAGGCCTTTCCTGCTGAGCCTTTTCTGCAGCTGTGTCCCCACGGATGAGGTCTTAAGTCCTGCTGGTGCCGTGTGTTGTTTCTTGCGTGCATTTGTTGGCTGTTGCTAAGATGGTCCCATGGTTCCTCCTAGGCTCGTGGTCTTTCTGGCCGTTACTTGGAACTACGACGTGAGAAAGGGGCAGGGGACCTCCGTCTCCAAGTACTCTAGGGGGGATCATGAAACCACAGTCAGGTTTTGAGGTTTCAGAAGTAGCACTAGTCAGGGGCTGTGTTTTGGCTCGTAGTTCTTCACAATGCTGGGAAGTCAAGTCCGCTTACATGGCCCGCCATCGTGTCCCTGCCTCGGCCGTGCTTAGCCACGCGGGTCGTGACACCCCAGACGGACTCTCTCAGTCAAACATTTTAAAGTCATTGGTGAGCATTACACGGACTCCGGGCTTTGCGAGACTGGGATGGAGCCGCAGACAGCACGGCCCGCCCGTGATCGGCTGCAGTCTTACAGTGAAACGTGGTCACCCTTTGAGCACGCTGAAAACGAGGGTAGAAAGGAGGAAGAGACTCACCCTGGCAGACTGGCTTTCCGGGTTCCAAGGAAACTGGAAGCGGGAGTGAAAGTAACCTGTTGGCACAGAGCAGGTGGCTGTCTGGGAGGAGGCAACATCTTCTTCCCCTCTTTCTTATTGAGTTTAAAATACATATAAAAATAGTATCTTTTTGAGATTTATTTAACTAAAACTTAAAAAAATGAAATTTGTCTTACAAATACGATCTCTTTTTTAAAATAAACTTTTAAATTTTCAAATAGTTTTAGGTTTACAAAATATTGTAAAGATGTATAGAGAGTTCCCCTATACCTCACATGCAGCTAACCCAGTTACCAGCAGCTTACGTTACTGTGGTATGTTTTTCACAGTTAACGACTCAGTATTAATGTACTTATTAACCTTAATTTTTATGTAATGTCATTTTTCTGTCCCAGCGTCCTGTAGAGGACACCAGACAACCTCGTTGCATTTCACTGTCGTGTCTTCTAGGCTCCCCTTGGCCGTGACAGTCTCTTTCTCTCTCTCTCTTTTTTTTTCACTTAGAAATTCTCCAGAATTTCAGAAACTTCTGGGCATTGCTATGGAACTCTTTCTCCTGTGCAGTGATGATGCGGAGTCGGATGTCAGGATGGTGGCCGACGAGTGCCTCAACAGAGTCATAAAAGTAAGCCCCTGCGAGCCGCGCTCTCCCAGCTGGAATGGGGCCGAGGGGACAGACCAAAACTTGGCCTTCTTGTGTTTGGAGTGGCGGAGTCGCTCTGGATGTCCGCCCTCGTCCATTCGCGGTGTGGTCTGGGGGCGCTCTCGCGTTGCCGCCCCTGCTGAATCAGAAGGCTGCGTGTGTTCATAAGTCACAGATGGGCTCTGCTGGCGGCCACTCCATGTTCTTGAGGAAAATGTCACTACAGGCACCAGCTTTGGTTCAGGCCGAGCCTCGAGCAGCCACAAGGTCCTGGGAGCACAGGGGACGCGTGAGTGCAGTCCGTCTGCGGCACCTCTGGCTTCCCTCTCTTTGCCTGCTTTCCCTGCCCTGTGGAGACCTGGGTCGAGCAGTGCTGTGTGCACGTAAAGATGTGATTTCTGTCGCAGAAGCGCAGGGCTGGTGCGGCGGGACTCCGGAAGGAGTGCCCAGCATCACCAGAGCTTCAAGCTACTGTTTCCTTTTTCCGTTTTCTGCTGTCTTTGAAGATACAGGCCTTCTTCCACAATTCCTAACGTACTGGAAAACTGTCCTTGTTTTTCATTCCGCCCTTCTCCTAGGGCCCCCAACCTGTCCCGGTCACTTCTAGGCCACCTTTGAATTTGTGAACAGGCCTTAGGGATTGTGTGTCCAGACTTGGTGCTCCCACCGTAGGCTGACCTGCACCGAGGACGGGTCTCTGCCATGGTTCTGGACGCTTCCTCCAAAAGCTGTTTCTTGATGATGGTTAAGGAGAAAATGCACCTTGTTTCCTTCTCTGCAGGAGTCCTTGTTTTTTGGACCTTTCTAGTTTTCTTATTTTTCCCTCACTGCTTTGAGTTCCACTCGTGCAATTTAGATAAGCCTTTGAGAAGGGCCTACGCCTCTTCATTTTCCTTGAAGGCCCTTTTCCTAGTAATGCTCACTTGGCCAGCTGAACCAAGGGCTCCAAGCTGACATAGACTAGTTGAATATTTCCCTTCTCGTTAGGGTCTTGATAAATCAAGCTGTTCTTTGGAGTCTTTCCCAGGGCTTTCTCTGCAGAGTCGTCACATTTTACATTGGCCAAGGAGTCTTCCTTCCTTCCTCCTTCGTGGATCCAGCCTTCCTTCCTCAGGGAGAGGATCACCCCCCTCCTGCTATGTTTAAGGAGACTGAGGCACTTTACCAGGCTGATAGAGCATATGTGGATTTTGGAGCGAAGGAGAATGGTTTTGAATCCTTCCTCTGTCCCCTACTAGCTCAACAGCTATGAGACATGTATTTAATTCTGTGAGCCTCGGTTCCCTTACCTGCAAAGGGACTCAGACAAGGTTTTGTGGTGTGCGTGAGGGTCAAAGGTGGTGGTGGTGTAGGTGACATGCTCAGCACCGTCCTGGCTTCCACCGGTCCTCCAGATGGTAAGAGGTAGTCTTACAATAATGGGATTCTTCCACTCTTACCCCGAGAGACTGAGCGGCATGTGGGAACACCAGCTGCTCTCTCTTCTGTCACATGGACTCCGTGGTCCTCAGGAATCCTTCCCTTCTGGTAGCACATTATTTCTTGGCTAGCATGCTTTCTGGGCTCGGTAGCCACAGCGTCCCAGTTCACTCCGTCGGGAGCAGTCTTGGGGAGCTCCCCTCCATCTCTACGTAGCCACCCAGTCTTCTCCTTTCACCTGCACTCCCTGCTTTTGCTCATACCCCACCCACTGGGACATATGCCCGGTGGCCGGTTACCCTTGCTCCCTGTGCCAAGCGACCTGTTGGTGATAGTCCCGTGTGCGTGGGGTCCCCTGGTATAGCTACAGATGGCCTGTTTCAGTTGCGTTCATTTCTCTCCAGGCCTAAATATCCTGGCTTGCTTTTTGTATTCCTACGGGCAGGGTCAGGCTGAGCTTTTTCTGCTATTTCAGTTCTTAAACCTGATGCTTAGAATCAGAACCCCCTAAAGAGGGCACCATGCCCTGGTTCATGGCAAGAGGGAGATTAAAGAGGGCAGAGGGGACGAGGGCCCCAAACTGCTCTGATGTTGGACATCAAGCTTTGTTCCGTTTTTAAGCCTGACCTCTTGAGTGACCTGTTTCTAAGAGCCGCTGGACAGAAGAGCTTGGTGCATTTGTGGTGGCTGTTGGCCATGACCCTGGCTCGTGACCTGAGGCTGAGGCTGCCTTCTGGCCATCTCCCTACTTTTGTCCCATTTCCTCTGTGTCAGGCCTCCCAGGGCAGAGGTCCTAATTTTTCTTGTTATGTCCCTGGACGTTGAGATGAGGTCAGCCTCTCAGCTTCTTTCTGCTTGAAGTTGGCTGCATTCAGACCTGTGCCTCCCCAGGCACTCTGATCTGCAGCTTCAGCAGCTGGAACATACCAATGTCCAGCTAGATTGGCTGTCATTGTGGCAGAGGAAGGACCAGCTTGGGAGACAGCGCACGGCCCTCGGCTCGGTGTCGGGATGGGCGGGAACACAGGCACGGTCACCGGGGAGCCGGGCCCTGGGCTTTGGTCTTCTGTCGAGTATTGCTCTGTGCTTCTAGTGAGGAGCGGACTCTGCCCGGCCTAAGCAGTGGGAGGCATGGTGCTTTTCATTTGTGTAGAAGATGCCCGACATGGCTGGACCGCCTGCTCCTGCCCCACG
This sequence comes from Proteles cristata cristata, assembly GCA_017311185.1. Classification (NCBI taxonomy): domain Eukaryota; kingdom Metazoa; phylum Chordata; class Mammalia; order Carnivora; family Hyaenidae; genus Proteles; species Proteles cristata. The sequence continues at coordinate 113,479 of JAESUZ010001638.1, read as the reverse complement.
TAACCTACAGTCTCAGTGGAGACCATGTTTTTACAGAAAAAACTCAGCATGTGGCACAGACTCTAAGTTCTGAGAGACGTTGGCAACTCCTCATGGCACCCAGGAGCTCAAGGTGACTTCTGTCTGGGGAGGCAGAGAAGGCTTCCTGGAGGTGGTGGTGAGTGAGGAGACTGGGGGCTTCTCGGCCGCTGCACACCTACCGCCAGGGTGTCCGGGAAGCCTCTGCAGCCTCACAGAGGGTGGCTCCAGTGTGTGCCATCAGACAGCAGGGGGCATTGAGGGTCAGTTCCGGGGGTTTGTACATTATTTGGTAGAGGATGAAGAGCTCCCGGATTTTCAGCGTGGTCGGCAGAGTGCTTTATTCTGAAAGAGTAACCCGGTGATGACATGGAGCCTGCCTTGGAGAAGAGAGGGACCCGTGCACAGAGAATCCATGCGGGAGGTTGACTAGTCCAGGCCTGGGAGAGTGAGGTCTGGGCCAGGGTGGTGCCCCCGGGAGCCAGGGGTCAGAGGCGGGCAATTCCTCAGGGAGTTGATTTGTCGTGGGTTTGGTTTGGCAGCTGAATGGTGTGTCTGCTTCCTTTCAGAAGGTTCAGGAGCAGGGAGGGGTCAGATTGCCATCCCCAGAGTCTGGGAACCCTGATTCCGTTATTAGAGGTTTGAGGGTTACTATTCTCTTGTTACAAATGAAATTTGGGATTAGCTTATAAAACATCACATGAAATAAAACTTGGGGGATATGCCTTCTGGTTTTATTTGAAAGTAGCATCTTAGTATATGTGAGTTTTGGTGTGTGCATTTAAGGATTTTTAGTAGAAACTGAAGTGAAAGAATTAGGATTTAAACATTGCTGAGATATTGGGGTGCCTGGGTGGCTCAGTCAGTTAAGTAACTTCAGCTCAGGTCATGATCTTGTGGTTCTTGAGTTCAGAGCCTGGAGCCTGCTTCAGATTCTGTGTCTCCTTCTGTCTCTGTCCCTCCCCTGCTCTCGCTCTCTCTCTCTCAAAATAACAAATAATAAACATTAAAAAAAAAGAATAAAAGAGAAATTTCTGAGATATTGTTATACTTTGGAACCTCCCCATTTGGGACTCTGCTTTGACCTTTATCACCGACCCAGTAGGCGAATCACCTCTGAGGGTTACTCGGGCCAGCGTGGGCTGAAGCATCGTATGCCGTGCAGCACGTCAGAGAAGCTTTGTTTGAGGCTTGGCTACATCTCTGCTGCCTTCTTGGTGGACAGGCTCTTGGCAGTACCACTGCAGAGGAGAGGGTTCCCACGGGCGAGAGCGGGGGCCGGGAGTCTTTCCTCCCCCTCCCCTCCTTCCCAAGAAGCCCTCTCGAACCTGGACTTCATGCCCACAGGCTGACAGTGGCCCTCAGCCGTTCTTACTGGGCTGGAGTTGACCTCGTGGCGTTAGTTTCGGTTTGGCCCGTGAGTGAGCAGGGGTGGGGGCTTGAAAGGCATTGTGAGGAGCGCGAGGCTCCTCACCGGCTGCAGGTTCTGAGCCGCGGGGCTGGGAGTACCCGCGTGTTCAGGGAGGACCTTCTGGAAAGGACGGGGCTGTGTGCCGAGACGTGTGCTCCTTTGCTGGAGCGAGGGGCTCCCAGCCTTGCTGGCACCGCAGACCTCATTCAGGCCATCGCTAATGTGGGTCACCCAGCGGGTCACACTTTAATGAAGAAAGAAACCTCTCAGGTGTTTTCTTCTCTCGTTGAAGAATGTAAAGGTTTGATGCAAGAATTAGCATGAATTGGGACCATCTACCATTTAACCTCGATATTATGTAGTATTTGATTGTAAATCAAGTTAAATTCTTTTGCTTTTTTTTTTTTTTAAATTCAAGCAAATGACCTGTGTCTAGTTTATTCAGTGTCTTCCAAGTATATGTGCTTCTTTCTTAATGAGCGGGCTCTTAGTTTAGTTGTTGTTCTGTTCTACTTTGCCCCCAAAGTGAAATTTTAATTGCCTTGTAGTTTTCTTACGGGCTGCTGGTGGAAGGCGTCTTCCGCGAACAGCTCTCTTGTGTTCCATTGCAGGCGCTGATGGACTCAAATCTTCCGAGGTTACAGCTGGAACTCTACAAGGAAATCAAAAAGGTAGGCTTTGATTTTATTGAAGAATGGTAGCTGCGTCACTGCACCGGGCAGTAATGTGAGATCTTGTCTTTCATAAGTCAGACGTGAGAAGGAAATGCTCTTTGGTAAAGTAGACTTCACTGTTTTATTTTTCCTCATGAAGTTACTCGTCATTGTTTCATTATTCATGAGATGAGATGGGAATAAGCTTTTGTATCTGTGTAAGCGAAGCCCCTTGGCTGCGATGTTTCTGCAGTGGTTACACTTGCGCATAGCCTCGTCTCTAAACGTAGAAATAAGCAGTAAGCAAACGCTCTTGTGTCTGTGAGGTCCCTTTGGCTCTGAAATGTAACGTGTCACTCTCGGCCCCCAGAACGGCGCTCCCCGGAGCCTGCGCGCTGCCCTGTGGAGGTTCGCTGAGCTGGCTCACCTGGTTCGGCCTCAGAAATGCAGGTGGGTGCTGCGCGCTGGGCTCTTCACGCTGTTCGCGGGTGGGGGGCCAGCTTCCGCGGACTCTGCACCCCTCAGCTCGAGCGTCTCCCCTGAGCTCTGGCTAACGCCGTCCGCCGCTGCCCTCTGCGGCGCCCCTGGTGCTACCTGCTTCTCTTCTCTTCGTAGCGCTTCTTAGAAGCCCTGCGGGACGCTGTCGCTGCGCATGTTCCTTTTCTGTCCGCCCCCTCCCCCAAGAGACAGGGGCACACGACCCCGGTGACCGCGTTTGCACATGCTGGTCACTGCGCCGATCCTCATCATGTGGTTGGAGATTGAAAACCAGTCTCATTGTTGCTTGCCGTAGGAATTCTCCAGAAATAGGCCTTTGTCTTGCCTGTAGGTTCAGACTGTGAGTGTTAAACTGAATAAAGTTTGACTGGTGGGAGCAGTCTGTCACCAGTGGATTGAGAATCAAAAGAAGACTCTGGTTTTCATCTGTGCCTCCTCCTTAACCAGCAGAACTGTTGTCCAGAAGCCCTGGGCTGTGTCCCCGGGGAGCTGGTGCAGGGTCCCTGACCCTCACTGCTAGTGGGAGACAGCGATTTATCCCATTGAGTTTGAGTTGAATAAGAATGTAATGTGGCTGTGGCTATATCACTAAGGAAATTTCTTTTTATGTAACCTTTTTCTTTTACTATCCTTGTTTTGAAAAATTTTTTATATCTCTGAAGCAGCACATCCCAAGTTCTCCACATAGCAGCCAAAGTGGCCTTAAAAAATGTGATTGGGTCATGTCATTTCCTTGCTTAAACTTTGCTCATTTCCCAGAGCTGTGAGATAAAGTCCAGACTCCTTATGCAGGGAGATCTTGCCTCCACTGATCACCATCATCTCGGACACTATCTGTTAGCTCATTGGCTTGATTTTGCTTCTTCAAAAAGTCAGGTTTGTTTGCTCCTCAGGGCTGGCTTATTTTTTTTCAGGCAAAATAGTCTTTTTAGGCCCGCCTAGCTTCCCCCATAGTCCCAGGTGAGACCTGCTTGCCTCCACCACTAGTGGGCGCCTGTCACATTGGCACTGGGTTTGTGGAGGGGTCTCCTGTGGTTTGCGCCCCGCTGTCCAGTGACTCCCTTCTGTACCTTGCACTGTCTGCTTTTTCTCTCTGGAGGGCCACGTCTTTTCTCTAAGGCCTTATTTAGTTTGACCATGTAAAAGGATTTCCTTGTCATTCTCCTTTTTCAAGAAAATTTTTCATTTATTAACTTCTTTTTTTGTCTATGATTTTCTGATTTAAGATATGAATACTTTATGATTATAACTTACTGCAAACAATTTTTAAAACAAGGTGAGAGCCCCGTGTGATTCTAGAAGTGAAGGATGAAGTCTCCCAGTGTCGAAACATGGTCTGCATTTAGCCCTTTGTTGTTTTTGTCTCCTTTCTGTTACAGACTGTTTGCATATAAAAACTGGCTCTTCCCTAACGTACTAAACTGATTGCCTCTATTCCTCACTAAAGCAGGCCTGGAAGAATAACTCCTGTTCCTTTCGTATATGCAGGCCTTACTTGGTAAACCTTCTGCCTTGCCTGACTCGAATAAGCAAGAGACCTGAGGAATCTGTTCAGGAGACCTTGGCTGCAGCTGTACCTAAAATTATGGCTTCTTTTGGCAATTTTGCAAATGACAATGAAATTAAGGTATGATTATTACCTCAAGTCATGAATGTGAAGGAGTCTTGTGGGCGTTTTGGACAGGCAATCACGTGATAGCACTTCTTGAGTTATATTGTACTTCATACTTGAGATTAAAATGTTGTGAATTATTTCAAGGCACACCGAGAACTTCTTTCTACTTCTGCTTTCTTACTGTGGGGTAAAGAGTCAAGTAAGGAGATGGTTTATCAATGCAAATTCAGAAGTTCTAGAACAGATTGGCTTTTGGTGTATTAGATTGACTCCTTCACCTAGCTTGGGAGAGGTTACTGTCTCAGAAGTGCAGGCAGGAGAAAGCTCACTGACAGTCCCCTGCAGCCAGCGGGGACCACTTGACCTCTTGTTCGTTCTCTGCCCCAACAAGCAAAACAAGAGGCCTCCATGCTCACGTTTGTGTTTTATTTATTTAAACACAGCTTTTTAACTTTATTTGTTTTTGAGAGAGAGACAGAGCGAGTGTGGGAAGGGCAGAGAGAGACGGAGAGAGAGAATCCCAAGCAGGCTCCACACCATCAGCATGGAGCCCGATGTGGGGCTTGAACTCACAAACCGTGAGATCATGACCTGAGCCAAAACCAAGAGTCAGTCCCCTAACCGGCTGAGCCCCCCAGGCGGTCCTGTATTTTATTTCGAATGACCAGAAATTGTGATCCTGCCACGTAGTCTGAGGATTCTTGACTTCCTCCTTTTGTGTGTCACCCTTTTGTTAGTGTTCCTTGTGGCATTTCCACGCACATTTCTACATAGCATGCTGTGTGGTGTTTGTACCGTAGCAGAATACTGCTCGGTGGCTTGGGGTTTTTTTTGCTTTGTTTTTTGTTTTTTAATGAGAAATAAGTTTAGTTCTAACTTCCCCTCTTACTATAGTTATATTAGTATTCAGTGTGACATTTCATGCCCGAGTAATAGTCACAACAATGTTCTGTGCTACGATTCTCTTTCTTTGTGGAACTTTTTGGGGTTTTTTTGGGAGTTAATAATTGCCTCTTTTTCACTTTGCTTATTCTTCTTTAGCCATTTATGTCTTCTCATACTTTCCAACAGCTTTGTAAAATGTGTCTCAGTGCAGTTCTGCACGTGGCAGACTATTTATTGGGTCTGTGGTCTGCACCGGAGTCCTCCATCCTAGAACTCTCCAGGTGTCTGCCTCAGTCTGGTCTGGATGCTCTTTAGGCACCAGTTGCGGCCATATCTTCAGACTTTTCTCTGCTGTCATCCTAGGAATTGTTTTTGCTGCTCTCCTGTTGGATGCCTGATTCCCGGATGCCACACCTTTACCTTTTCAGGCATACTTCCTTGTCATGATGGAATTTGTGTTATCTCTTCTTTCTGTTTGCCTTTTCTTTTTTCTGTACTTTCTCAATGTCCATCCCAAACCCTTCTGTTGTGTTCGTAATTTCTAAGAGCTTCTTCTGGTGTTCAGAATGTTTATGTTTTCAGGGACCCTCCTCTTGCTTCATGAATATACTCTTCTCTCTTCTGCGGATGGAGTACAGCTTTCCTGACAACTTTTTTTGACCTGTTTCTTCTGACTCCCTCCGTTCTGGTCTTTCTCTTGTATGTTGCTAGTTGTGCGTTTAGATTTGAGTGAGACTCTAAAAAGCTTATTGGAAGCAAGCGAGTGGCAGCGACTTGTCCCCCGGCGGGCTTCCTGAGGTGATGGATGGTGAGCCTGCTTTTCCTCTGTGGCTCTTTAAGTGACAGTGTCAGGAAGTCTTTTCCTCTTGAGGCCGTCAGTATCCCCCGAAGAAAGTTCCTCGTTCTCCTGTTTGGAGGGGTGAACCTGGCTGCGTTTGTCCTGGGGTCCCGAGGTAGAAGGGGCTGACAGTGTCCCTGGCCAGGTTCACACTTTTCCCTCATTTTTCCGTTTTTTTCTCTGTGCCTCATGTCTGTCCCCAACTATGCCAACAGCGTTTAGAGATTATCCCCCAGTCGTTGTGGGAGGTGGGGGTGAAGGCTCCGTCCCGGGCTGCCCCGTGGGACGGGAGACCCGGCGGTGAGTGGCCGCCAGTGTGCATAGGACCAGACAGGCCGCTTCCAGACGCCTTCCAGGCCCGAGCCGTTCTTACAGTTCCGTGGCGTCAGGGAGCTGCCCTTCGCCATTGGCCTTCAGACCCCCAGCGCCCATCTCCCTTAAAAGCTTGTATGTGAACTTGCCATGGGCCTGGGACCAGCCGTCGGCGTTTGTGTAGTCTCTAGCCTGCAGAAATTGTGGATGCCTCTGGTCCTTTCTTGTTCCTGTCCTGTTCTTTATGTCTTTGTAAGATGATGCTTTTTAAAATTTGCGCACGTGATGTTAGGGGAGTGTCTAGGTCGCAGAGGTCCCCACATCCAGTGCAATACATGTGTTGACACGTCTCCCCTCCTCAGCTGTGTTTTCCTTCTCAAGATGACCTGTCAGAGACCGAGACGTCCGCAGACTTCTTTTACTCCACGTCATGTACACAGGGGACAGGACAGGATTCGCAGCCGTGCCCCTTTGGTGAAGCATCACAAAGTGCAGTAAAATGTTACAGCCCCCAGGAGCCCCTCACGCCCGCCCCTGGTCCCTCCGCCGCACGGTTTTGACCTCTGTCCTGGCCTCTCGAGCCACAGAGGCTGTTTTAACTTCTACCCCGTGTACAACCGTGCAGCAGCATGCCTTCTTTTTGTCTGCTTTTGTTTACTTGTCTGTTTTTTGTTTGTTTGTTGGCTGAACTTGAACTTGGTAAGAGTCTTCCATCATTGGGTGTATTAATTCATGCAGTTTTCATAACTGTGTTGCATACCACCACGTGAACGTGCCACCGTTGGTCACGTAACTGAGTATCAGGCTGGCTGTCCCTGTTTTGTGGTCCTTGTGCAGGTGCGGCTTGCTCTTGTGGGTCCTGGGACAGGGGTTGCTGGGTCGGGGGGACACGTATTTCACCTTTGAGTGCCCGCCCCAGCTCATGCCTCCCTCCATGGCAGCGAAAGCCCAGTGGTTCTTTTTTTTTTTTTTTTTTTAATTTTTTTAATGTTTTATTTATTTCTTTAAAAAAAATTTTTTTAATGTTTTATTTATGTCAGAGAGAGAGACACACACACGCACATAGCGTGAGCAGGGGAGGGTCAGAGAGACAGGGAGACACGGAATCTGAAGCAGCTCCAGGCTCTGAGCTGTCAGCACAGAGCCCAACGCGGGGCTGGAACCCACGAACCGTGAGGTCGCGACCTGAGCTGAAGTCGGACGCGGAACCGACTGAGCCCCCCGGTTCCCCGAAAACCCGGCGTTTCTGCCTCCTTGAGACCCTCACAGCTGCTGGTCCTTTCACGGTGAGCCGTTCTGATGACACTGACCCGGTGTCGTATTTTGATTTTCACTTCCATTTCCACCCCCTTAAATACTTTTGACTCTAAAGTGGAATGATTTTTCACATCTTTTCCCTTTTGAATTACTTATAAAAACATGTCATTCATGGTTGTTGGAAAGCGGAGCTGTCTGCCCTAAAATCTAGCGCAGTCCCTCCCCTCTGCGAGAAAGGCTCATGCGGGGCCTGGGGGCTCCCTCCAGCTGCCTTCTCCATGGCTTTCTTGCTGCTGTGTAATTTGGACCGGAGACCCTCAGACTCTCAGATTTGATTTTATTTTCCCAGACTCTTCAAGTTCACCATGGGCTGACTCTTTATATAGTGCTTGACATTCATTGGGTTTATAAGTTTTGAGTAAAACGTAGAATGATGCTTACTAGTTCAGTGTTTGCGTGTTTTCACTTGAAGGATTCTTTAAGGTGCCACTGTCTTTTCTCCGAGTTAAGAAGGTTGGTCATAGAGAAGTTGTCTGTGTCCTCCTGGGCGTGTCTGCAGCAGGCACTGCGGGCCACAGGCCACGGGGACGCCCTGGTCTGGGGTCTGCTCCTCTGCCTCTCCGGCCCTGAGGGCTCCTCTGGTTTATGATGACACTGCCGCTAAGGAGGAGCTTGTTTATAAGTCAGACATGGATCTCTTACTTGCGGCTCCTTCGCGTAGGATCACGCCTCAGTGGTGGCACCCTGACGGTGTCCCCAACCCAGTTAGTATTGCCCAGTGTGCGCCGAACAGTAACTGGGACCACATCGCTGCTCAGGGTGTAGCTCAGAGTGACGGAAATAGGCGTTCTTACGTAAGACCGTTCCGAACTCACAGAGGTAGGTGGTTGCGCCTTTTCATTCCTTGGATAGTTTTGTCAAGACTTACATACTGTCCTTGCTATTCTAGCACCATCTCCTTTCGGTCACCCTGAGGTTCGAGACGAAGGTGTCTCCTGCTCCTTAGGAAATGCCTGCGGGCACTGTGCTGCCACCGTCCGGCTCCTGGTGGGGGGAGAGGGGGCGCGCCCCCCAGGAAGCTCCTCTTAGCGGCAATAGCAGCATGGCCACAAGCCGTCCCTCAGGCTGGGGCGTGGCTCTAGTTGGCTACTACTCTCTTCCTCTTGACTTTGTTGTTTTCATTTTTGTTTGTTTGTATATTTGTTTGTTTTTACTGCCTTTATTTTACATAGTGTCATTTACTGGCCCAGTACCCAGATGCTGTGGGCATACCTTTTCTAGAAGCTCAGGTGTTCGCTCAGAGCACATATACCCTGAGCAAGGTCCCTACTTCCAGTCCATAGGGAAGTCAGTAGACCACATCTTTGCAGACTTCTCTGGAATGCCCTGAATTTGGGATGCCGTCGGAAAGTCCATTGGTTTATAACCTACACCCTGTGAGAATTCGGAGTAACTTTTCTGAAATAACATGATAAGCTTCGTAGGAGTTTTGTCTTTTTATCTACTTGGGTTTTCGCCTCCCTAGGTCCTATTAAAGGCTTTCATAGCGAATCTGAAGTCCAGCTCGCCTACCGTCCGGCGCACAGCAGCTGGCTCAGCCGTGAGCGTCTGCCAGCACTCCAGGAGGGCGCGGTACTTCTACAGCTGGCTGCTCAGCGTGCTCCTGGGTGAGACCGGGCGCCTGCTCCGCCCCGCCTGCGCCAGCCTCTAGCGCTGGCCCGGGACAGAGCTGTTTGTTTCTAATTAGAGCGTGTGTGCAGTGGGAGGGGGAGAGGGAAAGAGAGAGAGGGAGAATCTTAAGCAGGCTCCACACTCATTGCAGAGCCTCATGCAGGGCCTGATCCCACGACCCTCAGCCCAAACCAGGAGTCAGACATTCAACCAAGTCACCCGGGCCCCTCCTGGATCAGAGCTTTTAAATTCTTTAAAACCAGGCAATCCCTTAGCTCCCAGCCCAGGCCCTTCGGCACTGGCTGACTAGTACATGGGAGCCTGTGGAGGCTGTCGTGAGCCCACGTTGAGCCTTTGTGATGATTTGGAAGAGGCCCCTTCTCCTCTGTGCCCAGGAGGGCTCGCAGGGCAGTGGCTGCGAGGCAGTGTGCCGCCCCGCACACCTGGCCTGGCCCTCGCGCCGCAGGCTGCACACTGTATGTGCGGCGTGGAGTGTGGTGAGTGTCTGAGGCCCGGAGCGGAGCCTCGGCTCCTCGCGGGCTCCCCCTGCGGGTGTGCATCTGCTCCCGGTTTCTTGTGTACCTGGGGAAGCTGTGGAAAGGAACACTAGCCGGTGCTGAGGGGGCCACGCGGGCATTGGACGTGGAAGAACCACGTGCCTTTCAGACACAGCCAGACTCACTCTAAAGGGCCTCGCTCGGCTCAGGATGTAAAGCCGCTCCTTTAAAGCTACTCCCGGATTTTGGCCTGAAGATGAGATAACTGTGTGTTTTCCCATAGTGAAGTTTGTCTACCTTGATCCCTCCCTACCAGCTTGTAATACGGTTCTCCCGTGCATCTCTTCTTTTAAATAAGTGAGGCCGTGAATCCGCAAGCAGATGACGGTGGTAAGAAATCTTCCTGCTGCCCTTCCAGGTTTGCTGGTTCCTGTTGAGGACGAACACTCTACCGTCCTGATTCTCGGGGTGCTGCTCACGTTGAGGTATTTGGTGCCCTTGCTGCAGCAGCAGGTCAAGGACACGAGCCTAAAAGGCAGCTTTGGGGTGACACGGAAGGAAATGGAAGTCTCTCCCTCGACAGAGCAGCTCCTCCAGGTAGGAGCCACATGGTTTACTCTGGTGCCCGTACACAAACAATTGACATGCAGAGAAATACTTTGGAAGAGAAAGGGCAGAGCCTGCAGCTGGGCCACCTGGTTCAGATCCTAGGTCACGACCCCTAGCTGCATGACCTCTGAGTGGCAGATTTCCCACATGAAGATAACCGCTCCTAGAATGCTACCGAGTGTGTTACGTAAACCACTTGGACCCCTGCCTGGCACAGAATGCTGTACCCTGTTTGTAAAGCCAGGACTCGGAAATGTGTTCATTCGTACAGTAAGTATTTATTGAGCACCCACTGTGTGCCCGGCACTAGGGCAGGTGCTGGGGGCCCAATGGTGAGCACTGCGGGTGTGCTCTCTGGCCCTGGAGCCCGTGGTCTGGTGCACAGCTCCAGGGAGTGAGGAGCACGGCCCACGGGGACCTAGGGGCAGTATGTTACGACTCCTCTTTCCCACATGGAGAAACTGTGTGTACATCCTAACACGAGGGGATCGGGAGCCGACTCCGGCAGTTGACCTCATTCTTTGTGGTGTGCTCGTCCAGGTTATTCTGTTAACCACGAATGTGGCTGCGTTCAAGCAATTGGATTTTGTGAGCTTGGCTTAAAATGTTGGGGTTTTTACCGTATTTCATGTACTGGATGTACTGGAGCCCTTACCTTTTCTGTGAGTCGGATGGTCACTGGTGCACATAGGAGTCAAGGCCCACAGCCTGGGGTCGTGAGAGGGGCGCCTTGGCTCCGTGTTCTGCCTTCCTCATATTGACGACGACATTATAGTTCATAGGTATTTGGGTCAAGTGGATTTATGACTTGTGTCCTTTACCTAAATTTTGTAGGGTACAAAATTTTAAGGGGCTTAAAATAATTCTTGTGTAAAAATCATGAATCGAAGGTAGTGATTTAATGATTTAGGCTTGAGTTAGGTAACATTTGTAAAGTGCTTATAATGTTTCCTGGCACACGGTGGGGCCCTAGGAGTGCAGGTTGGTGAAGGACCCCTGAGAAGGAGCAGGCTCTACGGGAATGTGGGGGCTGAGAGTTCACTCAACGAGCTGCCCTTCGGCTGTCTCCTAGGACGGAAGTGATGATGTTCTCGTGACATACGCCAGGTGTATATTACCCTCTCAAAAAACCATTACTGAATGTTTTAGTGAGTAAAACAGGTGTTCTGGGGGTGATCATACATTTGAAAATTTCAGGGTGCCTGGGGGGCTCAGTCGGGAAAGCATCCGATTCGGTTCAGGTCATGATCTCACAGTGTGTGGGTTTGAGCCCCACGTCGGGCTCTGTGCTGCCACCTCAGAGCCTGGAGCTGCTTCAGATTCTGTATCTCCTTCTCTCTCTGACCCTCCCCTGCTCACGCTGTCTCTCTCTCCCCCTCAGAAATAAATAAAACATGAAAAAAAAAGGTTATTTCATTTTTATCTTATTTGCTTTACATTTTATCATGGAGGTGCCCAGACATGTGAAAGTAGGCAGAACAGCATCGTAAAGCCCTTCAGTAATTATCGCCTGTGCTAATAATGATAAACTCAGGGCCAGTTATTGTTCTCTTATAACCCCCTTTTTTGCATTATTTTGAAGTGAATCCTAGTCATTGTACCTTAAAGTATTCCAGTTTGTATCCCTATAAGTGAGAACTCTTTGTTTTTACAACGTCACGACAGTGCCGTTGTTACACCTGAAAAAATGAACATTTCCTTAACATCAAACACCCACTCCTCCTGTCAGTTGTTTGCTTTACTGTGTTGGAATCAGTACGAGTAAGATTGGTGGGTGAGGACTGGGAGGCTCTTTGGCCGCACGGTCACTTCCTTCCTGAATCCATTTGTTGAAGGGACAGTAGTCGGGCGGCACTCCTGGCAGTCTGCTTGCTTGCCACCCTGTTCTGGAAGTGAACATACTTCTCTGTTTTCTGTATTTCCTGTAAGTTGGTAACAGGCTGTAGTCTTGTCAGATTCAGTGCACGTTTTACGATGTACACAGTACCTGGGTTCTGCACTGCTTGTATAATATTTTAAAATAAATACATAAGCATTGCGGTTACATACGCAGAATTTTTTTTCCTCATGTTTAGAAAAAAAAGCCTGCTGAGTCGAGAAACGCTGGAGACCATTGGGCTCCTGGAAGCAAGCAATCAGTCATGAAATGGCGTGGAGAGGTGTGGGTTCAGGGCACTGTAGAAGCACAGAGCGAGGAGGCCCTGCGTGGCCACGGTCAGGAGGCGTGCCGGAGGGGCCTGGCTGAGGGCCGAGGCTGGGGGTGGGTAGGGTTTGACCAGACACAGAGCTGGGATACGTGTATAGGCAGGCGCCACAGCCTTTGCCAAGTTCAGGGAATGAGCACGCGGGTGTAGACGGGAACCGGTGTGGGTCCTGCGAAGGTCTCGGGGGTCCTCGTAGGTTAGCAGGGGTGCCGACAGGAGCCATGTGAGGCTAGAGGGATGTTGGAAACCACATGGGACTGGGGCGGCGGTAACCCTGGGAGGACCCGGTGAAGGGGACGCGGCGGGGCGCCCAAGGACTGATGGTCTGCACAGTTCTCTTTCTCCAGAGCGAGCAAACGGTACTGCACAGCGCTGAAGCAGCACGCTCGATACCATTGTCCCTAAATTATATTTTAATCCATTTTCTTTTGGCTGATAGTCATTCTGCCTTCAATTATTTTGATTAAGAAGTTCAGCTCCGCCAATGTAATTTGGCTAACTACAGTATATTTAAATAGGATTTAAAGTAATCCTGAGCCTGGCTGAACTGTAAAATAAGTATGGGCAAAACAGAGATACTTTTAAAATTTTTCTTTTTTTCTTTAAGTTTATTTTGAACAAGAAAGCTAGTGCACGAGTGGAGGAGGGGCAGAGAGAAAGGGAGGGAGAGAATCCCAAGCAGGCTCCACACTGTCAGTTTAGAGCCTGATGTAGGACTTGGTCTTAAGAACCTTAAGATCATGACCTGAGCCAAAATCAAGAGTCAGACGCTTAACTGAGCCACCCAGGCGCCCCTGGATACTTTTAGATATGCAAGAAGTTAGTTTGCTTACCATTATATGCTTTTTGAAAAACTTATTTGAAGGTGTGTTCCAGCAAAATGAGAGATGGATCCAAAAAGAGGGGAGCCTGAAATTCGTAAACCAAGACCTAACAACTCAGGAATGTGGTAGAAGTATTCTAGGAGGGTTGGTGAGCGGCCTGCCATCCAGATCAGAAACAGGGGTCAGAGGAGCCCCAGGAACTGCCCGCGGCCAATGTTAGGGCTGAGAAGCTGGGGAAAAGGCACGTGTGTATTTACCAGGCGGGCAAAGAGGTGTGAGGAGCAGCTCTAGGAGAACCAGGAAGATTCATTGAAGAGCGTTATGCTCCAGTTATGAAGCAGATTCCAGTGTTAAGTAATTATTAGTGAATCATAGATTATAATAAAAGAGAATCTGTTTATTTTTTAAGCGACACAGCACTAGTAAAAATGAAATACTTCTTTTGATCTGGCCACATGAACAGGCTTTGCAGTAAGTAGTGTTTATGTACTTGGGATAAGATCCATGCTGGAAATTTAATTTTTATTAACATTTATTTATTTTTGAGAGAGAGAGAGAGAGAGAGAGAGAGAGACAGAGCATGAGCAGGGGAGGGGCAGAGAGAGAGGGAGACAGAATCTGAAAAAGCTCCAGGCCCTGAGCTGTCAGCATAGAGCCCCATGTGGGGCTTGAACCCGTGGACTGTGAGATCATGACCTGAGCCAAAGTCGATGCCTAACTGACTGAGCCACCCAGGCGCCCCTTTATTCCCGTTTTTAGACTCAACTTCTAGACAGAGCACTTGTGATTTAAATAGTGTTGCATAGCATGTAAATGTTATAAATCTTAATAATTTGAAGTACTGAGGGGCGCCTGGGTGGCTCATTCGGTTAAGCGTCTGACCTTTGGTTTCTGCTCAGGTCATGATCTCATGGTTCATGAGATTGAGCCCCACGTTGGGTTCTGTACTGGCAGTGTGGAGCCTGTTTGGGATTCTCTCTCCCTCTCTCTGCCCCTCCCCTGCTTGCGCTGTCCTTATCTGTCTCGAAATAAACATTTTAAATAATAATAACATGAAATAACAATGCTAACAGAATTTGGTAGGGGACAGATGAGTAAAGGAAATGTGAGATGCTTATTTCTTCATTTTACATCGAAAGTTTGTTGAAAATAAATGGCCCTAGAAATCGAGGTAGAAGCTGATTATCTTGAGCAGGGCACAGCGACCTTTCTCTGTGACGGGCCAGCTGTCTAGCCCGACCGCTGCCGCGGGAGAGCGGCCACAGATGATACATAGATGCACTGTGCTCCAAAGATCGGTCCAGAAGCATGTGGCCTGTAGTCTGCAGCCCCGAGGCCTGTGGTGCAGAGCACGGCTGCCCTCAAAAGAACTACACACAAAGGGTTAAAAGAAGCTGCCTCTGAGACTTTTACTTTTTATCTCCTCTGTACTGTTTTTTTAAAACGTGTATTACTTTTATGATAGTAAAGGTAGGGCCGCCCAACTTACTGAGTAAACATACAGGTGCCAGTTACATTTGAATTGCAGAAAAGTCGTAAATAATTTTGTGGTGAAGTGTGTCTGAAATTGCACAGGACATAGTTATGCTGCACAAATATTTATCTAAAATTCAAATCTGACTGGGCACTTAGTATTTTGTCAGGCAGCTCTAAAGGGAAAAAGAAGGGCACCCAGCTGTCTTAGTCGGAAGAAGGTGTGACTCTTAATCTTGGGGTCATGAGTTTGAGCCCCATGTTGGGTATAGAGATTACTGAAAACAAATTTTTTTTAAAGAAATAAAAGGAAAAAGAGTGCAGTGTGTTCATATAATGTAATACAGTATTGAGAGCCCTGGTAAAATTTGATGCACTGCCTTTAAAATGTTTGTAAACTCTTGGGGTGGTTGGTGGCTCAGTTGGTTAAGCATCTGACTTCAGCGCAGGTCATGATCTGGAGGTTGGTGGGTTCGAGTCCCATTGGGCTCTGTGCTGACAGCCTGGAGCCTGGAGCTGCTTAGGATCCTGTGTCTCCCTCTTGTTCTGCCCCTGCCCAGCTTGTGCGCACGCGCACGCTCTCTCTCAAAAATAAATGAATAAACATTAAAAAAAAAAAAAAAAACGACAGTTTTTTTTCCATGGTGCTCAGGACAGTGTTTCTCTCTTTTTTTTAAAGGTTTTTTTTTTTTTTTAAATATTTATTTATTTTTGAGAGAGAGAGAGTGTGAGTAGGGCAGGGGCAGAGAGAGCTGGAGACACAGAATCCGAAGCAGGCTCCAGGTTCTGAGCTGTCAGTACAGGGCCCGACCCGGGGCTTGAACTCACCGACCATGAGATCATGATCTGAGCCAAAGTTGGACACTTAACTGATCGAGCTGCCTGGGTGCCCCCTCAGGACAGTGTCTCCTACACTGATGGTGTGTGAGACCAGCTGCAGTCGCCACAGACCGGAACTTTCTTCTCCCTCCCTGCTTGCTGGCTGGGCAGAGGCAGGTCTTCACTGGCCTGTGCTGCACTTGTGGAAGTGCCTCCTTATTTGTAAGGAGTTAACCTGCCCATGGACAAAGTCCTGGGGATTTAGAACACAGCATGGAAGCCGTGACCACATTGCTGGATGTGATGAAGAAATTTCAAGGGGGAGAAATTAAGACACAAATTTGCTAACATAAGACTAAAGACCAGCGAACCCTGGGACACGTTTTAGACACTGTGCCAATGACCCTTGTCCCCGTGTTTCCAGGTTTATGAACTGACCTTGCATTACACTCAGCACCAAGACCACAACGCTGTGACCGGGGCGCTGGAGCTCCTGCAGCAGCTCTTCAGGACGCCCCCGCCTGAGCTTCTGCAGGCCTTGACCTCTCTGGGCGGCGGGCAGCTCAGCGGCGCGCAGCCCGGGCCCGGCGGCCGGAGCCGCAGCGGCAGCATCGCGGAGCTCCTAGGTACGTTGTCCGGCGGTCGCCCCCGCGCCGCCCTGCTTCCCTCTGGATGGGGGGGGCCGGCTGGCCCTGTGCCGAGCAGGGCCCTTCGGTCCCTGGAAGCCTAAGCTGTAGACGGGAGGACGGAAGTGTGGCGAGGTCAGGTGACAGAACGAGGCCTGCGACTAAGGCCGGCTTCTCGACTGGGCTGGCTGCCTCCACGTGCCGTGTCCATCACGAAACGAAAACTTTAGGGAAAGTATTTCCAGGACCCTCGTGTCGCGGCCAAGATGGGATCTTCAAGTCGTTGTAGGGTTTTAGGGTTACTTTCTGCCCTTGAGGGCCACGTTAGGAAACCCCGTCCTCTGCCCCCCAAAGCTCTTCTTTATGCCTTTGGGGATGGGGCCCTAATCCCCACGCGGTGCTGCCCTGCACGCTGACCGCTGGTTTTCCTCCAGCCCCGGTGGGCCCCGTCTGACCTGGAGTTGCCCGTGGGGGCCGGAGTAGATGGGGATCCCCGGAGCGGGGCCTCTAGCACTGGATCTGGCACAGGAGGCTTCTGTGCCATTTGCTGACTCCAGGCTTCACCTGGGCCCGACGGCGTGTGGCCGACCTAGCGCGGCACGTGCGCGGCCCGGCCTTGGTCTTTACTCGGCGTTGACAGCCGAGAGGGTGTGACTGGAGGCCTAATTGCTGCCTCATTTGAACGTGAACATTGGCCTGAACCATGAGCAGAAAACGAGAATGTGTCTGTTCACGGCCCTGTGTACCGAAGAACCCTTTTCTCTGTAGAACGCATGCCTTACAGACATTTGCTGGAAATACGAATTTTTAATGATTGTTGCTAATGAAAATTTATATTTGATTATTAATTGACCAGATAATCTGAGATTTCTAATGTCTTTAATTTGACTTTTTAAATGCACTTTATTTAGCTTCTTTGACATTTTAGGGCCTATCTTTAGAACTGTATGTTTGAACATTGATATCATTTTCATATGTCAGAATTAAAGTTTTGTGCTGTGGTGTTAAGCACTGCCTGTGGAAGTATGTTCACACATTCTCTAGTTTTAAAGCTGAATCAAGCTTTTTGAAGATTTTCAAATTCCTTCTAGATTTTAACAGCTTGTCACCTTATGTTCATCTGTCATTTTCTGTGATTTACAGCCGGAGGGGGTTCTTCATGCAGCCCTGTCCTTTCAAGAAAACAAAAAGGTGATTATTTCAGAAATCAGAGTCTTATGTTGGGTCTCCCTGCTTTTTCTGTATTTCTGTAATGCCTTCGACTGTCCTGTGCCTCTTCTCGGCAGAGTGATTGTATTTATAAACGTTGTTGGAATCTCGTAACTGGGCCTGAATGGGTCTGTAGGTGGCTTTGGAAAATTGCTTGTGTATCAGAATTGTTGTGTCATAAATTTCTAACGCTTTAGGTCAGGGTTCAGCAAACTTTTCCTGTAAAGGGCCTCCTTATCCATTCGGCTCTGTCTTGGGGCCGGAGGCAGCCATAGCCCGAAGCAGTAGGCTGCGCTCAGTAAAACTCTAGTCCTAGAAGGAGGCCTGCCCTAGCGTGCCTGCTCTTGCTTTACAGAGACCGTGTTCCGTTTTATAAAACTAACTCCCTTTTCTGTGAATTTTTTCAGTATTAGTCAGGAATGATGTTCGGTTAATTATTTGGTTAATTTGGGCTTGATTATCATTTTTCAGCTGTACTTAGCTTTGTACGTGCCAGAACATTCCAATATCATTTATTTCTATTAAATCACAGTGTTTTGGATCTACAGTGTGATTGTTTTGGTGCACATCAACACTTTACAGCACCAAGTATTTTCTTTTCCAGTCTGGATGTCCAAAGGAAAGAATTGCCACCATTTTCTATTTTGAAATCTTAAAAGACTAATCTTTTTTACAACTTATTGAGGCATAATTGGTATACAACATATATTTTTTTTTGAGTGTTTGAGAGCCTAATGGCCTAATATTTGCAATATTGAATGGGATCTCGGCAGGAATAATATTCTAACCTGACTGGACTAAGTAAAAATTTCCTAGAACATAGAATCAATACTGTTTGGTCCATCATAGTGTGGTGCACTTAATCAGGTTTGGGATTGTGGTGAAATACTGAGAGTGTTTGAAGGCCACGGGGCTTCCAGGAGAGGAACTTTTCAGGCAGGTGCTAAGTTGCCCTGAGACTTACTCGCCTTATTGCTTAGTCACCTTCCCCGGGAAGAAGACCCAGGGGCTGACTGCCACCACTGAGTTGAGTGATTTCCTGCTGGCTAGGAGTTGTTGTGTCCTCAATATCTTTTTTGTTTTGTTTTGTTTTGTTTTCCTTTTTCATGGGTAGCTGTGGTTTTTAAGCTTTTCTTGATATAGTTGCAGAATCCTTTTTTGTCAAGTGAGATCTGCAGATCTGAGGGAGACAGAAGCAGAGTGGATGTAAGATGTAGGATGGCCTGGTGGGGGTGCCGTGGCCTGGGGCCTCTCTGGCAGCAGCTCTGACCTTGCACCCCTTGAGGCGGGCTCCTTGGGTCAGAGAGGCAAACCCCCAATTCTAAGGACAGAGTCTGTTCTCATTACACCCGTGTGCACAGGGTGGGATTTTAATTTGCTTCCTCGAGGTCAGCCACTCGGCCTGTGCTAGAGGACTGACTCTGTTAGCAGATTCACCAAGTTGCCATGTGAATTTTATGTAGATTTTGCATATCCTTTGCTTTTTCTTTGCCCCTTTCCCCCTTCCATGTCACAGCTGTATAGATTTCTGGAAGTCATTGCACGTATGACCCATTTCTTGAAGAGTAGTGAAGTTAGAAATTGGAAATTGCTAATAACGACTTCTATAGTGTCATCTGATGACCTCTGTGTGTAATGTGATCGCAGTGATTTAATTAGTCCAATTAAATCATGTTAGGACTTTTGTTTCCTTTTCTTCTTGCTGCCAGAACCGTAACTGTGTCTTCAGAGCTGTGCAGAAGTCCCTGTTACCCGTCCTCCCCAGTCAGGGTCTGGTTGTTGGCCGCAGAGTCTGGCTGCTTAAAAGAGAACAGAAGTGACCTTCACGGTCTTTTTGCTTTGTTTTTGAACTCTGTTTTTAAGATTTTATTTTAATTCCAGTTTGGTTAGCGCCCAGCGCGACACTAGTTTCGGGGCCACGACAGTTACATACGCGCTCTGGTTGCCGGTAGAATCAGTTCCAGCCATAGCTTCCCTCTGCAAGATTAAGTAACAGTGGAAATTCTTCAGCACTAACACAAGTCTAAGTCAGTAAATACGTACTAATCATTAAAATACTTGGTGTTATAGTTTGAGAATTTTTGCTCTTTAACTTTGTTTCATGTAGGTTTATTGATTTTAATAATATCTAAATATCACATTGTGGCTTCTTTGTATTTTAGCATGCTAGACATGCAAAAATACTTTATTTTTAAAAATATGCTTCACGTGTTTTTATATGAGAGTGAATTAAATATGCTTATGATTTGCCGCTTAGAATGTGCATCTGTCTGATTTTTGAAGTCCTTCGTGTAGCGAGCTTAAGGACTCTTGCTACATCATTTCCTAGGGAAAGTGCTCTTCGGAGAGGCAGCAGCCTTGGAGGATGACTCCGAGTCCAGGTCGGAGGGCAGCAGCCCCGCCTTTGCAGGTAGCTCCGAGGGAGGGGCAGTGGTGCTCCCCTCCCTCCTCTCCACTGGCCCCTTCCCTGCACCTCCCTCCCCCGTCCTGCCCCTCCTGAGGGGCTGTGCTCCTGGGGGCACCGGTGAAGCCAGCTTGCTCAAATGGTGGCTGATCCACGCTTCTTTTAGAGCATTTACTTTGAAATGTGTCTGTATGTTTTCTTGCATCAAATATTTGCTATTTTCCTTGGGTTAGGCTCTTTTAAAATTAGATTTATGCTCCCTGAGCATAAGTCTTCTTATGTAGTAGGGGGTGGTGGGGAAGTGTCTCATATGAATTACAGGGATTCTGAGAGGAAAGTGGGATTAAAATTTATGGATAGTTAAACTTGAAAGAAATTTACATTTGTTACAGATTCTTCATTCACTTTCTGAGAAAGAAGTGTTGATTAAGATACTAATAACTGGAGTAAATGAGAGCAGTTTGGATTGAACAGATTATTCAAAGGATTATTTTTAGACAACTAAAATAAGACTAAGGTATTTGGGAAGGAAAATCTGAAAAATTCCAGTGGTGATTATTCATCTATTCACTTAACTTTTACAAAACAGAAATAGATTTTTTCTTAATTACAAAAACAAAACAACACGAGAATTACAGCTGTCTTCAGCAGTGTCGAGCTCAAGGGCTCACTGGCCCTGGGGCCTCCAGGGATGACCACTGATAACAGCTTGGTGCTGATCTCCTTGTAGGGAATTTTATGTAGCATATGTGTCTTTTTAGTGGGAATTTTAAAACGAAGCTAGGAAAATGCGCTGCACATTTGCCCGACAAGTGGGTAGGACTGGCTTAGAGGTCTTGAGCAGGGTCCGGGGAGAAGGAAAGCCTGCCTCACAGAGACTCTGACTTTCCCGTCATTTCTGAGCACTCGCACCCCTGGCCAGGCCACTGGTGGATTGTGGAGTCTTTCTGTGGCCCTCCAGGCCGCGGCTGGAGCTGGAGCTCAAGGACTCCAAGTGGTTGTTACTGAGCGTGCTTCAGGTTTTACTGTGAAATGCCATTTCAGAATATTGATAGCACTCAAAACTATCTGCTGAGAGCCCTTATTTTGTTAGTATGACGTGGTAAGAGAGTAAAAGGTGAATCCAGAATACAGTAAAATACAATTTTAGTCATGTTTGAAGAATACACTGTTGTCTTTTGAAATTTTCTAGTTCGTGTTTTTACCGTATTTCATGTTTTTTTGCGGCTAAAACATTTGATGACGGTGAAATTTGGGGTATTTTGTAAACATTTGGTTCCCTGTTGAATGTTTTTCCTGGCCCTCTGAAGAGTGAGTGTTTCTTTGTCTTCAGCTTCAGTCAAGAGTGAGATTGGTGGTGAGCTGGCGGCCTCTTCCGGGGTCTCCACTCCTGGCTCTGCCGGTTCAGCTGCTGACTCCGTGGGGCACGACATCATCACCGAGCAGCCCCGCTCACAGCACACGCTGCAGCCGGACTCGGTAGATCTGACCGGCTGTGACTTGGCCAGCGCTGCCACCGACGGGGACGAGGAGGACATCCTGAGCCACAGCTCCAGCCAGATCAGTGCCGTCCCGTCCGACCCAGCCATGGACCTGAACGATGGCACCCAGGCCTCTTCCCCAGTCAGTGACAGTTCCCAGACCACCACCGAAGGGCCCGATTCAGCTGTGACCCCTTCAGACAGTTCTGAAATTGTAAGTGGGTGCAGAGGGCGGCGCCCCGGTTTCTGCAGAGGGGCCTCGCCTGGAGGCCCGGACCCAAACCCTCCTGCCTATTTCCCTCTCCCCATCTGGCTCACTAGTAAGAGTGCAGAGGTCCCCAGCTCAGGTCATTAACGGAAGAGTTCAGCCCCACCCAAGAACCTCACTGAAGGAAACAGCCGAGTGGCATTTATGTTGAACGTGGAGGTCAGAGGTCAAAAATTAGGTTAGTTGATGATATGAACGTTGCTAAAATTGAGTGCATTTTACATTCTGCAAGAACTTGTTGGGCACAGATTAAATCATTCTTTAAGAAATCCATACGGAGCCTATTATTAACAGATCTATGGTCTTACTGCATTATAATTAAAAACATTAATACTGTGCATTAGTTTAACATTTTTTAATGTTTTGGCTTTTCAAAACCTTTTACACCATATTCGTTCTCATAGAACGTGGATTTTAGTACTTCGGCTCTCTGAGCTAGTGGACACGAAGCACCTCGGGGATGGTCTAATCAAAATGTTCAGGAAAAGTTTATACTGAGTTCGACACCCCATTTTCCTAAAAAACAATTTATACTATTAAGTGTTCTGTTATTATTTAACAGATTTTATCAAGAACATGGATTTTGGGGTGGGGGGGAGCTTGGAGTTTTTTTTGGTTTTGTTTTTATGTGGATGAATGCCAAAGCATTGAACGACAGATCAGGAGATAAACCACCTTCCTCCCTACTGAGTTGTTGGGTTGTCATGGGCGCAGGGTTTCTGCTGGCCACGCGGATTGACAGTTACCGAGGCAGAGTCAGGGGTTCACTCCCGGTTAGGGTGTTAACTAGAAGACCTGGCCCAGGAGGACAGGACAAATACATGGAGCAGTGGGTAAGAAAGACATGAACAAGTTCTGCCCAGAGTGCAGGGAGAGGAAAGTTGGGGAAAGTGCTGGGCCAGGAGCATGTGTTAAGTGAGTGAGGGAGATTCTGCCGTGTGTTTATGGCGCCAGTTTCCATGGGGTATGTTGCCTCTTCCCAGTGGATGGTCTCCAGTGAGTTTGTAGGGTTAGGAGTGGAGGACCATAGGAAATTCTGAGAACTCCTGGTCTTCTGAAGTTACCCAGGTGTTGTTCTTTCTGGTTTATGAGGTGTTTCCATGTCCCTCATGTAATCATTATTCACTGAACAAAAACATTGAGTGCCTGTGAAGTTTCGGGGATTGTTCCCAAGCTGGGCGTACGTAGAGGGCCCAGCACACAAAACTGCTCACAGAAAGCTAACAACTCGAGTAGGTGTCACGAAACTCCATATTGGGCCAGACAACAGAGATCTTTGGCTTCCCGAGCCTACAGCCTGTGTCACATAGTCCTCTCTGCTGCTGTCATGTGAAGGCGCCGTAGACAGTGTGTAAACGAACTAGCATTCCAATAAAACTTTATTTATCAAAACAGGTGGTGGGCCAGGTTTGGTCCTTAGGTCAGAGCTTGACTATCCCTAGTCTAGAGTGTGTGCATGTGCTTGTGGGGCAGATAATAAGCCAATAATCAGTCAGTAAGTAAATAAATAGGTGGTGATAAGTGGCACAGAGAGAAGAAGCAAAGTGAAAGGGATGAGGAGTTTCCTCGCGAGGCAGCTCAGCGTGGTAGTTAAGGGGCCTGCTGCAGGGAGCTGCCGCAGCTGTGGGTCTGCCGCTTACAGGCTGTGCAGCCTGGGCCACTGTGTCTCTTCTTGCCTCAGTTTCCTTATCCATAGATTGAGGACGGCAGTGCTTGTGCTGGAAGGCTCACGGAGGTTACGGGAGACCAAACGTGTAAAGTGCTTTTTGATCCTGCCTGACATGTATATATATATAGTAAGATATTCAAAAAGTACTGTTTTTTATTATGGTAG
Organism: Proteles cristata cristata; assembly: GCA_017311185.1. Taxonomy (NCBI): domain Eukaryota; kingdom Metazoa; phylum Chordata; class Mammalia; order Carnivora; family Hyaenidae; genus Proteles; species Proteles cristata. The sequence continues at coordinate 90,073 of JAESUZ010001638.1, read as the reverse complement.
GATTTCTCATTTTAAGGTTTTTTTTTTTAACTGAGGTAAAGTTTTTTTTAATATAAACTAATTAGGATAGTGGAGGAAATTGTTTCCTTCTTAGTTGTTTTTAAACATGTAGTTTGACATTTTTTATTATAAGGATTTGAAATGACTTTTATAAACGATACAGAATTTATTTCAGTAATTACTAAATTACTCAGTACTGAGTGTACTGAGGTCCCTTCATTTGGTTTTTCAGGTAAATTACATGGGATTTCAAATGAATGTGAATTTATTTTGCAGTATGGAATCATAATCCAAGTTTATGGCTAAATACACGACTTCCTGTGTTGTCAACCAACACTTAGTTGATTTAGTCCTAGCAGCTTAGAAGCTAACCTGGTGTAGCGTTAGGGTTTTTTGAAAGATTTCCCTCATTTGTGACTTAGTGTAAAATTTGCTTGTAAAGATGAAGATCTTTGTTAAGATTTTTTTTTAATGTCAAAAAGAAATTTTCAGATTGGAATTTATTTAAAATTTTTATAGTTGGAAGCTTTATGTAATGTAGCAGCAACATATGCTTACTGAAGCCAGTTTTACACGCGTGCATGTCCATGCATTTAAGGAAATGACCTTTGTGTTAGTACGGAAGACGCGGTCCCTGTGATTTCTGCCCGTGCCCACGTTGGAGAGCCTGTCCCTCAGTGATGTCCCTTCCGAGCCTTCACCAGCCCCTCTTGAACCATGCAGGTGTTAGATGGTGCCGATGGCCAGTATCCAGGGACGCAGGTTGGACAGCCACAGGACGAGGATGAGGAGGCTGCGGGCGCCCTCCCGGAAGAAGACGCAGATGCCTTCCAGAACTCTGCAGTTGGTACGTGGACTTGGTCGGTGCCCCTGCGCCGTCGTGGTTCTAGCCCTGACGTCTCGGTTTTACCATAGTTTCCAAGAAGACATCTTTGTTTTCTGAGTTGTAAATAGCAAGTGTGGAAGATCAGTTGAGGGATGACCGTCCTGTTTCTTGATCTAAATCCTGTACTTCCATGTTGCCTTTGCATAAAAGTGTATATTTGTTATTTAATTGGAAACTTGTCACTCAGTCCCGTCTCTCTGATTTTGAAGCCCTTCAGCAAGCACATTTACTGAAAAGCATGGGCCACAGCCGGCGGCCCTCCGATAGCAGCGTGGACACATTTGTCTCAAGAGATGAAGCTGCCGAAGCAGGAGACCAGGAGAACAAGGTGAGCTGTCGAAGCCGGAGGCCACTCAGCACCCTGAGCTCACGTGCGTGCTCGAAGTCCCCGCGCTCCCGGCTGTCCCAACTCAGCTTTTGCCCAGCCGTTTCCCCTTAAATACTGACTTCTTCCAGGGGTGCTCTTCCTTTCTGCCTACCCAGGTGCTCCCCAGATCCCTGAGAATGGCCTGAAGTTCCGCCTCACTGAGAGTCCTTCCCAGACAGATGTCTCACACCAAGCACTCCCTCACCTGATTTCTTGGGCCTTTCATTTGATGGCCATGCATAGTCTTGCAGTGTGGCTTGTTTTTGCCCGTTTAATGGATTTATTTGTCTATGGTGGTCAAACGTGTGGTATAAACTTTGCCGTTGTAGCCACCGTGAAGCGGACAGCTCAAGGCATAGGTGTTTCATGCCGTGCAGCCACCACCACCCTTCCCGGAACTGTTTCCATCTCCTCACGTAGAAACTCCGTTCCCCTAACACCACTACCCCCCACCCCCCCGCCCCCGCCAGCAGCTGGCTCCCACCGTCTGCTCTGTGTCTCTGTGGATATGACTCCTTCTCACATCAGTGAGATCTGAGCATTTGTCCATTTGCAACGGGCTTGTTTCCCTTGGCATAATGTCATCCGGGTTCCCCCGGACCCGTGTGGTGGCGGGTGTCAGGATGGGCTTCCTTTCTAAGGCTGAGCGCGGTCCTGCCGAAGGTGTGCGCCACATTTTGTTCTCCGTTCACGCACCGACGGACACTTGGGTTCCATCTCTTGCTCTTATGGACAACGCCATGTGGACCTGGGGGGGCGTGCGCGTCTTTTCCAGACCCTGCTCTCGACTCCTGGGGTGTGATGCGTCCCCAGGACCACACGGTAGTTCTATTTTTAGGGTGTTTTGAGGAAGCGCCACACTGTTTTCCGCAGCGGCTGCGCCATTTTATGTTCTGCCAACAGCGCCCAGGCTCCAGTTTGCCCACGTCCTCGCCAGCACTTGTTACTTCCTGACTTGCTTTGACAGCAGCCACCTGCCGGGTGTGGGGTTGTAGATCGCTGCCGTTCTGACATGCCTTCCCCTAACCATTGGTGATGTTGTGCATCTTTCCATGTGCTGCCGGGCCATTTGTGTGTCTTTAGAGAAATGTTTATTTGAGTCCTTTGATCAGTTTTTAATCATGTTTGAGTTTTTGATGTTGTTGTTGAGTTATCTATTGAACTGTTTATAAAATATCTCTGAAATGCTTACTTTTTTACATGTAGGCGTCTTGTCTTCCCAGTTAATTTTAAATTCCTCGAGGGCAGGAAAGGGTGTTTTGTACTTAGTCCCTCTGTAGATGCTCAGTCATCCTGAGACCTCACCACTTCCTTCCAGGTCCCCTCTGTGCCAGGTCTGCTCCCTCTCGGCCTTGGGCATTCCTAGGGCTCTCTCTCGGCCCAAGTAGCGTCCACTTGTGCTGTAGATGATGGCTCCTGCCGTCCTTTCCCGAGCAGCCTCCTAATCCCAGGTCTCAGCTGCCCTCCGTCCTGCCTGCCCTCCCTGCACGCCGAGCTCATCCCTGCCACGGCCCACGTGACCCCGTGTTAGCCCTGCCTCTGACACTGATCCCGCTCCACTGTGCTCTGTGAGGTCAGGCTCGTGTGTGACGGAGACTGGCGTCTCTGTCCCCAGCGCCTGGCGTAGGTGCTGCTCTGGAACTATTTGTTGGATGCTCTAATGAATGAAGGTGTCGGTTCCTTGATTACAAGACAGAGAAGTGTCTGTTTCTCTGTTGCAGCCTTGCCGGATCAAAGGTGACATAGGGCAGTCTACCGATGACGATTCTGTTCCTCTTGTCCACTGTGTCCGCCTGCTCTCGGCTTCCTTTTTGCTGACTGGAGAAAAAAATGGTACGTATATAGCAGGGCAGTTACAGCGTGGAAGGAAATCTCTAGGTTTCAAGGTCAACTTGGTGACCCGTTTGCACTGGTTGTGCAGTAGAGGGAGGGAGTAGAAGCTGGGGGTGAGCGCGGGTTTTGGCTGACGGACGGGAGCAGGGAGGCGACGTGAGGGAGCTGGGTCACTGGGTCTGGGTTGTGCACACCGCATGTTTGCTGCCTTGAAGCCGAAGGTGAACGAGGTGGTTTCTTTGCAGTGCTGGTTCCGGACAGGGACGTGAGGGTCAGCGTCAAGGCGCTGGCACTCAGCTGTGTGGGAGCCGCCGTGGCCCTTCATCCCGAGTCTTTCTTCAGCAAACTTTACAAAGTCCCTCTCGACCCCGCGGAGTACCCTGGTATGTTCACAGTTCATGCCTCATGCCTCACGTTGAGTCAGTACTCGGAGATCAGTTCAAACCGTCTTGGCTGTGTTAGTCTTATACCAGTGTGTGTTTTGAGTTCACTGGTGGCATTTGAACTACGTGGTAGCTCTATTTAAAACACAGTGTTAGCTTTTTGGACTCCCTGTAGATGCAGCGTGCAGTGTGAACACACGTGACCAAACAACAGAAAGCTGGGAACGTAAGAGCCAGTGTACGTACATACTGCATTTACACCGAAAGCACAGATTGTATATAATCAAAACTGCTTTGGGTCACACTCAGCCAGGCCCGATGTTCACACTCAGAGACAGGTGGGCCCTGAGACCAGCAGAGAACACAGCCTCTGCCTCCTGTAGCACACGTTCTGCGATGCACTGCCATGTGGGAGTAAGTGGGGGAGGGGCCGCACTTCTGAAATTGTCATCCCGCGTCCTCTCCCCTTCTTGGGGCGAGGGCATACACTTGGGGTTTTGAATTCATATTTGGTAAATGTGGACTGGTTTGAGTTTCTCTCATCTTTTTTTTCTGAAGTGAAATCTTGGAGTTTTGATTATTGACTGGCAACCTGGAATTTGAATCCAGAAAATCTACTGTGTTGAAGCGGTGTCAAGACTATGATGGATCTAGACTCTGTGAATGCCAGAATATTTTCTACCTCTCATGACTGTTATATTCAAGTCTTTTCTAGATCTGGATCACCCACTCACCCTTTTTTTTTCCCTTAAGAATTAAGCTTTTATTCTGAGTTAGAAAACTGATGGGAGGGGCTTATACAGTAACTGGGCCATTTATCTCTGCAGAGGAGCAATATGTGTCCGACATCCTGAACTACATCGATCACGGAGACCCCCAGGTCAGAGGGGCCACGGCCGTTCTCTGCGGGACCCTCATCTCCTCCATCCTCAGCAGGTCCCACTTCCAGGTGGGAGACTGGATGGGCAGCGTTAGAGCTCAAACAGGTAATGGCAGAGTTTTCAGTATATTTTCTAGATAGAATTCCCAGGTTCAGGTTTACGTAAAGGCGTTTCCTCTTTGCTCTTCTGGTCAGGAAATACATTTTCTCTGGCGGACTGCATTCCTTTGCTGCGGAAAACTTTGAAGGATGAGTCTTCTGTTACTTGCAAGTTGGCCTGCACAGCTGTGAGGGTAAGCATAATCTTTTGTGGAAATCAGTTATTAGATGAGTGGAAATTTTACCATTGTTCTAATTAAAATTGGTCTTAATACTAAATATTTCCAGACATCCTAAAGCTATAAGCAATAATAAACATGTATGTGTCCACCAATCACCGGTAGAAAGATGATATCACCGATAAAGTTAAGGTTCAATAGAGTGTAGTTTAAGTTTTACCACTCAGAATATTTTTAGAACGTACTTTTTGGTTAAAGGTATATTTCTTTTCGGAAATATATCTTGCTGACGTTAAGTGTAAAACCTGTGGGATTAAAAAACCGATGGCTCTCCTAGGCCCATAGAAGGCCGCATCAAAGTGGTCGGTAATGTTACCAATCATCTCTGTTTTGTGCCAGTGCCATAGCCTCCAGCCTGTACCTGGTAGTGTGTTGCACCTTTATGTGTGAGCTGGCTCATAAATTCCTATTGGCCAGCCAGTGATAGTAAAAATTAACCAGTAAAAATCAAAACAAAAACCCAACAAACTGCCCGACTAATAGCATACCTTCCCCTTGCAAACTTTCATGGCCATAAGTGTTCCTTAGCTGCAGGCATCTGCCAGGTTTCCATTGATGTCTTCCCGAGAGCAGAGGGAAGTGCGAGCTGCTGGCCTGGAGCCACCGCGCACCATGGTGTGGAAGTGCCCGCGTGTGCCTGTGTGTGCTTGCGTGTGCACAGAGGGGCGGGAGGGGCAGCCACGGGAGCTGTTGTGGCACGTTGGGCAGTGGAGGACATGGCCGCTAGTCAGAAGAGGAAATGGGTCTGTGGACGAGTGAGTCAGTGAACAGGGTGGGACGGACCCTGGCGGTGCCTCGTTTTCCAGCACTGTGTCATGAGTCTGTGCAGCAGTGGCTCCAGTGACCTGGGATTGCAGCTCATCACCGATATGCTGAGCCTCAGGGACAGTGCCTACTGGCTGGTGAGGACAGAGCTTTTGGAAACACTCGCAGAGATTGACTTTAGGTAAGTGGGTTGGGTTCATTAGGTCACTAAAGCTGCTAAGCTGCTCTGGAGTTTGAACTAGGAATTGAAAGGGCTGGGTCGGTTGATTGAGTTACTGATTAGTGAGGCTTATCAGATAACCTGTGAGTCAGGAATCCGGGCGGTTTGGGTGGCTGGTGCTGGTCTTCTCAGCTTGCCCTGTGCCTGGGGATTTAAACTCAGGCAGAGGACTGGATCTTTCTGGTAGTTTCAGTCATCTGAGCACTCTGGGTGGCGGGAATGAGAGCACTCACACTTACATCACTTGTGCTCATGGAAAAGGGACATGCCCCTCACCACACCGAATGGAGGTCACATAGGCCATTTGTACGTCCTTGCGATTACAGAATAACTTGGTGCCTTGCAGGTTTTCATTTTCAAAGGGGAAGTTTGGTTTAAAATGTTTTCTTTCAGTGCTTTCTTTTAGAAGGGGAAATGTCTTTATTATCTGGGTGTTTGGGTTTTTTACAAGCCACTGTAATAAAGTGGTTGTTATGTGGCAGGCTCAGAGATAGGTGCCCTCCGTGGTTATTCCCTTTCTTCCTCAGAATGCCCCTGTGCATTAGGGCGTGCTCTCCCCTCCGCCTCGCAGGTAGGGACCCTGGGGTGGGGGTGAGGAACCTCCTGAGGCCTTGTGGCCTGTGTGCGCAAGGCCCCCCTCCCCACGGCTCACTCTCTGCTCCCGTGGTGGGTGTTGGAGCTCACTCTGAGGCCATGTGGACTCTCCCTGTATTGTTTGTATTTATTTTGAAGAAGAACAGTGTACCGAGTACTGTGTTACTGAGTCTGAAATGATGAGTGTCACATAAAGTGTACTTGTGTAAAAACATTCATCCTTCTGTGAGCTTCGGGAAGTGCCATCGCTCCCTGCCCACGCTCCAGCCGCCCCCCGTGCCCCGTCTGCCAGAGGCTCGCAGGCAGTGGGCTTTTGTTGAGTAACTAAATTATTTCGTGTTAAAAATGTTCTTTTGTTAGGTTGGTGAGCTTTCTGGAGGCAAAAGCAGAAAACCTGCACAGAGGGGCCCATCACTACACAGGGGTAAGCCGTTCGTTTTCCTGAGGCCACGCTGTCACCTCCAGGAATTGCGCTTTCCCAGGGGTGGGGGCTTTCTCAAGTGCTCTCTGTTCTAGACTGATCCTGAAGTTTAGATCGTGACAGTTGTGATTGTGTGTGTGGGTTTAAGACTGGTGACCCTGAGTTCCTCCTCACTGGCCTTCCAAAATACCTTCCCTGAATTTAGTTAAGTACAGACGTCACAATCTGTTTTATCTTTCTCTCTGAAGCTTTTAAAACTGCAAGACCGAGTGCTCAATAATGTCGTCATCTATTTGCTTGGGGACGAAGACCCCAGGGTGCGACATGTCGCCGCGGCTGCACTGATGAGGTATTTACCAAGTATTTGCTCTTTGCTCCCATTCGTGGTGAAGGGGCTTAACGGCACGAGGAGGGGACCCCGAACATCCGGAGAGTAGGCCAGCATTCCTGCACCGTGGGCTCCCCTTCAGCCACTCTGAAACCGTCAGAAAATATGGCACTCACCCCCGTGGGAGTCCGCTGTGAGGACGGAACAGCACCAGAGTACTAGCTTCCTAGCGTCCGGGCGACGCGCGCTCATTGTTGCAAGTTTGGGACATAGAGAAGAGAGGGCACGAAGAGGAAAATAAAAGTCCCTTGGGCTCTCCCCTGGAGATGCTCACTGTGCATTTTGATGCATATCCTCTGTAGGAGCGTCTTTTTAAAAATTGGGACAGATGTGTGTGTGATTTTGTAATCTGGTCATTTCCACTGACTATATTATTAGCCCCTTCCTGCCCTCAGACTTCTGAAGAAGAAACGGGTGTCACGTAGGCCGGCACCCTGGTTCGGTGTACTCGTGCTTCCGTGCTGAAGGACAGACACGTCACACAGTGGCAGATCAGGGAAGGCTGTAAGCAGCATTTAGAAATTCTAGTTAGGGGCCAATAATTCACTCTGGAGTTGTGATAAACTTTCACATAGATATTATTTGGTTGGATATTAAGCTTTCTTTGACCTAATGAATAATGGTCAGTAAATATTACTACACGTAAATGTTTATGTATAAATTTTTTCCTTAGAATTAATTCCTGGAAATTGAGTTGTGAGGCCAAGCTTTTTGATGTTGTTTTTAAAATTTTTCATGGCCTTATATGATTTTATATCCCTAAAATTTACCCGTTCTTTTAAAAATAACTTATCTTTGGGGTGCCTCGGTGGCTTAGTCAGTTAAGCTTCCTGACTCTTGATTTTGGCTCAGGTGACAATCTCACAGCTGTGAGATTGAGCCCAGAGTCGGACTCTGCCTTGGGCATGGAGTCTGCTTAAGATGGTCTCTCTCCTCCTCTGCCCCTAATAGAGGGAACTTTATTATTTATTTATTTGAGAGAGAGAGAGAGAAAACTCGAGCCTGTGCACATGTGTGTGAGTGGGAGGGAGCGCAGGGGGCAGGGAGACTCAATCAGCAGGCTCCATGCCCAGCACGGAGCTCAATCCCACGACTGTGAGATCATGACCTGAGTGGAAATCAGGAGTCAGATAATTAACCCACTGAGCTACTAGGTGCCCCAGAAAGAGAACTTTAAATCAGAGTATTTTATCGTATGTAGAGAGAGCTACCTGATTCTACAGCAGACAGAAAGGAAGTACAGCACCTAGTCAGTTCAGAGTTGGTGTGATTGGTGTGCAGGCGATTGGCCCGGTGATCGGGACCCCCTGTTCTGGTGAGCTGGGATGTCACCCTGAACAGGGCAGGTGGTGGTCTGTGGGTAGACCGTGTTGCAGGCTTAACCACCTTGACAGAGAAGGTGACGAATCCCAGGTGAGTTTCACATACTTTCTAAGTAAACCTTACTCTCATGTTAGGCTTGTCCCGAAGCTGTTTTATAAATGTGACCAAGGACAAGCTGACCCAGTAGTGGCTGTGGCAAGAGATCAAAGCAGCGTTTACCTGAAACTTCTCATGCATGAGACTCAGCCTCCGTCTCACTTCTCCGTCAGCACCATAACCAGGTACACGAGCTGAGTGCGTCCCGCTGTCGTCGGGGGAGGGGCCCTTTTCCGATCCCTTTCTTTCGGGCTCTGGTCTACAACGTCATGCTTTCTAGAGAAAAAGCTTTAGGTGAGGGTGTTTGAGGTGATCTCCTTTGGGGAGATAGTTCTCTGTGTTGGGAGGTGCCATCCCACTTCTTGGTTTGATAAGTTCTGCCTCGGTCACGGCAGCAACTTTGGACGTCTTTTCATCCATCCATTACAAGCCACGGACCGATAAGTGTATATTCGCGTGTGACTCTTAGGCTGTGTCTTAGCTGAAAACTGGTCCGTTAAGTTTTTGTTACTTTGTGTTGCAAGCGAGGAGACTAGCACGGTTATGTCAGGCCCCCTCAGTTTGAGGTGACAGGGTGATTACAGTGTGGCAGTGTCGTTGGCGGGCTGCAGTGGTCACTGTTCACGTGTGTCGTGAGCAGCCCTGGCGCACCGCTGGGGTGTGGTGCATGCAGACCCCGCCCCCCACCCCCCGGTGTCGGGGAGCAAGTCCCCGGAGCGGAACTGCCCTCAGGAAGGAAGGGTTCCTCAGAGATCAAGTTTGCAGAGAAGCCTGCAGAAGTGGTGACAGGAGACTGTCAGGTCGTTTTAACTGTTTTAAATATTATTTTAAACATGAGTCTTGTTTGTGACTCTCCTTCCTGTTAGTGGTAGTTTTTAACAAGCTTGGACAAAGTGGCGTCGAAGCAGAGAAGTTCACTTGATGCTTTTGGGACTCAGCTTGTCAGGTTTTGAATTTATTCCTAAATAAATACTTTCTCCTCCCATGTAAAGATTGCTTTAGAAAAACACAGGAAAATAATTTTCTCAGAGAGTAACCTATTTTTTTTTTAAACCTAAGAAGTGATGTTTTTCTTCTCTCTGAGAAGGAGACTGTTTATTCAGGGTAAATATTCCGTTAAGAGAAGCAAAAGCCGCATGAGAGTATCTGGTCGTCAGGGGCTGAACAAGCCTCAGGTAACCTGCTGTTTCAGTGGGTCATTTCAGAAAGTTACAGTTTCAGTGCCAGCAGAGAGGAGTGTGACACTGCCCAGGCACCGGTCACGGGCTGCGGCCCTGAATCTGCCCCCTCACCGGCCCCAGCGAGTTGGCCACAGTGGCCTCCCGTGCCTTCACCGCCTGCTGTCGGGGCATTTATGAGAGAGGAGAAAAGAATTATTCTCCTGAGATTGGTTTCTGGGTCCTGAGGACCCCGGGGGATTCAGAAGTGAACCCAGCACTAATCCCGCGAGGGCCCCGCCTGACGGAGAGTCCGCGGTGCTCCTGCACTGGGAGAGCTCTTTCCTCTTTTGGAATCAGTGTAGCTACCAGGATTTCTTCCACCTTCGGAGTTTTAAAAAACCCGCTTTCGGCGGGGAGGGAGATTGCAGGCGAGGCTGTGGCCGGGGGAGGGGGAGTGCCGCACTGGGACGGCCGTGGGACTGTAGGGACTGTAGGGACCGGGTGCATGTCCAGCCTCTCGTTCACCTCACAGTCAGGACTGCTGTAACTTCCTAGAGGCATTAATCTTAAACTTTGAAATGCCATTTGCATTTTGAAACTACCATAAGCTTTAGTAGTAGATTTGAAGTCTCTGTGTTTCTGTGTTTTTCTTATTAGAATATACAGAGGCTATAACCTACTGCCGAGCATGACAGATGTCACTGTGGAAAATAACCTCTCGAGAGTCATCGCAGCAGTTTCCCATGAGCTGGTCACGTCGACCACGCGAGCGCTCACAGTAAGTCTCCTGGTTTGGTGTTCTCGAAAGTGATCCTGGATGCCTTGTGCAGTCGGTTCTTAATGGTGAGGGGAGGTGCTTGCATTAGAGGTCCTCTTTGTGGGGCTTAATCCCAAGGACTGGGGTTCCCCGGAACAGAGTCTGGGTTTATTGGAGTGGCATGCAAACAGCTGTTTTCTTTCTTTCTTTCTTTCTTTCTTTCTTTCTTTTTTTAATATTTTTATTTCTAGGAGAGAGAGAGAGAGCGTGAGCAGGGGAGGGTCAGAGAGAGAGGGAGATACAGACTCTGAAATAGGCTCTAGGCTCTGAACTGGCAGTTAGCACAGAGCCTGACGTGGGGCTCGAACCCACGAACCGCGATATCACGACCTAAGTGAAAGTTGGACGCTTAACCGACTAAGCCACCCAGGCGCCCCTGTTTTATTTCTGATTAAAGCAACACATGCTGGTTGTAAAAGAATTCAGCCAGTGTAGGAAGACGTGAGAATAATAAACACCGCCATAATCCGGGGTGGTAATGTGTCAGAAGTTCCAAATGCCTCTGATCTAACCGACTCCGTGAGTGTGTGCCGGACGCGCGGGGAAGAACCAGAGACGCCAGCAAAGGCTTCCGTGCGAAAGTCCCCGTGTCATGGTTTATGGCGCTGCCCTGGGAAAGAGCCATTGCATCCGAATGCGGGAGTGACAGCCACTGATTACGGCAGAAGCCTGTGCAGCAGTGCGCTCATCACACACCTGTTACCACAGAGCTTGGAGAGGTTTCCAGGCTGTCGAGAGGCGGCATCTGGGCCGTGATGGTGCGAGAGACCAGAGGCCACGTGCGCTTGCGTGCAGCCCCGTCCGTTGGGAAAAATCGTCTTCACACATGTACTTTTCTCAGATACTCAGGAAAACGACTGGCAAAAAATGACCAAAATGGATTTTAGGAATATGAGTTTTGTTTCCTTCTTTATGTTTTTCAGATATTTATAAGTTTTCTAAAATGAGCAAGGGTAACTTTCCTAATTAGAAATTGAGAATATTACACGAAGTTGTGTTAATTTGCCGATTACCCTGAAACTCCATCATTTATTGTATATGGCAGAAGAAATGCTTGCATGTTGTAGAAAATTCCCAACAGTTATGACTGGGCCGCCTTGGTCAGTACATAGTGCCTCTTAAACCTAAATGTCATTTGATTTCTTTGTAGTTTGGTCTTTACTGGATTCATTTAAAGTACCATAAGCTTCATTTATTTGTATTTATTGTGGCTTCCATGTGTCAGGCACTCTTCTAGGCCTGGGATGTAAACAGACAGGGAGCCTGTCGTGTGCCCCTTGCGGCCTGGTCAAGAGGTGGACATCAGTGAGCTTGAGCACAGGAGCAGACGGTGTGGGGAGGGCGCGGGGCCATTGCCGCGGGGAGCAGAAGGGCTGTGCCAGCTGCTGGCATTCATCGCGCCACAGAGCGGTCTCTCCTTCATGCCTGCATCTCACTTGTCCGGTTCTGCCGTCGAAGGACGAGCCAGTCCCCTTGTAGGACGGATCGTGAGACACAGATCTCAGTTCTGTTTTCCCTGATTGTACTTTCTGTAAAGGGTAAAAGGAGGGTCATTTTGATAATCCTGTTTGGTGCGTGGGTATGATTTTCCTGTCCTTTCCTTTTTCAGTTCGGATGCTGCGAGGCTTTGTGTCTTCTTTCCACTGCCTTTCCAGTCTGCGTTTGGAGCTTAGGCTGGCATTGTGGGTACGTATTGTTCTCAGCATGCCGCTGTCTGTGCTTACGTGATACAAACATCGTCATTGGGCTCCCTGTGTTTGTTTCTTGAGTCTTTCCTCCGTGATACAAACATCGTCATTGGGCTCCCCTTGTTTGTTTCTTGAGTCTTTCCTCCGTCTGACCTTTAGAAGAATACCCAGCAGGAGGCTGGCCTCCGTCCTGTTAGCTAGTGAGGGAGCTCTCTGAAGTTCTCATCAGCAGGTGCCAGATACCCACTCGTCAGTGCTTTGGAGGGTTTCAGGGTGGGACTTGCAGGTTCCTTGTAGGGAATTCGCATTTGCTGTCCAGATGTCTCTAATTGGCTTCTCTCCAAAGTCTTCCTTGTGTATTATAAATTTGGTAACATTTTTTTTGTTTGAAACCCAAGTGTGACCTATCATTCAAACTCATGATGAGCTACAGTGTGTAACTTAGGAACTTGTACTTACATTAGCAGTTTTCATTTAAAAATGATTTTCCTCCAGTAGATGCGCTAATAGCATCTGTGAAATAATTTCTCCTGTTAGTCTCCTGTGACGCTAAGAAGTAAGCTTTTATTATGTATACCGATGACTGAGAAAAATTTCGGGACATACCAGCGCTTTTTAAAAAACTTTTTTTTGTAATTTTTTTTTTTTTTTTTTGAGTGAGAGAGAGCATAAGTGGAGGAGGGGCAGAGAGAGGGAGAAACAGAATCTGAAGCAGGCTCCAGGCTCTGAGCTATCAGCACGGAGTCCAACGATGAGCTCAAATTCACAAGCCATGAAATCATGACCTGAGCCTTAGTCAGATGCTTAACCAGCCGAGCCACCCAGGTGCCCCAGGGCTCACCATCACTTTAAAAAAAAATTTTTTTTTTTAATATTTATTTATTTTGAGAGAAAGAGTGTGTGAGTGGAGGAGGGACAGAGAGAAAGATACAGAATCTGAAACAGGGTCTAGACTCTGAGCTTGCAACACAGACCTTGATGCGGGGCTCAAACCCACAAACCATGAGGTCATGAACTGAGCCGAAGTCAGAGGCTTGACTGACTGAGCCACCCAGGCGCCCCTGACCATCACTTTTGAAAAGTAAATCTGCAGATTTGTGTCTGTGTCACTGTATGATCAGCTAATATTTGCTTGGAGTGGTTGGATTGCATCTTCTGGTCTAGAATGACTGCTTCCCTGTGTCCACAGGTAGTTCCTGAGCAACTACACTTTTCTGGTCATAGATCCAGCACCTGACCTGACTCTAGGCAACTTTGGCGTTGGAGTAAAATATGCTGAATCAAGATTCAAAGAAAGTTAAAAAGTTATAAACAGTTTCAGTAGTTTTTTATTTTTTTCTGTTTATTCTTTTTTTTTTTTTTTTTTTTTTTTATTTCTAGGATAGAGAGAGACAGCGTGAACAGGGGAGGGTCAGAGAGAGAGGGAGACACAGACTCTGAAACAGGCTCCAGGCTCTGAGCTGGCAGTCAGCACAAAGCCCGACGCGGGGCTCGAACCCACAAACCGCGAGATCATGACCTAAGCGAAAGCCGGATGCTTAACCGACTAAGCCACCCAGGCGCCCCTTCTGTTTATTCATTTATTTTTATTTACTTTAAAATTTTTTTTAAGATTTTGTTTATTTTTTTCCTTTTATAGTTTATTACGTTTATTTTTGAGAGAGAGACAGAGTATGAGCAGGGGAGGGCCAGAGAGAGAAGGAGACACAGAACCTGAAGCAGCTCCAGGCTCCGAGCAGGCAGCACAGAGCCTGATGTCGGGCCTGAACCCACAGACTGTGAGATCATGACCTGAGCCGAAGTCGGATGCTTAATTGACTAAGCGCCCCTCAATAGTTTTAATCAGATCTGCTACCTGGTTTCATTTCTCCGATTTTTGTGGAGCTGAGCTTTTGTGCAGGAAGGATGCTAATTAACAAATGGAGGTCGCTTTATGAGCTGGTATAAAACCTATGGTGATATGCCTTCTTGGCTCATTGGGGAAGGCAGGACTGCTTTACAGCTTTTGTCATTTGACCTTGCACATGTCGGCTTGCAGGGCGCCCCCGCTGAGCGCGTCCGATGAGTCTCGGAAGAGCTGCACTGTCGGCATGGCCACAGTGGTCCTGACCTTGCTGTCGTCCGCATGGTTCCCGCTTGACCTCTCTGCGCACCAGGACGCTCTGGTGCTGGCCGGAAACTTGCTCGCAGGTATTGGTGCAGAGGTGAAGCAGGGCTTCGGGTCTGTAGCCATAGGTTTCCTTTTGAGGGATGAGGTGGTACGCATGCGAAGGAGAGATGCTGTGAGGCCATCACCAGGATGGCTCCAGCCCTTCGTCACAGTTCCCGATGTCAGCGGCATGCACAGGTGTGAGCTACAGGCACCTGTTCTGGGCCGACCATTTTAAAGGTGCCCTTTTCCTGCCCAACCCGTCAGCTACAGGTAAACTCATTCCTAATTTCATTTTAGTGGGCACCACATGCCAGGCACAGCCCCAGGCACCGCAGCTGAGAAAGGGCGCTGTGTGGGCCCTGTTCACAAGTCACATGCGGATTCAGTGGACAGCGCACGTAAGCGAAGTCCAGTGGCTGCCAGGGTGGCTGCGATCGCTCCCCTTAAACAACAGACGGAGGGCGTAGCCTGTAGAAAGGCACAAAGACACAAAAAATTTCGTGACGTGTGAGGACTGCAGGTAGTTTGGGATGTTAGGTGAGGACGAGGACTGGCAGGGAGGACGTGAGGAAGGAGCGCCACCGAACTTGATGGGCAGGGCCGCCTCGCCAAGTGCTCCTCAACGACGACCATTCTGTTTGCCGTGTGACGTCATGGCAGAGCCTCGTGGAGGGGCTGGCAGTGGGGCTGGTGCGTTAGCAGGTCCCGTCCTCGGCCGGCTTCTGTGTGGCTTGGAGGGGAAGGTAGGGAAACCCATTTGGGAGGCCCATGTCCCCGTCGAGGCGAGATAATGGCTGTGGGCTGATGTTCCGGAAAGGGACGCAGGGGGCAGGATCGGCAGGCCTCAGCCACCAGTTGAATTGGGGTTATTGGGGTTGTAAAGGTCCGGGACGCCAGGGGTGATTGGCACGTCTTGGCTGGGCGTATGGATGGTGGTGAGGTCAGGAAAGTCCACCAGCTAGAGGCGCCCAGCAGGCTCCAAGTAGACGGCTCTAAATGACTTGCCTGCTGAGTTCTTTGCCCCACGTTGTGCCACATCACAGCCAGCGCCCCCAGGTCTCTGAGAAGTTCGTGGACCTCTGAGGAGGAAGCCAACCCAGCTGTTGCCAAGCAGGAGGAGGTCTGGCCGGCTCTGGGTGACCGGACCCTGGTGCCCATGGTGGAGCAGCTCTTCTCCCACCTGCTGAAGGTGATCAATATCTGCGCACACGTGTTGGACGATGTGGCTCCTGGACCAGCAATAAAGGTAACTTCAGGGGCGCCTGGGGGGCTGAGTCGGTTAGGCGTCCGACTTCGGCTCAGGTCATGATCTTAGTGTGTGGGTTCGAGCCCCGCGTTGGGCTGTGTGCTGACAGCTCGCTCAGAGCCTGGAGCTGCTTCATATTCTGTCTCTCCCTCTCTCTGACCCTCTCCTGATCACACTGTCTCTCTCTCTCTCCTTCTCTCAGAAATAAATGAAACATTAAAAAAAAAAGAAAAAGGTAACTTCAGACTTGAACAGCCCTTTCAGGAAGGACGTCATGGGCATCAGACATGCCGTCATTGACTCATCTGTCCCTTCCTTACTCTATTTTGCTTTAAATGGAGAAAATTGCTCATGTGGTGACTCTGAATTTAACACCAGAATATGTCATCCAATGTGTAGCTCTCTTGGTGCCACCAGTGCCGCCATCAGTCACTGTCGTCTCTGAGGAGAAGTGCTAGCTTTGTTCTTGGCTTTCAGCACGAGCCAAGGAAGCTCTGCCTTGAAGCCGCTGGCCCATTAGGTAACTACTCACCTGCTGTCTCCTGGGGTGTCGGCAGATCGTTTGTCTTTTCTGTGCAGTGCAGTTCAGTCAGATCACCTCCACACCAGACGATAAACTCTTTGCACAGTGAATTTAAGGTGGATGAGTTCACATATAATTTAAGGGGGATGAGTTCACGTACAGTTCTATCCGATGGCTTGTACTCTCCCGTGTCCTCCGTCTCAGGTTACTTCCGTCTCTAAAAACTCCTCTGACTTCACCACGTTCTCCTTCAACTGCCACTTGGTCTCCTCGTCACTGCAAACTGTTCTGAAGAGTCCCGTGTCCCCACATAACACCTTAGTGCCTCCCGTGGCTCCGGCCGTCGATTCCCCCATCGCAGCTGGTCGGCTTTTGGCCGCCAGCTTTTCCTGCCAAGATGGGTCCTGGGGTCTCGTGGTGCTTCTTGGGTCCTGTCTTCTGTGCATCACTCGGCATCGCCCTCGGGTCCTGTCTTCTCCTGTGCGTCACTCGGTGCTTCTGCGCAGGTCCTGAAACCGTCGTTCCCGCTGGCCTCCGGGATGCCTCTTGTTTCCCTCTAACCACCTGCTTCCGGGCCCTCTCCTGGCGTCACCGCTCTGCCCCCCACGGATGATCTCCAGGCCCTGTCCTGGGTTGGCCTCTCTCCACACTTCCAGGGCCAGTGCCGGCCGGCCAGTGCAACTCTGTACTGGTGGGAACGCCAGCCAGCACAGTAGCCACCAGCCACCCGTGGCGTCGGAGCACAATTGAGGACGTGAACTTCTAATTTTGTTTAATTGTCTTTAAATGTAAATGTCCACATGTAGATAGTGGCTCCAGCATGGGACGGGGCGGCTCAGGCCGGTCAGGTCTGCTCTTACGTCAAGATTTAAACATCAGACACCCCAAGATCTGAGCTGCTCAGCCTCGCCCCTGCCTGTGCCTGCCCTCCTCCCCCTGCTTTGTGCTTCATCAGCTGGAGACGTGGCGGTCACCATATTTCTTTGTTTTTGCTCATGAAGTCTGGTCTTTACTGAATATCTTGTAAAACCCCGTATACACACGTGCACACGTGCATGTACTGTGCACACACAAGTACGTACACGTACAGGTGCACACGTACACACACACCCCTCTGTGTTCACTGCCGCTCTCCTGGTGCCAGCTGCTGGCCTGCTGGAGTGCCGCTCCAGCCTTTTCTTCTCCTTCCTGTTGAGGCAGCACTGTTAACGCACCTGCAACTGCAGCGTAACTGACGTGCCGTGCGAGCCACCGCTTACCGTGTAGGATCTGGGTGGGTTTACGCCATCACCACCACCCGTGTAGAATCCAGAAAGGAGCACTGTACCCTTGAACTGTCACCCCCAACCTCCCAGGCCCCCCAGCTCCAGGCAGCCACCACCTACTTGCTCTTTCTGTGACCCGCCCGTGGCGGACCTATCTTGGGAAGGGACTGTGCCGTTGGCGTCTTTCATGGGTCTACGCTTCCAACGGAAGCTGTTGGCCACGCTCCAACCGCTTCCCTGAGACTGTGGGGAGAGCAGTGGAGCTGGGGCCCGATGCCCATGCCCCCGCGGCCCCTGCAGCGTCTACTTTGTGCCTCCTGCAGTTCTGTGCTCTGCCCTGGACTCCCAGCTCGTTAGCCTTGACATTGGATAGGTTCCTTCATCTCTGAGCCCTTCTTATCATTTGAAAACTGGGGTCTAAAACATTGCTTCGGACCCCTTTTCCTGCCCTGGCTCCCACAGAGCGCCCTGGCTGCCGCTGGGGGTGAGGGGTGGGCCCCGCCTGACCCCCTGATGGCCTTGACCCTCCACGGCGCAGCTGTGGGGAGGTTCTGGGTCAGCCCCGGCCGCGTGTGATGGTTGTGTGGGCTGGTGAGGCTGGCGCACGTACCGTGTGTGAGCTCTGTGAATGAGGGTTCCAAGAACAGCGAGGTTGCCCAGGTTGCTCTGCTCCAGGAGCGGGAAGCCACGTCCGCGACTTTCCGTTAGCACGCCGGTTCCGCCTCCTTCACAGACTCTGCTTCTTGTTGCAGGCAGCCTTGCCGTCCCTCACCAACCCTCCTTCTCTAAGTCCGATCCGCCGGAAGGGGAAGGAGAAAGAGCCAGGAGAGCAGGCCTCTGCGCCCTTGAGCCCCAAGAAGGGCAGTGAAGCCAGTCCAGGTAGGAAGTGATAACGGACGGGGGACGCCGTGTGTCATCGAAAGCGGGGACTTAGGCTTCCGTTCGTGCCGCAGTGAACGTGATAACTTGGAGCCAGAGAGTTTCCCAGTGTGGGTTCAGGTAGTAACTATTAATCCCCAACTGTGCAGACCGCGCGTTCCGGTCTTGAGCGCCTCTCAGTGTCCCTTGCCAGTATGTGGCGCCAAGGTCTGCGGGCGTCTGGCCCCTAGCAAGGGGCCCCGCCTGCGGTTCTCCCCACCCTACTTTTCCCCACAGAAGAGGGTAGAAGAGACCCGGGTTTCCATCAGGGAGGCGGTGTAGACGGCTGGGAGCAAAGCTAGCGGATGAAGCGGTGGTTCTGATATGGGAGGCCCTCGGCAGTGGGAAGTGGCAGGTTTACGTTTGGACACTGGGGTCAGTCGTGTGAACGAGCGGACCTGAAAGCTCAGATGGCAGAGGCTTCTAGACCTGGGCCGCTCTCAGAACACAAGGGGCCAGGGTTCTGGTGGGGCCCCGCCGTTCCCACCACCAGGCGGCCCGCGGCGGGCGCGCTGGGGGGAATGGGGCGGCCGGGCGGCCCACAGCGGGCGTGCCGGGCGCACTGGGCGTGGGCCGGGCGGCCCGCGGCGGGTGCGCTGGGCCGGGGGAATGGGGCGGCCGGGCGGCCCACAGCTGGCGTGCCGGGTGCACTGGGCGTGGGGCCGGGCGGCCCGCGGCGGGCGTGTGGCCGGGCGCACTGGGCGTGTGGGGCCGGGCGGCCCGCGGCGGGCGTGCCGGGCGCACTGGGCGTAGGGGGGCCGGGCGGCCCGCGCGGGGCGGGCGTGCCGGGGCGCACTGGGCGTGGGGGAACCGGCGGCCCCCGCGGCGGGCGTGCCGGGCGCACTGGGCGTGGCGGGGGCCGGGCGCCGCGGCGGGCGTGCCGGGCGCACTGGGCGTGGGGCGGGCCGGGCGGCTCGCGGCGGGCGTGCCGGGCGCACTGGGCGTGGGGCCGGGCGGCTCGCGGCGTGGCGTGCCGGGCGCACTGGGCGTGGGGCCGGGCGCCCGCGGCGCGTGCCGGGCGCACTGGGCGGGGGCCGGGCGGCCCGCGCGGGCGTGCCGGGCGCACTGGGCGTGGGGCCGGGCGTGCCCGCGGCGGGCGCACTGGGGGCCGAGCGGTCCGGGCGAGCCTTCCCGCCGCGCTCCCGCCTCGCTGCCGGCCCCGCCTCGCGGCACCTGTGCAGTCTGGCCTCCCAGTTGTTTTGCTTCCAGAGCATGTGCGGTAAGGCTTTTTCAAAGGTGCTCTTTTCTGCGGATTGACTGCAGGACCGCAGGAGGATTTGCAGCTTTAAAAGCTTCAGAACTTTACAAGTGTGACGTTATCAGTCCGTCACTGTTCCTCGTTTGGTGGATTAAATCATCGAAGGGCTCCGAGGCAGAGATCTTTAAAACTGGAGTTAGAATAGTTGTATATAGTGCATGGCATTTTCATATTTCTTGTCCATTTTGTGATCACGTATGTATGTGCTCTTTACAGTTTTTAAGCACGTTGGTTGCTTACAGGGCCCGTGGCCTGTACTGGCTGGGGCTCGGTGCCACCATGCGCTGGGACTCTCAGGGGTCTCGGCTCCTGCACCTCGTTTGATTGGCTGGAGGTCATGGAATGAGTCGTTACTCTGGTTTGCAAACTGGCAACGAGACCATAACAACCAAACGGTGTGACAGCACTGTTCCCTTTCGTCTTGTTTCATTTCCTGGGGACTGCCTGAATTCTACTTAGGTTTATTAAGTCCATTTTTTAATTTGAATCTTAATCTACTAGAGTACCTTGAAAAACCATTATTGCTAGTAACTTCTTTTGAACTTGACAAGCGTTTATTTTTTATCTAAGAGTTTATTTCGTGTGGTGTGTTTTAAAGCCTCTCGACAGTCCGATGCCTCGGGGCCTGTTACCGCAAGCAAGTCCTCGTCACTGGGGAGCTTCTACCACCTTCCGTCATACCTCAAATTGCACGATGTCCTGAAAGCCACTCACGCTAACTATAAGGTACTGCCTGCTCCTTTTGTAAACATATGCACATGCTCAAATTTCTAATAGATAGGGGATGTGTTTCTTAAGATTTGTGGCTTGTGTGTGTACATGTATGTATGTACGTATGTGTACGAGACAGCGTGAGATATGAGCTACAGTAATTTTTTCAGGTTTTCTCTGGAATCCTGAGAGTGTTTCCATGGGGATCATGTTAATTTGCGGATTAACTTAGGGAGAACTGGTATCGGAGATGTTAAGCCTACCTGTCCAGAGCGCGGGATGCTTTTTTGACTGAAAACTTTTTGTGTGTACCTCAGATGCACATGAAATTTAAAGAATTTTAAAAAGAATTTTTGAGGATTATTTCACATAGATTTTGCACATTCTTTTTTTTTTTTAATTTTTTTTTAATGTTTTATTTATTTCTAGGAGAGAGAGAGAGAGAGAGACAGCGTGAGCAGGGGAGGGTCAGAGAGAGAGGGAGTCACAGACTGAAACAGGCTCCAGGCTCCGAGCTGGCAGTCAGCACAGAGCCCGACGCGGGGTTCGAACCCACGAACTGCAAGATCATGATCTAAGCGAAAGTCGGACGCTTAACCGACTAAGCCACCCAGGCGCCCCATGCATATTCTTGATAAATGAGTCCCCAGATGCCCAGACAGTCATCTTCTTTTGTTATTGATAGATATTTCTCAGGGTGTGTTTGTTTGTTTTTTTAACCATTTATGAACTTAATCTGGCTTTTTTCCTGAAGGATATCAATACTTTTGAAAGATCAGAATATTTGACCACATTTTACAAAATATTCAGAGGCTTGTTTAAGCCAATGTTTCTCATGTCATCCACCCATGTAGCAGAGGGCACGTGGGAAATACTGCACAGAGAAGGTGTTTCTTTCCTGCCTATTCTCGACTCCTGTCCTGAGTCCTAGGGCCTTCTTGATGATCCTGGCATCCACTCCATCCTTACCCCTCCGGGACTTCCTGGGCTCCACGCTGTACCCCGAGCATCGTGGCCCCCAGTGTCCCAGATGCCCGTCTGGATAGGTGTGTGTGGAGTGCCTGGCACGTGTGAGATCTGTCACACTGCCCCTCCGTCTCCTTCCTTCTTCATTCTCTCCACACTGGCTGTGTCATCAGGTCCCACCCTGACCCTCGTTGTTAGCTCCCCTCAGAGCCCCATGACCCTGCTTCTCACCTGTGACCTCTGTTCTTCGTCAAGATAGGCCTTCCCATGCGCACGCCCCTCACCCTCCCGTCCTGCCATGCCTGCTGAAGGCGAGCCCCTACCCTCCTGTCCTGTGGGATGTGGCCCCATGGAGTCTCCTGTCCCCGTATCCCCACGCGTCCTTCCTCTGCCTGCTGGAAACCACGTCACGGGGACACAGAGCAGTCATGGTTGTCACCTTCTGTGTGTGTCTCCCCTGCGGCCTCCCCCTTGGCCCAGGAAGTGCTTGCTCTCTCATCACAGCTGGCTAGGTTTGATTTCTCTGAGCAGAGTTCTTTCTCTGTTGTAGTGTTTTGCACGGTTTTTGCCAGTTTTTCTTTTTATGGACGATCTGCCCCTTTCACCCTTCTGCTTACACGTTACATCCTTGGACCTGACTCATTCTGTTAGATAGGGGAGTTGCTGCATAATTTAATTCAGCTGGGTCCTTTAGAATTATAACTTAATTCTTCTTAAAATGTATCTAATATTTTGCTGTAGCCAGACTGAAAGGCAGTTCCTGGATCTGATCATGATTCTCAGGGGATATCAACATGTATGGAACAAAACATGTATTTTCTAGGTTTTGGTAGGGTGCTTATCAGATACTGGTTATAATGGACACTAAAATTTTTTTCTCATGCTGCTAGGTCAGAAATTGTTTTTCAGCAATATCAACGTAAGCTGGAATGCCTTTGAAAGGTGACAGTTTTATCTGGTTCCTTCCCAGGGCATTTGCCCAGCGCTGAGAGACCCCAGACCACGGGTGCTAGGGCAGCCCAGCGGGACACTCACCGCGGACAGCACATGTCTTTGTTGCAGGTGACAGGACGGGATGGCGCCCGTAACCCTGTGTTCTCTCCCTCCGCCTTCCCAAGGTTACCTTGGACCTTCAGAACAGCGCTGAGAAGTTTGGGGGCTTTCTGCGCTCCGCCTTGGATGTTCTCTCGCAGATCCTCGAGCTGGCAACGCTGCACGATATTGGGAAGGTTTGTGTTCCGTTTCCTCCCCTTGAGCCGTGGCCGGCATGAGGGCTGTCCGGGCACTTCTCACAGGCAGGAATAGCTTGGGGAGAAGCTTCCGTGGCCCTCTGCTGCGGCGAGTCTTGTCTCAGCCTCACATTGAGAGTGTCCTACTTGCATCCTGTTTTCAGGGTTTTTCTGTAGGTTAGCTTCAACCCAGTTCATTCTAGGGTATTGGTGGCTTTAAACCGTGGTGGCAGTCCCTTTGCTTTCTTGTCTGCCCCTTGCAAGCGGGAAGGGCGAAACGGACGTGGTCAGGCTGTGTGGCTGGCTCCGCGGGGGCCATGGGACAGCAGAGCTGCGGCTGAAACTCCTGCACTTGGGTCCAAGTCCGGTATCCCCTCCCCTTGTCCTACAGGGGGCGCTCAGACGCACAGGACAGTTTATAAGGACCTGCGCGGTAAACGCCCGTCTCATGTGTCCACATCCCCGGCCTGTAGGCCATGTTTCACCGTGGTCACTTTCCTGGGTGTGTGTCCCCTGCCGGCTCCAGGCCCTTATTTTTCATGTGTTTTGGGAGCCTTGAACGTGTGCCCCCAACGTACGGGGTGCTCAGGAAGTTCATGTGTTTTTATCTAAGTCTTCTTCTTGACTTAGTTTCCTAGTTTTCATCATCACAGCGTGTATGTTATCTTGTTTCTTCTCTTCAGGTGCTTCTTGGGCTTTTCCCCATGTCCGTGTGGTGCCTGCGCTTGTTTTAATGGCGGGAGAGTATCCTGTTCTTACTGGTGCTGTTATTGTCCCCTCTGAGTGAAACCTGGCATAGTTTGTTTTCCTGATGCCACCTTCTTGGTGAGACCAGCTGGCTGTCCAGTCCAGGGCGCGGCCCCCTCTCCTTGCGCGGCCCTGTCAGCACAGTGATCTGTCACTTTTCCTCTCTCGGACAAGCAGGTCCTTAAGGTCCGTGGGCTGTGTAGATAATGTATTTTAGCAAAATAGGGAATATAACACAGTAAAATAATTTTTTTAACGTTTATGTAGTTTTGAGAGAGAGACAGAGCATGAGCAGGGGAGGGGTAGAGAGAGAGGGAAACAGATTCTGAAACAGGCTCCAGGCTCTGAGCTGTCAGCACAGAGCCTGACACGGGGCTCGAACTCACAGACCATGAGATCATGACCTGAGCTGCAGTTGGACGCTTAACCGACTGAGCCACCCAGGTGCCCCAAGGTAATATAACACACTTTAAATTTGAATGTTAGATACGCCAAAATAAAAGCCATTTAAATGAGATTTTTAAATAATAAAATTTTCTTATTTCAGGGAATTAAGATGACTTTGTAGTTTGTTGTTTTTGTATATTTTCTTTTGGGCGGAATGTGGTTTCTCTTTTCCTTTTTTCTTTTAACTTTTTATCATGACTGACACACACATATAGCAATAGTGGTTTTTCAGTTGCAGTCAGTGAACTTATCGAATGATACATTTACCCTAATACATGAAGGTAAATAATTATCAAGTCACAATCTGATGAATGTTGATGTTAGATGATCTGTCTATTCCTGAAAACGGGGATATGGTTTTATAGATACTTATATGAAAGTGTGTGCAGTAACTTCCATTTCTCAAGATCCTTGTATCCGGGCCAGGACGGCCTCTCACCCTCTCCCCTTGGTCTTTATGGATAAAGATAGTTTTGCTCCCCTCAGCTTCCTGTTGTTCCGAGTTTATCGGTTGTGCTGCCTGATGAGAGAGGCCTGTTTGAGCTCCAGCCTTGGCTTTCCCCACATCCCCTTGTCTGTGCTTGGGGAGCCTCTCCTCCTTCACTGCTGAATCTTCCTCCTTGGTCTTCTCGACGAGACTAGAAACTTCCCAGGCTTTCCTTTGCGCTTGGCCACTGGCTGCTTGCGAGAAGTCTCCTTGGCCGGTGGCCGTGCAGGCGAGGCCGGGACCACTCCCGCAGATGCACGCAGCTGCCC
Organism: Proteles cristata cristata; assembly: GCA_017311185.1. Classification (NCBI taxonomy): domain Eukaryota; kingdom Metazoa; phylum Chordata; class Mammalia; order Carnivora; family Hyaenidae; genus Proteles; species Proteles cristata. The sequence goes on along the minus strand of JAESUZ010001638.1, from coordinate 65,696 downwards.
ATGCCCTACCCGCGGTTGGGGCGGCGGGTGCCTTGCCGCCGTGTAGACACGCCGGACGTGCCATCCCCGGCACTGGGGACCCGAGCCTCACGGACTGCTTCGGGGTGTGACCTGCAAAATGTCGGAGCAGGTTTTCCTCGTCGCTGTGAGCTTCTCTGGGTGTAGCAGGTGAAGGCGAAGAGAGATTTTAGAATAAAGAGTAGAGTTGTTTTGTTTTTCTGAGTTCTGACGCTGGGGATGAGAAGTCATAATTCTATATTCTTGACAAGTAATGGTCTTTATCTTTCTTCTCATCTAGACCTTGTTTATTCCACACCCAATTTTATGTAATTGGAATGTGTTACGTGGTGTGATTTGTTTGTGTGTTGGCGTTCTCTCTGGCCATCGTTTCACACACACTTTTCCCTGCATCTCCTTACTGCTGTCCGTATTATAGTTATGTTTTCTCTGGCTGCTCTGGAGTCTTCACTGGTCTTAAGTGGTTTGACTTTTATGTGCCTCAGTGTAACTTCCCTTACATTTCTTGTGCTTGGGTTTGTTGAATTTAGACCTCTGGCTTTATAGTTCTCTTAAAGTTAGGGAAATTTGGGGCCATTATTTCTTCAAATATTTTTTTCTGGTCCTGCCCACTGCTTTTTCTTCTCTCCAAAGGGGACTCGAATTACTTGCATATTCGGATGTGTAAGGCTGTCCCATCCGCAGCGCATGGATGCTCCTTTCAGGTTTTCTGTCTGTGTGGCATTTTGTGTGGCTCTCATGGCTGTGTCTTCAGGCTTTTTGGTCTCTTCTTCTGCAGTGTCCAGTCTGACTCTTCATTCCATCTAGTGCGTTTTTCATCACTAACATTGTTTTTAGCTCTAAAAGTCTGATTTCAGTCTTTTTTAAAAATCTCTTATATTTCCGCTTAAATGTTTGGGTACGTAGAGTACAGTCATGACTTCTATGTCCTTCTCTGCTAATTCTAAAATACTGTCCAGTCTGGGTCATTTTTGATTGATTTTTACTCCTTATTGAGGATTGTGTCTTCCTGCCTCTTTGCCTGCGTGGTAACCTTTGATCGGCTGCTGGGCATCGTGAAGTGTTATTGGGTGCAGGCATTTTTGTCCTGTAAGTCTTCATGGGCTTTATTCTGAGATGGAATTAAGTTGTGTGGGGACCGTTTACACTTGGGTGTCGCATTTGTGATGTTTGGTGGGTTGGAGCAGTGCTCAGTCCGCGGCTAATTATTTCCACCACAGGCAGGGCCTTCCTGGGAGCTTTACCTGGTGCTCCGTGAGTTACCACTCTCCCAAGTTGCGGGGGAGCAGTAACTGTCCCTAGCCCTTTGTGGGTGCCAAGCACTGCCCCGTAACCCTTTCTGGTGACTGTCCCCTGGCCTTGGGGGTTTCCTCACACGCCCGTGATGACTGGTCCAGAGTTCTGTCTGGGCAGCTGTCCCGTTGAGCCCTCACTGCTTCAGCTTCCCAGACTCCTAACTCCTCCTGACTTGGGGTCTCTGTGCCCCCCCCTTCCTTGTGCCTAGACCTGGAAACTCTCATAGGGCAGTGGGCCAGTGCAGTATGGGGGTCGCCACTCGTGTTCCCTGTCTCTCAGGGTCACTGTCCTCCAGTGCCTGCTGCTTGGCATCTTGTCACTGCAGTTTCACACGGTGCCCTGTGTTTCGTTTGGTTGTTTGGGCGGAAAATACAAACGGACCCTCGCCTCGTTTTGCCAGAAGTGCACATCCATCTATTACACCGCATGTTAACATCCGACGGGGACGTGGTCCTGTTGCTGCGCGTGCAGACACCACCATGGCCGCCGTCCTCACCAGTGTCAGGGTCTGGTATGGTTTCCGGCGGTGTTTGTTAGGAGAGTCAGTCCTTTGCTAGACAGACCCTGACCGGAAAGGCTTCGGTTGTAATTCTCTCTGTTAACGTTTATCGGATACCAGCCGTGGGCCGGTAAAACCAAAGTGCAGCACATAACAAATTCACCCTGTAGGGTACAAACTCGAATGCTTAGAGTCTAATTTGAGGAAGTCAGAATATTAAACATATGTGGGCCTTTAGTATTTGAAACCAACCAAAGTCTGGGGATTGTACCAACAAGTGAGGCGAGAGGCCTCTTGCGTCTGTCGGTGTGAGCGGCAGCCCTTCTGACGGAAGCGGTGGCTGGCGACCACGCAGGTGTCCGGGCGGGGCGCCGCTGGTGCTCAGCGTCTGCACTGGTGGTGTCCTGAGAGTCTGTGTCTTTGTCCTTTTCAATGTCCCGAGAGGACCCTGGGAGCCTCGGACCTTTAGGGCGGTAAAAGTAGTTTGTGAGGACAGTGTGTGCAGGCGGCTGTTTGTGCAGACACCGCAGGACCCCTGGTAGTAAACGCCACCAAGCGCCCACATCTTCTGTGCAGCCAGACGCTTGCGGGGCTCCCGAATTCCTTCCCTGACAATGGGCTGGGGGCGGAGTGGTAAGTGGATGTCTGGTGAGCGTTCCCGAGGAGGTGAGCGTGTGAGGGAGCAGCAGAGGCGCCCGGGAGAGAGGCTGAAGGGAGTGGCTTCGATAACCGTGCTTCCTGCCCAGCCCTGTTCACAGTGGTGGATGGCGAGCCCCCTCTGGTGTGGACCGCGGTTCGCATACCTGATAATGCCGCCCGTGGGTCCCTGACCGCACGTCTTCCCGCAGTGTGTCGAGGAGATCCTCGGGTACCTGAAGTCCTGCTTCAGCCGGGAGCCCATGATGGCCACTGTTTGCGTTCAGCAGGTAAAGACGTCATTTCCTGGGCTCCGCTTCTGAGACCCACACTCTGGGCACGGGGACGGGATGCGCTTGTCCTTTAGAAGGTGGTGTTGGTGGCATGTCCAGCAGCCCCTCTGTGTCACGCGTTGGCCGGCTCTGATACTGGGCAGAGGGCTCCTCGTCCCTCCCCTCTGGGTCCGGACTCCTCAGCTGGACTCTGGTCACACGCTGCCGTTTTGGTGTCTGTCCAGGCTCCTGTTTGGAGCGCTGGGTCCAAACACAGAGTCACAGAGGAAGTCATGGCTCCTGGGCTTCTGACTTAAGACTCACGTCGCCCTTTGCCATGGCAGTCTCACACGGTGGTGATGGCGATTCTGTGCAAGGAAGTCAGTCTGGAGTTCAGCGAACATAGCCCGTTATTTTTAGCTGGGTTTGCCAGCCCTCTGGGAGACTCGTGTGTTCACGCTGCGCCAATCCACATGCTGATGGCTTCGCTCTTTCCCTCTAGTTGTTGAAGACTCTCTTTGGTACAAACTTGGCCTCCCAGTTCGATGGCTTATCTTCCAACCCCAGCAAGTCGCAAGGCCAAGCGCAGCGTCTGGGCTCCTCCAGCGTGAGGCCAGGCTTATACCACTACTGCTTCATGGCTCCCTACACCCACTTCACCCAGGCCTTAGCCGACGCCAGCCTGAGGAACATGGTGCAGGCCGAGCAGGACCGCGATGCTTCAGGGTAACCGTGCGCCGGTGCTGGCCAGGCCAAAGTGTCGGGAGGCTCCTGGGTGGAAGCACGGAAGAGCCAGCGGTGCATGATCTGTAGAAAGGGAAAATACATTAGCTGTGGCTCCGATACGTAGTCCAGTGCGTCCAGACAGCTTTAGAGAGTTCGGTCATTACCACGATGCTGGAAGCATGTCCCTGCCTCCAAGCAGGCATGTGGTCCAGTGAGCACGATGGCATCTGGGGGATCGTGTGGGCCCAGGGGCCAGGCAGGAGGAGGAGGAGGACACTGGGCACACTGCTGTGAAGCAGCCAGGACCGCGGTGGGGGCCGCGCTGGCACGCCGAGAGCAGGCTGCTGACCCCGGCGCTCATAGACCCCCTTTCCCATAGGCGCCACATGGGTGGCATGTCCTGGGTCTGTCCCGGGAGAGAACGGCTTCCATGTGGCCCAGTCGTGCTGGCATGTAGGCATACTTGAAGGGCATGGAGGAGTCTCATATAATAGTACGTGGGGTTTCATAACCTTACAGCTAAGAGTCTCTCTTCAGTTAAATTTATGGTTGTATTTTTGACGCCTAGAATACAGTAATTGTTGCTTAAATAATCATAATTATTAGCAGATATTTGAATGGCTACTCTGTGCTGTAACGAGAGAATTCCTTGTTTTCCCTTTTATAGATGTAGCAATGAAACAGCTACAGTTAACATGCTAGTCAGGAACCGAGGAGAATGCCCTCACTCCAGGCTTGATATTGGTGACATACTTACTGTATACATAGATCCAGTCCTTAGGAGTAGAGCTGTTTACTTTGTCTAATAATACGGGGTAGAAACAAAAAACCGAGGAACTGTGTGTGTTACTGCCATGTAATTTCATACGTATTTCTTGAAAAGGGTGTAATTGATGTGAATGTTTAAAGAAACTTTTCCCCAAGAGAATCAAGTGAGGTCTTCTGAGTCACTGAATCTTTCAAGTGAGTGTCACCTTTGTGGCCTCACGGCAGCCTGGGCTACATGGCGGTGCGTTGCCTGGGTAGACACTGCTCCTCAGAGGGCCTGGTACTGGCGACAGGGCCGGCTGGCAGCCCCTGCGTCTCAGCACGGCCTGGCGGTCTGTTGGGGGCTGCCGCCACATGGCGTGGACACCCAGGTGCTTTCTGATGTGGATGGGTTCGGGTTTTGTGGATGTGAATTGGCGTGGCCTGGAGTGTGGCCGAGGACACGGGAGAGAACTGCAGGCCGTTCTTCACTCGCTTTCTCTGCCTGCAGGTGGTTTGACGTGCTTCAGAAAGTGTCCACCCAGCTGAAGACCGGCCTCACGGGCGCCGCTAAGAACCGTGCAGATAAGGTGAGCAGGAGGCCGCAGCTTTCAGTGCTCAGCACTTCCCAGCTCGGCTGCTTGAAGTGTTAGTTGAAGTCTAACTCACACACGTGTTCTTTCTTCTTTTTCCATAGAACGCTATTCACAATCACATTCGTTTGTTCGAGCCCCTCGTTATAAAAGCCTTAAAGCAGTACACAACCACAACGTCCGTGCAGCTGCAGAGGCAGGTCTTAGATTTGCTGGCACAGCTGGTTCAGCTGCGGGTCAATTACTGTCTTCTGGATTCAGATCAGGTTTGTCACTTTCACTTTCATCTGCCATCCCTGTCATAATTTGATAAAAATTCCCTGGAGCAGACACTGAAATACACCTGTAAGAAGTGTGCGATTTGCTCTTTGCCCACTAGTTGCTGCTCCCTACCAGTTTCACGCGCCCGTGACTCCGGGACCTGGGCACACGCGGCGCGCACTCCCGCCTGTATGAGGCTGTGTGCCCAGGGTTAGGAGCCTGTGTACGTGTGTCAGAGGCTTGCCTGCCCCCTCCCCTCCTCTCCTCACCCCAAGAGGAGTGAATTAGATTGTAAGGTACAACGTAGATGTATCATTCAGGGGGCATTTTTGCAAAATCCGAAGACTTACCATAAACATGTTATCAATTACGATGTTTGGTTTCAAGCAAACTGAAGTTGTGCAACTCTTTAAGAAGGAACTAGTGCTTAGAGCCGGACGCAAAACTGGCTCTGCTCCAGTCCTGGGCCCTGTGCCCTCTGGGTTCCCTTCCCTCAGCAGCCCTCGGCGTCCACCACTTCGAATGTCAGGCTGTGGGAGGAGAAGGCGGACTGACGCGGGCATCTGATTACCAAGCCAGCCACGGGCGGTCTGTGCCACTCGGTGTGTGCGAACCAGAACCCGCCAGTCCCCAGAGGTGTCTTTTCCGTGCTGCGCAACGTCTCCTGTTTTTCCACAGTAAATGTGCTTACGGCTTTCCAGAAGTGTCCTGAGCTGTCCAGTCTCACAGAATACGTCTGAGTTCTTGCATACAAACACGTTTAGTTCCTGTCGGGAACTTGTTAAAAACGGACACAACGAAGTAGGAAGAAAAGTAACCGAGTTTTCACAGTTTAATTATTGATGTGAAATTTTTATTTTTCTGCATAGGTGTTTATTGGATTTGTGCTGAAGCAGTTCGAATACATTGAAGTAGGCCAGTTCAGGTAACAGCTTCCTGTTCTTTTAGATTTCTTGTCCTTAGTACAGAGTTACGTAGAATTTTAGCTTGTCAAGATGAACGCTTACTTGAAAGGATTGTTAAGCATTTTTGTCAAATGTTTTAAGCGGGGCTCCGATAAATACACTATGCATTCTTGTTTCTCTTAAGAATTAACGACTGAGTGTCTGAGACTTGTCTAGAAGTGGTTCTGTATCTGGGACTCACAGGTGTCGGTTTTCACACTGCGTCTCAGAGCATTTCGTTGTGGCAGCGGGGCGCTGACTGCCTCTCCTCTGCCGGGACCCTAGGTGTCCTAGGCTTCGGAGAGAAGACGTGTCTTAGTCCCGGCCGTCTTGGGAGAGGGGACTGTTAGGCACTGGGGGCACCGGCAGCTCTGCCGTGCCAGACAATAAGGCTTGGCGCTGTCTCCTCCGGCACTTACAGGCATGTAAGCACTATGACCACGCGTTGTGATCGTTCAGTCTCTAAACTGCAGGGAAACCTTGAACAGCAGGGGCTCAGGGGGCCGGCCCCGCACACTCAGAAACCCCATTCAGCCCGGGACACCCCCCCGACCCCCAGAGCTGATCGCCGGGCCAGGAAGCCTTAGCGATCACGTACATACGTGCTTCACCTGTGCTCGGGGTGCTCTGTGCGCCTGACAGTCCCGTGGGCCGGACACGAGAAGGCTCGCAGGCGCGCATGGAGCTGCCCGTGTTGGGGGAAACCCCCGTCTCACAGGCTGCCTTGCCCGGGGCTCTCCTGTCCTCACAGATCGGGACACGCGGCGAAGGACGTGTCCCCAGCATCCCTTGCGTCTCGAGACCCAGCACCTCCTTACTCCACTTATGCGACTTCTTGACTGTGTGATTGGAGCCGAGTTACTTTTTCTCCTTCGAGTCTCACTTTCTTCAGCTGAAGAGAGAAGGGGCGGGGGGAGAACGAAGAAGATTGTATCTCTGGGTGTCCCGCCCCCCACCCCTGCCCTCCCCTCCCCCTCCTTCCTCTCCTCTCCCCCCTTTCTTCCCTCCTCTCCCCCTTCCTCTCCCTCCTCTCCCCTCATCCTCCCCCGTCATCTCTCCTCATCCTCCCTCTCCCCTCCCCCCCACTCGCCTTCCTCTCTCCTCATCCTCCCCTCCCCCTTTTCTCCCTTCTCACTCCTCTTCCCTCCCCTTTCCCCCCTCCCCTCCTCCTTGTTCCCCCTCACTCCCCCTCTCTCCCCCTCAGTCTCTCCACCACCCTCTCCTTTGCTTCCCGCCCTCACTCTCACCACTTGCTCCCCTCCTCTCCCTGGCTCTCTCCCTTTCTCTTTTGCTCTTTCTCAACTTGGAATCATGAGTAATTTCATGTTTACATTGGTTGTGTATCATTAATTTTAAAAGGAATCATCTAAATGTATGTTTTTTTTCCCTAGGGAATCAGAGGCAATTATTCCAAACATCTTTTTCTTCCTGGTATTATTGTCTTACGAGCGCTATCATTCAAAACAGATCATTGGAATCCCTAAAATCATTCAGCTCTGTGACGGCATCATGGCCAGCGGAAGGAAGGCTGTGACACATGGTAACGGGACACCCCTTTCGTGGTGGCCTTCAGTACTGGTGTGCTTGACAGGGCTGGTCTCCATCGCCCGAGCTTCTGACTGTGTCCACGGCTGCTCTGTGTGTGCGCGCGTGCGTGCGTGTGTGGTGCGCGCGTGCACGTGGTTTAAAGATGCTACGGAAGGGACCGAGCACATTCTACTGTCGGGAGCTTACAACCGACTGAGGTGAAAATACAAGGAACAGCAGGGTGATGTAAGGCACAGAGCGAGTCTGATGCAGATACTCTGGTCTGATTACATGAAACACAGAAAACCTGAGAAATCCGGCTTCTCTCACGGACACTGGAGGCAGTGACTTGGCCTTGGAACAGGACCTTCTGTTCTGCCTGGTTCTCTATAGAGGCTAGTACGCACCACAGGAGACGGTCAGCTGCCCCAGCAGCCTCCTGCACTGGGTTATGAGGCTGTGGTTTTACAGTAAACTTGGGGCACCTGGGCGGCTCTGTCGGTTGAGCGTCCGACTTTGACTCAGGTCACGATCTCTTGGTTCATGGGTTTGAGCCCCGCGTTGGGCTCAGTGCTGACAGCTCAGAGCCTGGAACCTGCTTCGGATTCTGTGTCTCCCTCTCTCTCTGCCCCTCCCCGACTTGTGCTGAAAAATAAACATTTTAAAAATTAAAAAAAATAAAGGATAAACTGTAAACCTTCTTTGAACTTTTCGTTATTCTTTATTATTTTTAATATTTATTTTTGAGGGAGGGAGAGAGGGAGTGCAAGCAAGGGAAGGGGCAGAGAGAGAGGGAGACACAGACTCCACAGCAGGCCCCAGGCTCCTAGCTGTCAGCGCAGAGCCCAGTGTGGGGCTCGAACCCGCAGACCCTGACCTGAGCTGAAGTCAGACCCTTAACCGACCAAGCCTACCAAGCGTCTCTAGGGTTTTATTTTTTGGACCTATTTGGAGGTGTTCAGCTCCATCTACAAGTATAAACATTATGTGGTGCCTTCTGAGCCTGTCTTTTTGTGCCCGCAGCCATACCGGCTCTGCAGCCGATAGTCCATGACCTGTTTGTACTGAGAGGGGCCAATAAAGCTGACGCAGGAAAAGAGCTTGAAACCCAGAAAGAGGTGGTGGTGTCCATGCTGCTGAGACTCATCCAGTACCATCAGGTAAGGGGAGCGAGGGGCGCCCAGTGGCCCTGCCCCTGCCCTGCAGGGGAGGGGAGACGTGGCCCGCGGCCCGCTGTCCGCCGGTTACGAGCTGTTCCTTTGTGCCGTCCTGGGCTCTGGGGCTCAGGAGATGCCGGAGAGCAATACGCTTGCTGGGGCTTGGTCTTTAAAGCCGCGCAGCCACGTCGGAGGATTACCTGCCATCCAGCTGATGGTCACGGGGTCCTTCAAAGAAGTCAATATGTGGGAAACACTGTTTTCCAAAATGACCAGAAATCAATTAATTGACATTGACCAAAATGATAGAATTCTAAAAAATGATTTTAAAAATCTTGCATCTAAAGTAATCCAAAGGCTTTATTTGTACGTCTGTTTACCATATGTTGTTGTAGGTAAGGCCAGGGCCTTTTCTTCTGTGCTGGTTGTCATTTTGTGTTCCGTAAGGTGGAGCAGGAATTTCAGGCTATTCCGGGTGGCCCGCGTGCAGAGTGACTTGCTCTTAGCTTGAACACTTGCCTGGCCCTCAGTGTTTCAGAATTCTTGTTAGGCTATTGGTCTTTGAATCATAAAGTCATAAGCTTCTCTCATGGAAACGCTTTCCTTGTGCGTTCTTGTTTCGGTGAATCTCTGTGATGTTTAATGAAACCCCACAATTGCAACGTAAAGTAGCAAGCACCCTGGGTTGGAGGGAGGCCTAGAGAGGCCTGTCAGCCACACGCACTCGGGGACCTCTTCTGCCTTTCTAGAGGACGGGGTCGGCCAGCCTTGCTGAGGAGAGTCGGCATGAAGCGCACACTCCCCTTCTGGGGGAGAAGGGCCGCCAGGCCCCCGGAGCGGAGAGGCAGCTGTGGAGGGGCCGTCGGGGCCGGCTCTGTGGAGAGCGGGCCTAGGTGGCGCGTCTCCCTGTGGCGCTCGTGTAGGCCAGGTGACAGCGTCTTCTCTAAACACGCAGGTGACAGGCATTTTCAGTGTCGCAGGCTGTAGGACGTTGGTTCCGACCCCTCATGCCAACTGCTGTGGACGACGTCCCAGCCCGTGTGGTCATGAAGGGGTATACTGTGTGCCGATCAAACTTTATTTACAAAAACAGGGTTTTAGAGATCTTTGTTCAGAACTGGTGCTCGACCGTGGATACTCTTCTGAAGGCAAGTACTGCTCGGTAGGAGATTCCCTTCGTCAAGAGCACCAAGTTGGAATTAACATACACGAAAGTCACGAGGCATCTGTAGAACAGCTTAGTCAAGGCTGTGTTCGTGTTTTTCCACAAGTTTATATAAATTTGACTTTCTTTTTGTGCCTTTTTTCTGATGGTGAGATGTTGTAAATTCCACAGAAGTACCGCGATGGTGGGAGAGCCCGAGGAGCGTGCAGCTGGGCTGTGCCCTTGGGCTTTCTTCCCGTGTCCCACGTGCCGTGAGTCCCCAGACCAGGGCTGCGTCGGGGGCAGCAGGCCCTCCCCGGGCCTCGCGTGCGTCCGCGCCCTGGCGTCTGACCTGCCCGTCCCCTCAGGTGCTGGAGATGTTCATCCTGGTGCTGCAGCAGTGTCACAGGGAGAGCGAGGACAAGTGGAAGCGGCTGTCCCGGCAGGTCGCCGACGTCATCCTCCCGATGCTGGCCAAGCAGCAGGTGTGTGCCCTGTCTGTGTCTGCTGTGCGGTCACTGTGGTGTGTTTGTAAGTGGCAGAGGCTCCTCTACGAGGCGGCGCTTGTGACTGGTATTTCACAGATTTGGTTTGCAATCCTTATCAGTACCTTATCGGTGCCAGTCACAGGGCAGGGATTTTCATTTATTCTCAGTGACCTTCTCAGGTTGCTGTTGTCTCCTGCTTCATAAGACAACAGAGCGGTCCACAGCTCAGAGCTGTTATGCGGCCCGCCCAGGGGTACACAGCTGGGGCATGCCGGGCTGAGCCGGGCTGACCCCAGGGCCGAGGCCTTTCCTGTCTGGTGGCGCCGCCTCCCTCATTCTTCTCACTCGGGCGTTTTATGTGACCTTCACGTGTTTTTCCTTATCACTCATAAAGCAGTTCAGCAGTGGTCTGTCGTTCAGTTGGAATGTCTGTAAGCAAACAGTGCGATCAGTTGTTCCCGGGATGGCGGTGGAAGGAGGAGCTGGCTGTGCTGTTCAGAACAGGGCCCCCATCGCACGGTTTGTGGGCCCGCCGCAGACCCGGCGTGAGCAGCGCCCGTGGAGAGGCTGCCCTCTCGGAGTGACGGTTTTATTGGCTGGAGCTGGAGGTGACAGACAACAGGAAGTAGTCACATGTGTAAAACCAGATGACAGCAGGGACTGGAGGCAAGGCCCAGGAGAGAGGAGAGGTTGGGGCGGGGCTACGTTGCTAAGTTTGTGTGGACTTGACCGGGTGAGAGCTCTCTAGGCTGGTCAGCGGTACAGAGCCTGAGGTGGGAGCCTGCCCAGTGGGTTCACAGAACATCGAGAGGCGTATGGGTGGAAGAGAGCGGCCTTGGGGAGCGGGGAGGGCAGCGAGGGTCTGGGCGTTGGGGAGGGCCCCTTGGGCCTGGGGAGGCCTGTAGAGGGTGGCCTGGTGTGATTTGAGAGCTGAGGACGGCCTCAGGGTGGGCGTGCACGCAGAGCAGGGGACCTGCATGAGGCACGGGGTGGCGTGCACCGGGAGGGGGACCGTGTGGCAAGCAGTAGCCGCCTGCCAGACGCAGCGTGAAAGCAGAACCAGTAAGCTTTGCTCGCGGCTTCCGTGCCGGTGTGAGGAGGGAGGCGCCCTGTATTCCCCACGGGCGGGGGGTGCCCAGGTCGGGGGGAGGACCCATTTCGGATGTGTGCAGCCGGCACGCCCAGGGGCACCCAGGGAGCCAAGGTGGGCACTTGGATGTCTGAGTCTGCCGTTGTCAAGACGCAGCTGGGCAGCGGGTGAATGTCGGGATGGGAAGAGGTCACCGTGGGAGCTGGTCCCATGTAGATGGGGGAAAGGAGAAGGCTGAGCTCTGAGCTTAGGGGCTGGAGGTGAGGATGAGTCTGCAGAGGAGGTGGGGGCAGGGGGGACATTGTTAAAGCCAAGGAAGGAAGGCATTTTGTGGGGAAGAGAGGGCTGAGCAGGCAAGCTGTAAGCTGACCCTGCATTTAGGAGCCTGGAGCCCACCGGGGAGTGGACGAGGGGCGTGGAGGGTACGGAAGCGTGGCTCAGGTGTGAGCGTGAGGCCTGGGAAGGAAGCTGAGAAGGAACAGGTTGGGGGGGGCGGCCGGAGGCGGAGGGAACGCTCAGGGTTCACTGGGGGCAGAGACGGAGGGGAGGATCGCCCCCACAGCACTCACTGGGGTCACCTGCTGTGGGCACACGCACTCCTCCTGGGGACCTAGAAGAGCTGTGGCTGGAGGGGCAGGTGCAGGCCCAGGGGGAAGAAGCGGGCAAGCACAGGCTCTCGGGATGGTTTCCTCACTGAGGGGGACACATAGGCGCGTGAGAAACACACCATGTTTCCTGGGTGTGGACACGCTCTCAGCAATGATGTCAGGAAGGCGGCGGCTGAACCCGTTATGGTAGAACCTTAGGTTGGAATATTTTGCATCTGTTAAAAATGTCAGATTTTTTTTTTTTATGTTTATTTTTGAGACAGAGAGAGAGAGACAGAGTGTGAGCAGGGGAGAGGCAGAGAGAGAGACAGAGTGTGAGCAGGGGAGAGGCAGAGAGAGAGACACAGAACCTGAAGCAGGTTCCAGGCTCTGAGCTGTCAGCACAGAGCCAGATGTGGGTCTCGAACCAACAAACTGAGATCATGACCTGAGCCAAAGTCGGACGCTTAACTGACTGAGCTACCCAGGCTCCCCTCCATTGTGTTTTTAAGAAAAAAAAAAAGCAGAGTTGAAAACAACTTTAAACTGTGTGTGTGTGTGTGTGTGTGTGTGTGTGAGAGAGAGAGAGAGAGAGAGAGAGAGAGAGAGAGAGAGAGTGATTATAGGAAATGGGGAAAGTTCAAGAGTCTGTACAGTTGACCCCAGGAAAACAAGGTTTGAACAGCACAGGTCCACTTCCCTGTGGATGCTTTTCCCCAAGTACAGGGCAGTACTACAGACATATTTTGTCTTCCTTATGATTTTCTTAATAACGTTTTGTCTTCTTTAGCTCCCAGTGTTGTGAGAACACATAATTCACGTACACAGTATGTGTCACTCACTATGTCACTGGCTAGGCTTTTGGTCAGCAGTAGGCTGTTAGTAGGGGGAGTCAGAAGTTACACATGAATTTTCAACTGTGTGTGTGTGTGTGGGGTGCATTCGGCCCCCGTGGTGTTCACAAGTTAACCGTCCGCCAACCTGTTAATACTCATCGTAACCGGCCCAGCAGGGATGGGGTGCAGGGAAGGCAAAGAAGGCAAGAATGTGGTTGACACCCCACTTAGGTACATGATGTGTGTACGGAGAGCTGCGTTAGGGACTCATCCCAGAACGTGCCAGGGGATCATCCCAGCTGGTGCAGTTCCAGCTGGTTTTTTCATACTTTTCAGGTATTTGGATTCTTAGAGAAAACAAACATTGTTGACATAGTAAAATCTAAATGAGAAGATTTCCCTTGCGGAAAACCTTTTGCAGCCACAGCACTCTAAAGGCTGTTTGCTCGCTTCACCGCTAACGTGAAGATGCATTCAAATGCAGGGCTGCTGCTGATGGGACGGTCAAGGTCATTTGACCTTGAGGTGCCTAACTTGAAGTAGAGATGTTAACATTTTTGTTGGCTTACGGGAAAACCTTTGTGATGTTTGATTGCAACAGATGCACATCGATTCTCATGAAGCCCTTGGTGTCCTGAATACTTTATTTGAGATTCTGGCCCCTTCTTCCCTCCGTCCCGTGGACATGCTTCTACGGAGTATGTTTGTCACTCCAGACACAATGGTGAGTGTCCCGTGTCGTGACGGTGTCTCGGCTTCATCACCTTGTGGTGCGGCGGTTCGTCAGCTGCCTTAGGGCCCTGCTGGGGCTGAGAATTTGCATTGTAAACCAATTCCCAGATGGCATTGATGCTGCTTATCTGGGACCACACTTTTGAACTAATGACAGTATATTGGCTTTCTTGATAGAATGGCAAAACGGGTCATTTTCATTCATGAAACTGGCAGTTAGGAAAAATTTAATTCTCTTTTTACTTTATATCGTATGCTCTTTCTTTCAGGTACCCGTGAGCACTGTTCAGCTGTGGATATCAGGAATCCTGGCCATTTTGAGGGTTCTCATCTCCCAGTCCACTGAGGACATTGTTCTTTCTCGTATCCAGGAGCTCTCCTTCTCTCCGTATTTAATCTCCTGTCCGATAATTAATAGGCTAAGAGAGGGGGACAGTACTTCGACACCGGAAGAACACAGTGAAGGGACACCAATGAAGAGCCTGCCGGAAGAAACATTCTCAAGGTATGCTCTCTTTCTGCGCCTTTGAGCAGCCCGTGGCCTGCGGCCCATCCGTAAGTCTGCAGTCACTCCCGGTGTCGCTTCAGTGCCGCGAGTGGGGCAGAGAGGTCTGTGTGTGTGCTTGCTCTGCCCGACGTGCCTCACCTGTGGCCCCGGGTCCGTGTCTGTCCTGCAGCTCTGTCACATCGCGTCTGGCGTCCTCGTTAAAGACCACACAGTGGCTCACCCTGGCGGTGGGGGCTGAGGGCGGCGTGCCCTCTGTGCTGAAGGGAATTTAAAAATCTAAGAAGACCCGCTAAAAGTCAGTCTCCTTTGTATTCTCATGCGTGTTGGCCGTTGGAAGCAGTCAGTACTAAATCCTCCTTCCCGCCAGTGTGGCCATTCCCACTGCACTCCCCTGGCTGTGCTTGTGGTGTCAGATCGTGCCTGCCCTCGCAGATTCTTTGGAACTTCCTTGAGGCAGTGACCACGAGTCAGGCCCAGTAAATGCTTGTTGCGTAGACAGGCCTGCGGCCACCATTTCTACATCCCGGGTGTGCTCAGTAGGGTAGAGCTGGCGAGATGTCCCGGGAGCGAGCTTTGTGCTGACGTGCTCCTTCTAGGCAGGTCATCCGTGTAGCTGCCCCTTGATTGGCCCTCAGTGGAGATGCTTGTGTGTTTGTGGAGGTAAATCCAGTAAACCTGCTTGACACCCTCTTGTTTTCAAGTTCAACAAGGTGGCTCCCTCTGCTACATTTAAGCAGGTGGCTAAAGTGGATCCAAAACATTAAATTCCTATAATGGATTGTCAGCTTCTGTTTCTGTGACGCTTTATGGTTTGCAAAGCTTTAAAGAAACACTGCATGTCAGGGCGCCTGGGTGGCTTAGTCGGTTGAGTGTTCAACTTCGGCTCAGGTCATGATCTCACAGTTCATGAGTTTGAGCCCCGCGTCAGGTTCTGTGCTGACAGCTCAGAACCTGGAGCCTGCTTCAGATTCTGTGTCTCCCTCTCTCTCTGCACCTCCTCTGCTTATGCTCTGTCTCTTTCTGGCTCTCAGAAATAAAAACATTAAGAAAAACAAAACGCCAAATGTTGTTTTAGCCTTTTAACAGTCCTGAAGTGATATCTTTACTGCTATCTCACAAGTGAGGGAGGTGATGTGCAGAGAGAGAAAGTGAGTTGATCCAAAGGGATGGTACTAAATGCTACACTTTGTTCACTTCACTTATATCTTTATTCCACCCTTGTCTACCATCTGTCACATGAGTGTTCTGTAACAGTCACCTAATTCACCATCATATTTTTCCCTTTCTTTGAAGATTTCTGCTACAACTGGTTGGCATTCTTTTGGAGGATATTGTTACAAAGCAGCTCAGAGTGGAAATGAGTGAACAACAACATACGTTCTATTGCCAAGAACTGGGCACGCTGCTCATGTGTCTCATCCACATCTTCAAGTCGGGTAGGTGCCTCAGACTGAGCTGCATAGAGCATCTGTGCGGTCTCTGTCCTGTACTGTGCACTCTCAGAGGTGGGAACTTGGTGCCCAGTGCAAGCTCTGCCCTGCTCACTGTGCATTAGAAAATGTGTTGTTGGTGAAAAGAGTAAACCTGAGGGCTTCCTTCTCTTTTAAAGATTTGGAGGCCCAAGATCTTTTTGTACCTTTATATACGATTGTGGAGATAAAAGGACAGTGATCTGAAGAAAGAAGTCACAGATGGCAGCCATGCAGCTTGCATAGGAAGCAGCTGATCTGCATTTGGACAGTCTGTTTTCCAAGACGAAATGAGTGTTTTCAAGAAGAATGCCCTGGTTTAGATTGAATGAGTGAGAGGCTGGAAGACTTTAGTTATGGGGCACAGCCATAGATTTCTTCTCTTAGCAGGAAAAATGAGAGGCAATTCTAATTTCTAGGAAAAACAAATAACATGACCAAGGACGTATAGAAAGAAATGTCATTCTTTTAGGTTCCTTAGCTTTGTTGGGAATTATATTTACGTAATCATGATATAAATTTTGTTTGAGTTTTCAGTTTTATTTATTTATTTTGTAAATAGTTAACTGTCAAGTTGTTTTCCATATAACACCCACTGCTCATCCCCACAGTGCCCTCCTCCATGCTAGTTTTATAATCAAAGTAGTATGAATAAATATTGAAAAGTTACTTGTAACTGTAGTTTCAGAACAGAATGAAAATGTGTTAATTTCTGAGGAAAATAAAAGAGAAGCTAACTTCATTTGGGAGCAAAAGGTAGAAGAAGCAGTAGAGGATGGAAGGGTCACTAATGTCATCTTGCATTGTTGGGGTTTATATAATCATATCTAAAGTTGACCCAACTGTAGCAGGATTCTTGCACAGAGAGTCGTGACACCGAGGCTTTTTTTTTTCGAGGAAGCAACTTTATTCCTGCCGGCACTGCTCAGTTGCGTTCGTACCCAGAACTGAGCCCCAAACACCATGTGGTGTAGTTTTTTACATATTTTTTTACTTCTTTGTCTCTTGTATACAATAACACATAAACATATAGTCTGACTAACTGCTCTCCTGTTACAAGGTCATGAGGGATGTTGTCACTTACTTGTGTAGTCAGGTTGTCTTGATGTTTGATTTCTTTCCTTAAGGAGAGGACCCTACCACACAACAAGGGGTGCCTGGGTGGCTCAGTCAGTTGAGCGTCTGACTCTTGGTTTAGGCTCAGGTCATGATCCCACGGTTCGGGAGTTCGAGCCCCGTCTCAGGCTCTGTGCTGGCAGCGAAGAACCTGCTTGGGATTCTCTCACTCCCTCTCTCTGTCCCTTCCCCACTCATTCTGTCTGTCTCTCACAAATAAATAAACGTTTAAAAAATTATAAAGCTGACACAACAAAAAATAATAGAGGCTAAGGAGGCAATAGAACTAAAACTGTGATAACTTGAATTGATAGGTCACGTGGGTGAGCTGCACCTCCCCTCTAGTCGAGAGAGTCTCTAACCACTACTCAGCATGACTCAGCAGACGAGCAGTGCCAGTGGCCGGGGCAGGATGCCTTCCGACCCTGCGGCGAGAGAAGCAATTACTGGTCTGAGGTCCTGGGAGGATAGGGGTCACTGTTCTCTTTAGGAACGAGCACCTCAGGCGTTTGAATTCTGTTGTCATGTTGAGTATTGCCACACTTTGGCTCTGATGGCTGTGTCGCCTCTGTCCTTCAGTGGGCTTCTTCCCCGTGGCCGGAAGGAGAGCCTCTGGCCACCTGTGGTCTCAGCCCCGGCATGATCCTGTGCGTGTGAGTGTGTGAGCCTCCAGTGCGCTGGCCCTCACGGACAGGTGACAGGTTGGGCAGTGTTCATCGAGAGGGAGCGAGGATTACTTCCTGACAGGAAGGCCAGAGGAGTAGACAGTCGATGGTCTGCTATGAGCAGTTAAGCACGTCGAGTGGAATGTTGGAGGCAAGTGTGAGACGTAGAGACAGAAGACAAGAAGCAGTTGCCTGAAGGTGACGGGGCAGGGCACTCGTAAGGTCAGCGCCCCTCTCTGTTACTGGGTGTTTACGTTGTGTGCATGTGACTTTAGTACAGATTAAAACACACACATCGTGTACACACGTCAGGGCAAGAGGCAGCTGTCCTTTTCCGCCTTTCTTCATCTGGCAAGGACGTGCCCAGTCCACCGGCCCGGGCTGCGCTCTGGGTGCGTGGTGGTCAGCCAGGCGATGTGGCTCCCGCAGTCCGGTGGGGAGGACAGTGCACAGAGAAGCAGCAGTCTGGCTGTTTCCGGGGAAGGACGCAGGCAGTGTGGTGACAGGCAAAGGCGGGGTGAGGAGGGAGGGCGGGGTCTGGGGTCTGTTCGGCTGAGGCCTGAAGGCCCCTGGGAGCGCATGGGCAAGGGTCAGAGCGTGACTGGGCAGGCAGGTGGGGGCTGGGGTCGCGGAGAAGGAGGCGTCTTTGTGGCTGTCGCCCGCGGACACTGGCATGGCCGGCACTGAATTTTCCAACAGACTCGAGTTTCAAGCCCTCTTCATTTTAACTAATGTGGAAAGAATTTTTGTTTTGAAGATCTTTGGATTTATGTGTCACTGACGCACTGTAATAAGTTGAGAAAATAATTATGCCATGTGAATAATAGGTCATTTTTAGCATGTCGGTCATTTTGATAATTTGGCCATCGGCTGGTTTGGGTCTGATCCCAGAAGGACACCAGTTCATCTCTGAATGCTGCTTTCTAACCCTTTTGGGACAAGAGTGACCTGTTCTGTGTCCTTCTGCACGTCACATGGAGTTCTGTGCCGTTCAGGGTGTGCGGCAGCTCGCCGCTCTCACTTCCTGCTCTTCTCTTCTCACTGGTCCACTGCAGGGCCGCCTAGAGTGCTTCCTGCATTGCGGGAACATTCCTTGTGCACTGATCCGCTCGCCTCCAGCCACGTGTGGCTTTTGGGCACTTGAAATGTGGCTAGTGGGTTTAAGGAGCTGTTTTTCATTTTATTTAATTTAAATTGACTTAAGCTTGAAGAGCCCCAAGTGGCTCGTGGCTGCTCTACCAGGACAGGGAGTGGGGGGACTTGGTGCCAGGCACGTGGACTTTGCTGCCTTATCTTCGGAGGCTGTTCATTGGTTCAGTGTTTGCAAGTAAGGTGTCTGTGTGTATAAATGTCTCTTTCCGTCTTGTTTACTTTGCGTTTCTTTTAAAGATCCTGGGGGACAGAATTACCATGGTTGGTTTTGAGATAGAGTTTAAGTAAGCCATCGTGTACTTTTATATAAATAGGGTGCACTTCGCACAGAGTTGGTAATTTTTATTTATGCTTTGCTTAAACAAAGGCAGTGAATTCCACTCCTCCACTAAAAATGGAGACTTTCAAATTTGCCCCTTTCAGGTATTATTTCTCAAAATAGAAACTAGTCTGAATAATGGCCTTGACTTCTGACTCCAGTCCCTTAGGGGAGGGGATATGAATCCAAAATCGTTTGCCTGTTTCAGATTCAATCCAACATAAACACAATAGCCCAGAAATACACCTGGTCTCCTATGAACCTGGGTAACTAACACCCTGTCCTCTCCGCCGAGATGAGCCAGTTAGAAGCAGGTGGCAGGACGCAAGGCACAGGCCGAGTGCCTGGGTTGAAGCCCTCTGGCCAGTGGCCATAGTCAGTCCAGGCTCCTCACTGTGTTGGAGTCCAAGTCCGCATCGCGCGCCCTTCCCCACCGAGGTCCAGATGCCCGCCCCACCGAGGGCAGCAGTGGGCGATAGAGCCGTTCCCAACCCTCCTGGAAGCAGGGCCGGGGGTGGCGAAAGGCGGGCACCGCACGCTCGCTTCCCTCCTTGCGGGCAGAGTGGGAAGGCTGGCAGAGCTCCTTCACGGTGCTTCCGGAAGGGTCAGTGTTGCCCCCCGCGTGCAGGAAGGCTGGAAGGGGGAGAACACGGTTCCTACCACAGTAACAACGTGGACACTGATCCAGTCACACTCTGCAGTGAGGTGGGGCCAGCGGAGGGTCGCTCTGCGCGACCACGGGCTGCGGGGGTGGGGCGGTGCCCCATCCGTCCTTAGCGCGGCTCTGCGAGACCCCCCTTTTTACTGAGGAGAGAGCTGAGGCCCCAAAAGGGCATATGGTAAAACCCAGAATGAAAACCCCACCCAGTTTTTTCCAGCCCTTTGTCCTCTCTGACACTGAACTGCCTGGGTCGCCGATGGCCTATCCCGCCCCCCGGCAGTCCAGTGACGAAGAGCCCCTGCCTCCCCAGCCTGCTTCTCCCACCCGCCCCAGCCCTGCCTGCAGGGCTCCTGGACCGACCTCAGCTCCGGGGGACAGGACAAGGGGAGCCTGCCCTGTGCACAGCCTCCGGGTGCCCTCCTGCCCCAGGGTGCCCTTCGGTCCCTCGTCAGTGTCGCCGGCCACCTGGCTCCCCCGGCCTCCCAGCCACATTGGGCATTGTGCCCTGGGCCTGCCTTCCCCCGGTGGTCGCTGCCTGAGGCTGGGGGGGAGGCCCCACCCCGGGCACCTTCTAACCCGGCCGGGTACTCGCTCTCCCCACATAGCTGCTATGACGAGCACGCATCGTCTCCGTGGCCCCCAGCAGAGGGCCGTTCCCGTCCCTGTGCCCTGCAGGGCGATGTCCCGGTGCCCTGGGGGCTCTCCTCCGCGTGGAGACCGGAGCCCAGGCCCCTGTCCTTCCTGGGGGTCCGCACCCCGGCCTTGCTGGCTGAGGAGCAGCAGAGGGAAGGTAGATAAGAAGGTGCCTTGGGCTGGAAGTGACCTGCGTCCTTTTTCCTGTGTTTCTTTGGTGCAGCTCTTAGCAGCCCCCGCCCTCTACAGGGGCTTGTTTGGCCCAGACTGCTTCCTGGCAGCGGCGGCCCTGCTGCGCGGGAAGACAGGCCTCAGGGCGCAGGCTGCCACCTGATAGAGGCGGAAACCAGGCATTTCCCAGGTGGCGAACATCAGAGGCGGCTGTCACGGCAGGACCCACAGCCCCATCGGCCACCTGCCAGGCGCTCCGGACAGGCAGAGGGCTTTCTAGAGCCTTTACCAGTCTGTGTGTGTCCCACCACCCCCGGCTCTGCTTCCCACCCTCCTGGGATCGGCACACCTGACAGGGAGGCACAGCCCTGCCAGCCCTTCCTCCCGGCTCCTCTTCCCCGTCTACTCTTCTCCTCGTGTCCTGAGCCTCCCGCACGCGCCCCCCCGTCCCCTGTGTGTCCTGAGCCTCCCGCACGCGCCCCCCCGTCCCCTGTGTGTCCTGAGCCTCCCGCACGCGCTCCCCCGTCCCCGTTGTGCAGGGTGTAGTAACGTGGATGTTGTCTTTCCTTCCTGCCCGAGGCTGTGCTGAGAACTGCGCCCCTAATTAGAAACACACCGACCCTTCTTAGCTCGTGTTCCTCCCCTGGCCTCTCTCCCCACTTCACGGCTTCTCACAGCAAACATCTCTGGAGGTTTTCCTGCACTTCGCGCTTGGCTCTCGCTCTGCTTTCTCCACCGTCACCGTGTGAGCAGGACACGTGCGCAGAGGCCTCTTGTGCTCCCCCTGTGTCTGTGGGACAGACACACCCCCCCCCCCGCCCTCCTTCCTCCATGACCCTTTCTTTCCAGCCTCTTAGCTGTGCGTGTGCCTGGTGTCTGTCCCGCCGCCTCCAGCTTTCCCAAGACAGACGTGACTTTGTAACGCTTGACTGCCGAAGGCTGTGGCATACTGCCTGGGCGTGCGGGGGCGCTGTGGAGTGATGGCCACGGGGGGCTCAGGCAGCGTCCGTCACCCCACACGGTGACACTCTGTGTTTTCCTAAGATGTGCTTTCTTAGCACCTTTCCAAGGCGCCGTACTGCAGCATTAACGAGAGTCAGGGTGCGGAATGCTGCGGCTCAGGGCGAATAACTGGAGATTGGTGCCTCTGACCCTCTTCACCCGAGTCTCCCACCCCTTGTCCTCTGCAGCTCCGTGTGCGCTCCGTCTCTGAGTGGCCGTTTCAGATTCCACGTGTAAGTGAGATCGTGTGGTGTTAGTCTTCATTTGTCTGACGTATTTAATTTTATTTATTTTTATTTTAGAGCAAGCACGAGTGGGGGAGGAGCAGAGAGAGAGAGAGAAGGTCCCAAGCAGTCTCTACTCAGTGTGGAGCCTAACGCGGGGCTTGATCCTGTGACCATGGGATCATGACTTGAGCTGAAATCAAGAGTCAGATGCTCAACCGACTGAGCCACCCAGACGCCCCCAACAGACTTACTTCATTTAGTGTAATGCCTTCGAGATCCGTCCATGCGGTTACAAATGGCAGGATCTCCTTCCTCTTCTTATGACCATTGTTTACATGCACCACACCTTCTTCGTTCATTCATCTCTTGACGGACGTTGATGTCATTTCCGTGTTGTGGGTGTTGTGAGCAGCAGCTCAGTAGACATGGGGATGCAGGTGCCTGAGACCGTGGTTTTGTTTCCTTCATGTAAATGCTCAGAAGTGGGATCACTGAATCGCGTGGCAGTTTTTTTAGTTTCTTGAGGAGCGTCCATACTGTTCTCCACAGAGGCTGCAGCAGTTTGCAGCAGGGCTCCCCTTTCTCCACCTCACCAACGCTTTCCTTTTTGATAATAGCTGTCCTGGCAGGGGGCGGGGGTGGGGAGGGTTGATGGCCGTTTCCCTGATGATGGTTGGCCATTTGTGTGTCTTTTTTTTGGACAAATGGCTGTGTCAGTCTTTTGCCCACTTATTAATTGGAGTCTTTGTTTTTCTGTGACTGAATTGTAGAAGTTCCTTATGCGTTGTGGAGAGATAAGGGGCATCTTATGAGATGTGTCGTTTGCAAATACTTTCTTCGAATCTGTAGGTTGCCCTTTCAATTTGTTGGTCGTTTCCTTTGCTGCGCAGAAGCGTTCGGTCTGGCATGGTCTCACCTGTTTATCTTTCATGTTCTTGCTTGTGCTTGAGGCAGCACGTCCAAAAAATTGTTGCCAAGACCCTAATCAGGAGCTGTTTCCTTCTAGGAGTTCTGAAGGAACGTAGGTTTCAGGTCCTACGTCTAAGTCTGATTTCAAGTTAATGTGTGTGAGGGAATAAGGTACGGCCAGTTTTGTTCTTTTTCTGTGAATGGCCAGTTTTCCACACATCATTCAGGGAAGAGAAGTCTTTCCGCCTTTGGGTATTCTTGTTCCCAGTTTCTGTGCTTGATCTGTTCTCTCTCTCCTGATGTCTCCGTCTCTCCTCTGGGTCTCTTCCAGTCCCTGTCTCTGTCTCTGCCTCTCTCCTCCCTCTCAGTAGGACTGTCCCCTTTGCAACCTGCCTCAGTCATTGCTGCAAGAGAACTCGCCATCGTCTACATGTCTGGGTCACCCCGCAGACTTGGCTGCCTCCATCTCCCGTGTCCGTCTGCCTCCTGACTGGGACTTGGCATCTTGCCGGCATATCACACTTAGGGTAAAAACTGCCCTCAGCCCCAGACACAGCTGCTTCTCTCCGGCTTCTGTTTGCCCCCATGGCCCATACTTACGGGGGTAGATGCATTGCTCTTGACTCCTCCCCGCCCCAGCGAGCCGCCTGACGTGTCTGCTCTCCCGTCCACTCCTCCTCGTCTCTGCTGACAGCCCCCGCCCCCAGAGGCCGTGAGAACTTTCTGGCAGCCCTGCTTGCTGAGCATTTGCTCTGCGCAGTGCTGTGCTGAGCCCTTCACTCGGGTTTTACCGTGTCATTGTCTAAGCAGCTGCTGCTCTTAATTCCATTTTGCAGATGAGAAAGCTGAGACCCAGGTGATGTGCAGCCAGGGCCAAGTAAATGGGAGAGCCGTGGTAGCTGCCGCCCGGGCACCTGGAACGCAGCTCTGCCCAGGGTTTCCTGCCCCTGTTCAGTGAGCCCGCTCCTCCCTGGTCTGTCACCCCCTGTGCTCTGTGGCCCGACTCCCTTCAGGACCGCATTTGCCTCTTCCCTTGTGCCCACTGGGCCCACAAGGAGCCAGTGAAGTAATGGAGGGCACGGAGAAGGACCCGGCCTGGTCTGAGTGGGCAGGAGGGCAGTGCTGTCCATGCAGCGCCCAGAGAAAACCCTGGAAACAGGGCCAGAGATGAGACGAGTGCTGGGCACCTCGCTGGAACTATATTTCTGAGTACGTGTGCCGTGCTCTGCGGGCCCCCGGAGGCCAGCCGCGTGCTGTGTGCCGTGGCCGTCCTGCTTTGCTTCGTTCTCATTCTCTGCCTCAGGTCAGAAGCACAGCAGTCACAAAGCAGTGGGGGCACACAAAGTGTGGTCTGTCTGTGTTTGCCCATGTCAGGGCCCCTTTGCACTGGGGATGTTGTAGAAGGTAAACCCGAAATAAGATTTCTGCCGCGTGCATGTCTGCGGGCCCTGGGGTGAGGGCCCTCTCGTGAGGAGCCGGGGCGCCTGGCAGGCCGCTCGTGAGGACTTTGTATCGGTCCTAAGGAGGGGGTAGGATGAAATCTCTAGTTTCTGGAGGGGATTTGTCCAGGGCTTGAGGACAATGCCGCGGACAGGCTCACGGGCAGTGTGTCACTAGGTGTGGCACACGGAGCGGGTGGCTGACTGCGTGGCGGCCCTGTGCTCTCAGTAGCCCCCAGAGCCTGAGCTGGGGCCTGGCGTGGGCACTTCCTGGGGTCCGCGAGACCTCCTGTGGTTCTTTGCACACAAGGAAATGTTTACAACTTCACAACTAGGGTGTCGTGAGGGTCCTGCCACTCCTACAGAGCGGTCTCGCCGTCCCAGGGTGGTGACCTGTGGCACTGAGGGCAGGCTGCCCGCTCCTCGGCAGAGCCGGGTCCGCTGTCACGGCACAGGGGCGGTTTGGGGCGAGCTGGGGACTCGGAACGGTGGCGGGGAGAAGGCCTGGGGCAGGGAGGTGCTAGCTGTGTAAGAACTTCCTGTGTAAGTATGGGACGGAGCTGAGGGTGTACCTTTCATGTAAAATCTCCCAGAGAGACATTTCCCTCTCACTTCTACCTGTGCCTTGTTTCTAGGGATGTTCCGGAGGATCACAGCAGCCGCCTCCAGGCTCCTCACGGTGGACAGCGGCGACGGCAGTTTCTACGGCCTAGACGGGCTGAATGCCCGGGTGCGCGCCATGGTGCCCACGCACCCGGCCCTTGTGCTGCTCTGGTGCCAGATCCTGCTGCTCGTCAGCCACACCGACCACCGCTGGTGGGCAGAGGTGCAGCAGACCCCCAGGTAAGCCGCCAGCCCCCCCCACCACCACCCGCCGTGTGCCAGGACAGCAGGACGGCCGGCGGTCTGACCCACTCCGGGAGACTGTACAGATTCCGCTCTGTGTCCCTCTTCCTCTTGTGGACCCTCACTGTGGGGGGACCGTGGTCAGACCAGAGGCATTTGCCACAGCCGCCACCTTTCAGACGGGCTTTCTGTGACAAGTTCTTTGACATTGTTCCTCTTGTGGGTCATTCTCGTCATGCCGTGTCCTCCGGCCAGGCTCTCGTCCTTAAACTGGATCCAGAGCCAGACATGTTGCAATGTCTTAGCTTCATTGTAAGTTAAATGTGGTTCTGGTTATTCTTAGATAATGAAGTAATTACTGAGCAATGTTTCAAAACTACTTGGAAATGCCCTGTTTTTTATCATTCACAAAGACTTATTGAGTGTCTGGGGATGACCCCCTTTTTGCAAAAAGTTTTCAGGTTTGAGCCTTGATTTCTGGGCATCTGCACACACGTGGGAATGAACTTTGCTACCCATCCCCCAAGCTGGGTCCTCAGTGTGGTGTTTCTGGAAGGCTCGGGAGGCCATGGTGAGCAGAGAAAACCCCAGAAATAGATGGCAGGGGCCACAGGGCCCCGGTTGACTCCTCTCTCCTCAGTGTGGGGAAGGCTGCACTCTGGGAGGCCTGGGGGCCCGTTTGGGCCACACCCCTGCTTTCAGCGGGAAATCCCAGTATTAGTGGGCATCACTGAGCACCTGCTCTGTGCTGTGGGCGATGCAGAGGAGAAACACCTGCTTCCTGCCCTCCGCGTGCTTACGGTTTAGTCGAGGAGGACAGACCACTGAAAACACTAGAAATGCTCAGAGGACACTTTATCATCACTATGACCTACTGTAAGGGTCAGGACAGAGAACCAGTGTCTCCAGCCTCAGTGCCACTTCAGCGTACATACAAATCCGCTGGTGAGCTTGGTAAAATCGGGTTTGGTCCAGCAGGTCGCTGGTGGGGCCTGGGACTCTGCTTCTCTGACAGGCCCTCGGGTGCTGTGATGTGTCCTTCTGGTCCATGGAGGGCACTCCAGACGAGGCCCTGAGTCCTCGAGGAGTGTGCCTGAGGGCTGCCTGGGGGCCTGTTCCAGGGACGGGCACTGTGGCCCAGCCCACCACCAGATGTGGTGGCCGGGCCCTTAGGAATTAGGATCCCGGGCGCTCGTGTTCTCAGGTCTCCCCGGGAAACTCCCGCGGGCACCCAGGCTTGAGCTGTGCTGGGCGAGGCTTGGCCGGGTGGGGCTCGAATTGGCTGCTGCTATTAGGCCCCCCTCCCTTGTCCTCCTCCTCCTCCTGATGGGCTGGAGGGTGCCCCCTAGGGTGGGTTCCAGAGGAAGTGGGAGGGTGGGCCCCGTCTGATGATTAGGAAGTAGTCACACGCACCCAAACGGAAGGGCCTTCCACAGATCTGGGGGATAAAACATCTGGAAAGAACATCGTTGGGATAATGGGGGAAATTTGAATGTGAGTTCTAAAAAAAGTGACATACTTTCGTGGAGTCCTTGGGAGACCTCTGCAGAGGTATTTAGGGGCAGAGTCTTCACCCACAGAGTACTCCCACGTGGTGAGGCCAAAAAAGTGTGCGTGTGCAGAGCGTATGTGCGAGCGTGCGTGGAGTGCTCGTGTGCAGACCACGTGTGAGTGCCTGTGTAGTGCGTGTGCCTGTGTGTAGTGTTTGTGCATACATGTGGGGAGCACGTGCAGGTAGAGTGCACCTATGCGCACAGGTAGAGTATGCGTGATAGAGGGTGTGCGTGTGCGTGTGGAGTCCATGGGTGTGTTTGCGCACACAAGGTGACCTCACAGGAGTGTTGAATCCAGGTGGCTGCCCACTGAATTAATCTTTCAGCTTTTCTGTGGGTTGGAAGGTCTTCAGACTAAAAGTGAAGGAAAACAGGCCTCAGAAGTCAGGGCATTTTAGACCCCCCCAGCTCTGGACGGCTCATGGGAGAAGGTTTGCTTCAGAGGGAGAGAAGCGGGAAGCGGCCGAGAGTTCTGACATCTGCGAATCCTCCCCACCTGTGACGTCACAGGCCTTGGAGCAGGTGCGGGCGGTGTGTCTCTCTGACAACTTAGGG
This sequence comes from Proteles cristata cristata, assembly GCA_017311185.1. Classification (NCBI taxonomy): domain Eukaryota; kingdom Metazoa; phylum Chordata; class Mammalia; order Carnivora; family Hyaenidae; genus Proteles; species Proteles cristata. Next base: position 38,918 of record JAESUZ010001638.1, on the reverse strand, counting down.
AGTGAACCGAGATTTCACGTGCTTGTTGGCCGTTTGTACACCTTCTGTCATACAGGGCGTATTCAGATGTGTGCTCTTATTTTTAAATTTGGCCGTTTGTGGTCTTGTTACCATAAATCTTTTATATTCTGGACGTACGTTCTTTGTCAGATGTAACATAGATGTTCTCTCTCGTTCTGTATGGGGTTTGTGGTTGTATTTTCTTCATGATTTCACTTGAGCAGAAATTTTAAATTTCTATGAAGTCAAGTTGCCAGTAATTCTGGTTCATTCTTTTTCTGTCCAATCCAAGAAATGTGTGTTCCCCAAAATCACCAAGTTTGTCTTCTTTGGCTAGTGCAAAGGCTAGTGTTTAGCGTGCAAGGGCTACACGTACTTTATAAATCGTCCCTGAGCACTTCATTCGGAATGGTGCGTTAAATGGTGCTTTAAGAAGTGTCTTGTTTCACATGGTGTGCTGCTGGCTTCTGGAAATGTGGGTCGTTTTGTGTACTGACTTTGTGTGCTGAGACCGGGGCCACAGGGGGCTTTTCTGTGCACTCGTGCATGTCACCTACAGATACGGACTTTCTGCTCCGTCCCTCCCCACCTGCGTTCCTCCTTTCCTCTTCTGCCTCAGGACACTGACCAGGCCCTCCGCACAAGGCCGGCCTCCTGTTTGTGTGTGTCCTGTGGGGTCCGCAGGAGCCGCTTCCTTAATGGCTCGTGCCCATTTGCCATCCAGTCGGTGGAAAAGATGGACTTGACCACTTGATGGCATTTAAGGCACAGAAACTGTGGAGCTGTTATTAATCACAGTGTTTCACTTCTCTATTTTTAAAATTTGTTTATTTAAGTAATCTTTACCCCCAACGTGGGGCTCGAGCTCACACCCCCAAGACCCAAGAGTCGCACGCTGTGTAACAGAGCCAGCTGGGTGCCCCAGAGAAGATGGAAGATTTAGTCAGTAGACTTGAATGCCTGAAAAATCCAAACAGCTTTGAAAGCCAGTCACTGTCAGAGGCTGCAGGCATCCCCGTTGCTTTGGGGAGCTTCATAGGGTGGGAGCACCTACCGCAGCCACAGGGCGCTCCGGCCAGGAGGGTGCGCCGGAAGAGTCACGCGCCTCCAGTCTACCGCGCCGGGTCCCTGTGGGTCCCTTTCCTTAGTGGTAAGTGCTTCTGTGTGGCGGTGGGCGTGTACGTGTGGTGTGTGTGCTCTGTGTGTGGTACGTGTGTCGGATTTGTGGCGTGCATGCCGGCTCCATGCAATGAGTGTCTGGCCCTTTGGGTGTTGGTGGGAGTTAACCCGCCAGTGTCTGCATCAACTCTGGGGTGTCCTGTTCAGACTGCCGCTCCTTTTCTGGTCTGTGAGCCTGTGTACCTGGTGTCACGCCAGGAACCTCTGCACCCGGGAGTTGTTTTCTGGGGCCGGCAGGAGGGCCGGGAGGAGGTACTTCTGCTTGTTGGTTTTTAATGGACTACGGCTTACAGTGCAGGACAGCCCACTCTGGGGCCAGATGTCATCAGGCGAACAGCACCACGGTCATGGTACAGACCAGTCGTCGCGTCAGAAGATCCCCCGTGTCCTCTGTGGTTGCCCACGCCGTCCCGCCTTGGCCCCATGCTCTGTGCCTGTGTGGGCGCTGTGGCCTGGTGCCATTTGGAACCACATGGTCCATAGCCTTTTAAGTCTGGCTTTGTCACTTAGGACACTGTCTAAGGGTCACTTACGGCGTCAGTGTTGCCACCACACATTGGTGGTTTGTTTTGGGATTGGTGAGTTGTGTTCCGTTGTCTGGATGGCAGCAGCTGGCTCTTCATCCACCAGGCAGGAAAAGGCACATTGCAGTTTGAACAGTTTTTTAACCTGTAGAATATTTTAGACCAGTTCCCTTGTGAATCCTGAAGGGTCCTGGAAAAAGACACATTCCAAAATATTCTCGTCCTTGTGTGACCTCTGTCTCTGTTAAGCTATTTGCTGCCGAGGGAAGGGGATTGTCCTCAGACCGAAGCCGGGGTGGCTTGCGGGACTGGCAACAGGTGTGTGAGGGTGGTGGCAGGATCGAGGGTTCCCGAGCACGTGATTGCCGTGGGCTGAGATAGAAAGACCGGCTTTCCCAGAGGGGGTGACTCGTGCAGACCTGCTCTTGGCCGGGCGGCGGGTGAGTGTGCTCTTGGCCGGGCGGCGGGTGAGTGTGACTCCTGACACACGGCTGGCGGCTCGTGCCCCGTGCCGGCGCCGGGGCCCCGACGGCAGCTGCCTTGTGCCGCGTGGTGGCCTGGTGCCTGAGTGCCACCGCCTGCAGCCTTGTCCCGACCTCAGCCTCTTGGCCGAGCACTTGGCGGTTTGCCCGTGAGACCCTCCTCTTTCGTTCGTTTTCCACACATGCACCTCTGTAACTCAGAGGCCGGCAGCTGGGAGTGCACGTCACTCATGTCGCGGGAGGGCAGCCGTGCCAGAAACGTTGTCAGCTGCCTGTCGCTCCTTCCAGGAGACGTAGTCTGTCCAGTACGAAGTCACTCGGCCCCCAGCTGTCCGGACAGGAGGAGGACTCCGACGTGGCTGGCAAACCCGGCATGTGCAACCGAGAAATAGTGCGGCGGGGAGCGCTCATTCTCTTCTGTGATTATGTCGTAAGTCGGGAAGTGAGGGGTGTGGTGGGGCAGGGGGGCTTCTGCGGAGCCGCTTCCCAGATCCCTGCCACCAGCTCGGAGACCGCGGGACCGCAGACGGCAGTGAGCACTGGGCCCCGCTCCGGCCGGCCGCAGGCGGGAGGTGTGGCTGCGGGATCCTGGCACCCGCTCGGCCTGCCTGTGCGAGAAGGACGCGCCAAGGGTGTACAGGGTGGGGCTCTCACTTCAGCGCTGTTTGTCATGAGTGGAAAGGGCCTTCAGTACCCATTGATGAATTTTAAAGTTTATTCCTGGTTAAATGCCATCCATTTTATTTTATTTTATTTTTGAGTTTTACTTATTTTGAGAGAGACAGAGACAGCATGAGTTGGGGAGGGGAGACTGTGGGGGAGAGAGGAATCCCAAGCAGGCTCCACGCTGTCAGTGCAAAGCCCAGTAAAAAGATAACATTGGCAGAGTGACCATAAAACGAGCATCACGTGTTTCACAGAGAAAACTGACAAAATCCAGGGGCACCTGGGTGGCTCAGTTGGTTGAGTGTCCAACTCTTGATATTGGCCCAGGTCATGTTCTCACAGTTCATGGGATGGAGCCCCTCATTGGGCTCTCTGCTGACAGCACGGAACCTGCTTGGGATTCTCTCTCTCTCCCTCTCGTCTGCCCCTCTCCCCTCGTGCACACTTTCTCTCAAAATAAATAAATAAACATGAAGAAACCAGCTTTGGTCACAGTGTAGAGTTGAAGGCAATGGAGTCTGTGACATGAGTTCCGACCCCGGTGATTGGCGGTCAAACGCTGGACATCTTCAGTGAAGATTATAATTTGGAATTTATTTTTCCCTTCTTACTTCTTTTGGCCTTTTCTATGGCATTAGTATTGTTCTGTCCTTGTCTACTTGAAAACGAGCCTTTCACTGTCTTTTTCTTCAGTGTCAGAACCTGCACGATTCAGAGCACTTAACGTGGCTCATCGTGAATCATATTCAGGACCTGATCAATCTGTCACATGAGCCTCCGGTGCAGGATTTTATTAGCGCTGTTCATCGGAACTCCGCCGCCAGTGGCCTCTTCATCCAGGCAATTCAGTCTCGTTGTGAGAACCTTTCAACCGTAAGTCTCCCTGGTGCCACCTGGTGCCAGTCAGTTTTGTTCTGTGCCTGAAAAGTGTACCGTGGGAACTTTGGAAGTGCCGTTGCCAGTTGGGAAAATCCTGTGCTCTTGCTGCTTTCCTCTTCCCGCTCCAGCCCACCACCCTGAAGAAGACGCTTCAGTGCTTGGAAGGGATCCACCTCAGCCAGTCGGGCGCCGTGCTAACGCTGTACGTGGACAAGCTTCTGTGCACCCCGTTCCGGGTGCTGGCTCGCATGGTCGACACCCTGGCCTGTCGCCGGGTGGAGATGCTTTTGGCCGCAAATTTACAGGTACTAGAAAAATACTGACACTTGTGTTTACAGAGAGCTTAGCAGAGCAGGTAGGACAGTTGGCTGGTTTTTTCCTCCACAGGCATAGTGTTCACACGGCCACTGAGGGAAACACGTACAAGATATAAAACTTCTTTATGTACCTGATATGAGTGCTGCTTGTACTTTCTACTCGTAAACTATACACATCGCTCTTTCCTTTTTAAATCAGCGCAAGGTTATTTGGACTCACTACATGTTCCGCCCCTGCTGATGTGTTATTATCTACTGCAGAGCAGCATGGCCCAGTTGCCGGTGGAGGAACTAACCAGAATCCAGGAATACCTTCAGAGCAGCGGGCTGGCTCAGAGGTAATGCTACAACCAGGCGTCCCTTGCTCTTGGACATAAAGGCTTAGGTTTGTAAGGGGATAAGCTCAGGACGAGAGATCGATGTGCCTTGTAGGTGAGTTTACTGCAGAAGGACCTTGGGAGAAAGCCTTCCTAAATTACCCAATTACACAGAAAGGGACTCACTTTATAAAAAGTGAGGTGAACTGACAGCGCTGTATGTGCTGTAGGAACAGATGAGCCTGAGTCCCGTTGGCTGGTTGAGAGGTTGTCCATGTCCAGGTGACCTCAGTTCACCAGGCTGTGACAGATGGGAAGGGGCTACCTACCTCATCCTAGCAAAATCTAGTGTGTAACCTAACTGGTGTGGAGGAGTGGGCATGTGTGAAAGAGGTCACCCAGGTCTTGGCGTGCAAGAATTACATTTGCACCTTGTCGAAATGTTCTTTCTGAGGCATTTATCACCTGATTTTGTTGCATAGTCTTTTAGAAGCCTTTATCAGAAGTCTTGGCGTCTATCATAGATTTGTTCAGCTCAATAAATAAAATATATTTTACCTTCAGAGTTTACCTTTTGCCCTCCACAGGGGAAGGCGTGTGTGTGTGTGTGTGAGAGAGAGACAGAGAGGGAGAACGGGAGGGAGAAGTGGGGAGAATCACCATGCTGGGGCTCTTTGCCCCTTCACTGGGGAAGGGGCGTAACTGGGTAGTCAGCATGAGACTTGGACGAACTTGCAGTTTGCTGGGCTGGTCATGTTGTCATTCGCAGTACGAAGTTGTTGTGCTCATAACAGATGGCGGAAGGTCAAACTCTTATGTTTAGATTCTAGGTTTAGATTTCAGACCAGATGGGAAAGATTATAAATATCTCGTTCGAGACGAGGTGCTTCTTCTATGAAACGAACATAAATTGGTACAGATTGTATCGTGTTGGAGGAATCAGTGGGAGATTTTGTGTGCTTGGGTCTTAGGATAGATGATCTATTTTGCACTTGTACAGAATGCATTTATTAGCTGTTAAGCCATGTTCTGCCTGCTACGATGTTCGAGTATAAATGAAATATCTGCAAACCATTGGCGGGGCATGCACACTGCTGTTAAATAACCTGGAGCCTGGGTCTGCATCACGACTCGTCGGAGCGTCGTTGAGGCGGCCAGACGTGTCATGTCCTGCTTTCAGAAGCCACTGTTACTTCTTGCCTATGGCGCTGTGTCCTAACCCCCCATGTGATCATATTCCAGACACCAGAGGCTGTACTCCCTGCTGGACAGGCTTCGCCTTGCCACCGCGCCGGGCTCGCGTGGCCCTTCTCCCCCAGTCACATCCCACCCGCTGGACGGGGACGGGCCCCTGGCACTGGAGACAATCATTCCAGACAAAGTAAGTGTCCAGCGTGCGTGTGTGACGCAGGGCCCGCTCAGGCACCAAGGCGTCCAGGCACTTGGCGCGGCTCCCAAGGGCTCTCAGCCTGTCCTGGTTCTTGCCGGCAGTGGACAGGGTCCCGTCACTGACAGGGTGCCTGAGGTCCAGCCCAGGTCTTCAGCAGGAAGTGTGGGGTGAGAGAGGAAATGCTAAGTTGGGACACTCGTGGCATCAGGCAGAGGGGTGTCAGCATGGTTAACGGGAAGCAGGAAAGGAGTGGGCGCGGCCTGCATAGGTCGTAGTGCCTGCCCGCTTGGCCTGTCTCCCTCTCCTTAAAGCTGCTGACCTGCATGCTGAGCTCACCATCCCAAGGACCCTGGTACATCGCCATCGCCCTTAGCACTCAAACCGCAGAGCTGGGGACCGTTTGGGGGCTTGGCAGATCCTTGCTACTCTGTTTTCTGGAGGGAGGTCCATGTAGATATGAACTTGGATCTTGAAAACCCTTAGCCCAAGCACAGATAGGCAAAGTTCAGGCCTCTACGCTCAGATTCGATTTGTTCAGAGCCTCTGCTGCACTGGCCTTGGAGAGGAAGGAGTGAGGCAGACACCCCAGGAGAAGGTGATCAGAGCACAGTCAGGTGAGGGGCGGACAGTGGTGAGGACAGAGGGCCTTGCTGGCCTCACACTTGAGCTGTTAGGAGGACACGTGGGTGTTTACCAGATGAGGGATAAGGAGAGGCTGTCCAGTTAGTAATGGCAAGTCCGAAGGCAGCATTTCTATCTGTTTCCATGGAAAAGGCCTGTGGTTTAGTGAACAGCCTCATGGCCACCTAGAATCCAGTTTTACTGATGCTGCATTCATGGTCCAGCTGGGCCTCCCTGTCCTTTGGTCTGGGGCCTCAGGATGTGAGGGGCATTGGGCACAGAAACAACACACATTCGGTAGAGTTGAAGCCCCTGCCCAACTGCATTGGGCTTTTTTCCTTCCCAGGACTGGTACCTACGTCTAGTCAAATCCCAGTGCTGGACCAGGTCAGATGCGGCGCTGCTGGAAGGGGCAGAACTGGTGAATCGGATTCCTCCCAGTGACATGAGCACATTCATGATGAACTCGGTATGGTGGGGAGCGGACGGGCGCTAGCGGGACACTGGATTGGTGTCATTGTCACGTGACTGACTAGGGCGCCCCTCGTTCTTCTGCCTTAAAGGCAGAGACTTTGACCCAGACAGGCTGGATGGAGCGTGGGGAACTCTGCTCCAGGTGGGGCGGGACACGGAGAGACTCTGATCCATTCAGTGAAAGCTGATTTGCCGAATGATAAATTTGATGAATTATTTATTGAATTTTCTAAATTCAGTTATTGGACTTTTAATAACTTTTTAAGGGCTCTGGCTATAGCGGGAATTTTAGTTTAGGTCACTGACAATGACATGGGCTTTCTGAACGTTGCCTGAAATAAGATGAATGTCCTACCTGAAAATTGGCCCCAAAAATCCTTAGTTTTAAAAAATTGGCAAAACACAGTACAGATTGATACATGGTCATAAGAAATGCTATTTTTCAACCACAGTTTTGTGGCTGCTTTGATTTATTTCAGCTGCTGTTGAACAGAACTTATCCTCAAATTTGGTGGGTGTTTGTGTTCCACTGCATTTCTTGGTGCCGGGTCAGCTTGATTTTGTATTTTTATAATTAAAAATTGTGTATGCTGAACTTTCTATTTTCAAACAAACCTGAAGGCATAAATGATTTAAAATATTTTTTTAATAACAAAGTACCCCAAAGAGATCAGAAATGAACTTCACCACGCATACGGTATTTATTACAGAAAGTAGAATATTCTTTAAAAAACTTTTTTATGGCGAACTCATCTGTATTACCTCAGAAATGTCTGCAGGATCCTTCTGTTGTGTTTTTCTTGCTGCTTGAAAGCGTGTGATTGTCGTTACCGAACCTTTAACATCCTGATTCAGGAATTCAACTTAAGCCTGCTGGCGCCGTGCCTGGGCCTGGGTGTGCGCGAAATCTCCGGAGGCCAGAGGAGTCCCCTTTTCGAAGCGGCTCGCCTGGCGACCTTGGACCGTGTGACCGGCCTGGTTCAGCAGCTCCCTGCCACCCACCATGTCTTCCAGCCGTTCCTCTCTGTGGAGCCCACCGCCTACTGGAACAAATTGAACGATCTATTTGGTAGTTAAAATAGAAACTTCTTTTATTTTTTAAACACACTGCAGGATCAGTGCTGTGCTCTGCACTGAGTAAAGATACGGTGAACACCGTTGGTCTAATAAGCTGAGAGCGTGCATGGAGGTGACTTGAGAACCGGTGCTGGGACCTAGCTCTGGATGTCTCGGCATGTTTGCTGCCTTGCCGACCCTTGGCCCGGCCCTGGAGGGGCCCTGGGTAGGCCTCTGAGGAAGGCACGTCCTGAGTCACTCGCAGAGTTGGGTGTGGGTGTGGCTGTGCTTCTGAGCTGGGGGACCTGCAGGCTCTCGGCGGCCTCACTGCCGTTCGCGGGCCACGAGCCTCTGCTAGAGTTGCCCTCACCCCCAGTCTTGTGTTTTAGGGGATGCTGTGTTGTATCGGTCCTTGACCACTCTGGCCCGGGCTCTGGCCGAGTACCTGCTGGTATTCTCCAAACTGCCCGGCCACTTGCACCTTCCTCCTGAGAAGGAGAGGGACACGGTAAAGTTTGTGGTCATGACCCTCGAGGTAAGAGGCCGCTGGGGTGGGGGGCGGGGTGTTTCCGTGCCGAGGGACTATCACTAGAGAAGTAGGAAGGCAGTCTGGTCTGTGCCCCGTCCTCACCGGGACCCTAGCTACAGGCAATCAGGCCTCACATCTGTCCCCTGCTTGGAGCAGGTCACATCCCCTGACCGCGCTGCTTCCTCGCAGGGGCCTCGGGAGACGGGCAACATGGCGCTTCCTATCCATACTTTTAGAGCCAGCCCTGGAGAGCCAGGCCTGGGACCTGGACTTCTGCCCGTAGCTGTTTCCCCCTGCGTGTCTAGGGCGAGGGCGCAGGTCCTAGAGGAGGGTCTGGTGGGGAGAAGCAGGGGTCACTGGGGGGACAGGCAGAAGCCTCTCGGGGATCTCCCAGTGTAGAGTCACGTGCTTCTGTGCAGACCCCTTTCCTTGGTCTGAAGATACCTTTCACTTCACGACAGAGAACCATTAAATATTTTTTCTAGGGAAAAGGAAGCACTGCTGATACAGTGTGGATCCTAACTTTAGATAATTAAAGAAAAATAGTATGGGAAAATTATTGTTTTAAGTTGAGAAATAAACCTGGACATTTCAGCCATGAGAAATTCAACACTGTTCGCACTTACAGTCACCCCTAAAATGTGTGCATGCTGTGGGTGTGTTACCTCTCCGTACAACTTCTGGAAAATAGTCTAGCCTGCATCCTTGCAGCCAGAGAGCAGAGCTGTGTTTCTCAGCCGAACCTGGACATGGCTGAGCCAGCGTCAGCTCCGCCTGCCACTCAGCAGGGAGAGAGGTAGGGGTCAGGCCCCGTGCAGGACGGGGTGCTTCCATGCATCCTCTCCGTCAGGTCTCACTGCAGTTCTGCAGCACCAGCTCTGCCATTCCCATTTTACAGACGAGAAAAGCGGGGCTTGGAGAGGTTTGGCGGCTTGCCCAGGTTCACCCACTAGGAGGTAGCCAGTAGAGATTTGAACCCAAGCCTGGCCATGTCCAGGACCCGTGCTCTCAGATTTAGCCCCTGGCTACAACAGAGGCAAGGCCTGCCTGTGGAGACACAGAATCTGAAGCAGGTTCCAGGCTCTGAGCTGTCAGCACAGAGCCTGATGCAGGGCTCGGACCCACTAACTGTGAGGTCATGACCCAAATGAACCAAAGTCAGACATTTAACCGACTGAGCCAGCCACGTGCCCTGGCCAGGGAAGAATTTCTAGAGGAGCCTACAGAGCTGACAGAAAGAGGAGCAGCGAGATTGGGGTGGCCATTCCAGCAGAGGGGAGCCCCAGGCACTTTGGGGAGCAAGTGGTCTGGCTTGAATGTAAGGCACTGGGTGACAGGGGCCGAGCCGTCTGGAAGGGGAGTCAGGACCTGCCAGCCTCTCATGCTTTGGCCAGTTCCCCGGGAGCTGGGGGCTGTTTGCTCCCTGACGGCCCGGAGACAGGAGAAAGCGGGTCTGAGCCGTCTATAACGCCGACCCTCCCCCATAGGCCCTGTCATGGCATTTGATCCATGAGCAGATCCCGCTGAGTCTGGACCTCCAGGCGGGCCTGGACTCCTGTTGCCTGGCCCTGCAGCTGCCCAGCCTCTGGAGCACCCTGTCCGCCCCAGAGATGGTGACCCGCGCCTGCTCTCTAATCCACTGTGTCCGCTTCATCCTGGAAGCCAGTGAGTCCGACGCCACAAGGGCTTTCTCTCCTTTCTCACTTGAACTGGTCATCGGCTTTGCAGATCGAGTCACAGACATTTATTTGGTGCCACCTGTTTACCAGGTGCTGAACAAAGAATTAGGGGTGGACAAAATACAAGCCTTGTGTTGATTGCCCATGTCTTGGATTCTGCACTAGAACTGAACTTGAATTTGCTTTTGTAGTCATTTTGTTTAGATTTTAGAGTTCCAGCTTTCATAAAAAAGTACTCCTAATTTTATGTCCCTTTGTTCTCTGGTCCTAGCTGACTGTTTCTTGCTTTTAGTCCCAAATGACCATAAGATTTAATAAGGTTATATTAGAAAGATTGTTTTCTGTTATAGTCAAAATGCTTATTTCTATAATGCATTGTAATACTAATATGTTATAAAATAAAAGTGACTTATTCTTTTCAAGGAACAGTGTCCTTAACAAGGGTCATTAGCCAAAATTTCTTAAAAATTGGACATTACAGTTTACATGTTACAAGGGTGTTTTGAAGTTTCATCGTTTAAATTGTTTTCATCTGTGCATTTGTAGTCAACTTGAAAACGAAGATCTAGGGAGCAGTTTTTCAAAGCCAGACTTCTCGGGGAGTGCAGTGATGCTTGTAGAGCAGCAATGAATCACGGGCTGTCTGATACAGCCCTCCAGGGCGAGAGGTGGTGGATGGCAGGCGGCGGGTGGGCTTAGAAACCCCCGGTAGGGGTCGGCCCCCAGCGTAGCAGGCTAACTGGAGGCTGGGCCTCAGTCTGTGCCGCCTCAAACCTGGACCTCATTTGACTTATCTGTCACCTTGAAGTGTCATAAAGCGACGTAAATGTGAAAACTTGGATAAAAAGAAATGGTAAGTAAAATGGAAATCCTGTTTGTTCTGTTTCGATTTCAGTTGTGGTGCGGCCTGGGGACCAGCTTCTGACTCCAGACAGAAGGACGAACACCCCGAAGGCTGCCAGAGATGATGAAGTCGATTCAAACACACAGAGTAAGTCTCAAGACCCGTTTTGTTTCTTACCCGGTTTCTTTGGGGCCTTGAAATTCATTAATAAGAGAGACTTTTAAAGTGGTAAGTGTGGACTCTTAAAAGCTTACTTACCGTAGCTGCATTCTGTTGCTTATCTCTAGACTGGAGTGTGGTTTGCGGGCTTCACCTGAGTGTGCTCTTTCCCCTGATTGCACGCCGGCCTCTCCTTCTGGCTTTTTCTTTGGTCCCGCAACAGAGGCGGCACCCCTTACGGAGCTCCTCCTGAGGTTCCTGCAGCGCCTCCTCCCCACCTGGCGCTCTGCAGGGCTTCCTGCTCTAGACTCTCCCCTAGACTCTGAGCTCCCTGTGGGCAGGGACTCTGGTCCCTCTGTGTTCTCGCTGTTGTAAACGCTCGACAGACAATCACGGAGTCATGAGTGAGTGAGTAGAATTGCTGAGGGGCTTGCAGTTGGTGGAAATGCCCACAGGAATGTCACATGGCCACAGTGTCTCCTTCAGCCATGCGTCTTGGTGGATTTTTAAATGAAAGTTACTGCTCTTCCCACGAGAAACACATCCACATTCCATTTATTTACAGATCTTCCAGATTTAGACGGGACCGTTCTAATCTCCTGAGTCAGGTCTCTCACTCTTTCAAGTATGGTGAGGCAGACTGGGAGGAAAGGTCTTGGCCGAGTGACTGCTTGTTGCTGGGGCCTCGGGCTCCCGGGGCCAGGCCAGCTCCTCACACAGAGGGTGTGACTGGAACGGCACCCTGCTGCCTGGCCTGTGCCGTGCACAGGGACGGGGCGGACGCCCAGCGGGTGGGTCTCAGCTGCCCCTTTCATGGGACACTTTTCCTCGGAGTACGAGAGGCTTAGTCACATTACGGTGGCTTAAGGAAGCATGCCTTTTTCAGGGGCATCTGGGGGGCTCAAGTCAGTTAAGCCTCCAACTTCAGCTCAGGTCATGGGTTCATCTTACAGGTCATGGGTTCGAGCCCCTCATTGGGCTCTGTGCTGACAGCTCAGAGCCTGGAGCCTGCTTCGGATTCTGTGTCTCCCACTCTCTGTGCCCTTCCCCTGTTCATGTTCTCTCTCTCTCTCTCTCTCGCCCCCCTCTCACTCACTCAAAGAAAAATAAACATTTAAAAAAATGCCTTTTTCAGAGCAAGTACATAAATGCTTTCTTTTTGCCAGCTTTGGTGCAATCCCAGGTAGTGAAGGTCTTTTCCTGTCATTAGTTTTGAGCCTGGTGGTTTTGAACTCGTGGTTCAAGGCTTTACAGTTATCTAACCTTCCAGAAACAGTGGTGTTTCAGTACACGGTCAGGCTCTTCTCCAAGTGTTCACCTCAAAACGCTAGGTTCTGTCAGCCATTTGGGATTTCATGACCTTCTGTTGATAGGTGAGGGGCCTGCAGCCACTTCCTGGCTGAGTGGCCTTGACCGGCTCTCCTCCAGGGCCTCCGCAGTGAGGGTACGGATGACACTGCCCTCGCGGTTGGTGTGAGGATGAATGAGTTAATCCGCCTCCAGGACCCAGAACGGGTGCCCATCGTGTTATAAGGGCTCAGCAAGTGGTATAATTTTTGTCACCGTTTGAATTTCCGTTCCTCAGAATACTTGAGGCCTTTCAGGGGCTCGAGTCAGAGCACATAGGCCGCCAGCCGGAGCGTCTTAGTTTGCTTCGATTATACCCCTTCTTGACGGCCCTGCGCAGGCTGCTCACTGTTGACCCAGCCAGAGGAGCAATGACAGGGTGATGCCTCTGGGACTGCCGGTCAGGGACGCCCAGCTGGCTCGGTCACCAGAGCATGTGACTCTTGATCTCAGGATAGTGAGTTTGTGCCCCGTGTTGGCATAGAGTTTACTTTCTAAAAAAGTATTATTAAAGACAGCCTCGTCTCTCTTAGCTTGGCGCTTGACTCCACGAGCCCGGTAAGAGTCCCTTCTCCATACGAGGAAGTTGCTTAGCCTGTCCAGCCTCAAAACCATGGGTCATGTTCACGTACAACCCCATACACTCATCAGCTCAACAGATGACTTTTGGGCACGTAGTCTGTGTCAGACTCAGAGTGAATGAGAAACACTGCCTGCCCTTGAGGTGCTGTGGTCTCCCCTCGGGCCCCGGGCCCTTCAGCATTCTGCCTCAGGGGCTCTAGGCGGAGACGTGCCATCAGTCCCACCACCGGCCCGGGAGAAGCCATTACAACATGGCGCCCTGCGCGCCAGCTTGGAGAGCAGCCCCAGGTCCTGGGGGGGTGGCCCGTGGTGCTGGGTGGGCAGGAGGGCTGGGACCAGGAGTGGGAGACAGGTTCAAAACGACAGCCCTGGCAGGCGTGGGGGGCCCTGCACGTCAAGGTAGACTTGAAGAAGGTAACACCTGTAGGCCTCAGTGAGCGACCGGAGGCCCGGTGGGCTCTGCGTCCGTGGCTTAAGCAGCTGGCTGCAGGGCTGTGCCTTCTGCGGTGGGAAGGTCAGGAGCGGAGGTGGCGGGTTTGGGACGTGCTTCGACAGAACAGCCCTCTGAACTGCGGTGTTTGTTTAGACCCGACGTATATCACCGCAGCCTGTGAGATGGTGGCAGAGATGGTGGAGGCTTTGCCGTCCGTGCTGGCCTTGGGCCATAAAAGGAACAGCGACACCCCAGCGTTTCTCACCTCAGTGCTCAGGAACATCATCATCAGCCTGGCTCGCCTTCCCCTCGTCAACAGCTACACGCGCGTCCCCCCTCTGGTGAGTGTGGTCACTCCTTGGCGGAAAACCAAAGTAAATGAGACGTACCCGCAGGCTCCCGGCCAGGGTCCCCGGGGGTGAGAGCAGATGTGGGCCCTCCAGAGCTTCCTATGTGGCGCACAGGCTTTGGTGGCGTGTAGTGGAGGCACCTGACATCCTTGGGCATGGCGTCCAGCAGTCAGCAGTGGAGACGCTGGGTTTTCCAAGATGGGGTGAGGCATTACAGCCAGAAGTAGGATTTTGTCTCCCGCCAGCCGGTACATGGTGGTGGGCATGATTGACGAGGAACGAGACTCCTTTGTTGAGGGTAGAGCAGAAGCCACCCCTCAGGTACTTCCCTTCACAAGCAGGCACCGTCTGGTATCATTCAGCTGTTCGGCACTCCTGACGCCAAGTTGTCCTCAGAATCACCTCCAAGTCGGTTTTAACAGGACTCTGTCCTGTGTCACAGGAAGGGCTCCATGTGAGGGGGTTGAGGGTTGGTGGTGGCCGTGTGACTCTCCCTGGGGAAGCTGCCTTGGCCCTCCACAACCTGCCCCGACGAGGAATGGGGTCACGGGGTGAGCACAGTAGGTCAAGGTGAGCCAGGCCCGAGAGGGAAGGTGCTGGTCTCCACCCAGCAGAGCACAGTCTCGTGCGTGTGTGTGAGAGGTCGATTCTGAGCAGGCAGCACCAAGGGAGCACGTAGAGGGTGCTCCCCCTCCCCCACCACCCCCAGGGCCTGTACTCCACACACAGGAGGTCACCCTAGGTCCTGAAACAGCTGCACCCCTGGAGGAGAATGGGGCCGCTGTGGGAGGCGCAGTCCCAGAGGTCACGGTGTCTGGGGTAGAAGCCACAGGACCCTGGCGCAGACCTCGTGTTATAGGGGGGCTCCTCAGGCAGGGGCTTGAGCCCCTAGGGGCAGCAGTGAGCAACTTATCGAGACCTGGCATCTTTCTGAGGTGAACACGAGGCACCAAAGCCGTTGAGGGGGGCTGGCCGTGCCTCCGAGGCCCACACTAGGCCTGAGGAATCTGGAGCTGAGCCCTCAGCCTGGGCACCCAGAGTCGTCTTCAGCTTTGCCAGCACGATCAGCTCAGCCAGCCGGGGGCTTGGCCGCTCCCACTACCTGGACCTCTCAGGGTCCCCTTCCATTCGCCGAGTTTAGAAGTGCGGATAGCATGGCTTTTTGTGCCTGCTTGCCAGCAAACGTTTCTGTGTGCAGCCGAGCTTCTTTATCTCACGCGCCAGCTCCGTGGGCAAGGGGTCCCCTGCCCGCGTGTGAGGACCTGGGCACTGCAGTGGGGACCGTCGGGATCCCACCTTCCTGAGCCACCAGCCTGGGGGGTAATGGGGTGGTGGCAGCTTGGGGCGAGGTTGGGGATTGGGTGGGTCGGGGAAGGGGAGGTCAGAGCGGATCAGGGAGCACATGACGGGGAAGGAGGTCCTCGGATGGAGCACGGCAGCGGTTTTCCCAGGAAGGTGGTGCCCGGTCAGGGGGCTGCTGGCCTCTGGAGAGAGACGGCGTTTCGTGGGGTCCTCGCAGCATGGCTGTCCTGACTTGACTGTGGCCGCTTTCTTTTCCATCTTTCAGGTTTGGAAACTTGGATGGTCACCCAAACCAGGAGGGGATTTTGGCACAGCGTTCCCTGAGATCCCGGTGGAGTTCCTCCAGGAGAAAGAGGTGTTTAAAGAGTTCATCTACCGCATCAACACACTAGGTAGTGTGGATTTCGCTTTCGGGAACGTCAGACCTCAGGGCGCATTCGCCTGATTCTTCTCGGTGTTCTGTAAAGGATTTAGGGCAGGTGTGATGGTGTGTGTGTGAGTCGTGCATTCTGCAGTGTGTACAGAACCGTTAACAGTGAAAAAGCCTCTCCAGGTTGGTGTGGTGCTGGGTGTTTCGGTGGGGAGCCGATTTAACCACGAGTTCTCACACTCCAGGCTTGTGTGGAGTCGGGACAGGCGCCTGGTGATTGAGAGCCAGCAGCCCAGCTCGGTCTGCGCACCCCGCTCCAGGCCCGTGTGCCCCGCTCCAGGCCGGGGGGGTGGGCAGCTTGCCCTCTGTGTGCTCTCATGTGGCCATGGATGCCCTTCCCTTGGGTGCAGGGCGAGCAGGCAGAGCGGGGGGAGTGTAGACTGTATTGTGCAGACGGCACTGGACTCTGGGTGCCAGGGGCAGGTCACCCCCTCTGGGACTCCTGGCTTTGTCGTTCCGTGGCATTGTTAGGTATTCAGAAACTACAAGACGCACCTCGTGCACAGAAGCTCAGTGACCAGCAGCATCGGTGGTTTTCCCTTCAGGACCCCTGCCCACTGTCCGCAGCACGGTGGAAGCTGCGTTTTGTCCCTGCGGTGCGGCTGGGGGTGTGGTCCGGTGGGAGGGTCGTAGCTGGGAGATCTAGAGGTCTGTCTCGTTAGCCCCGGCCATCTGCCTGCACGTGGGGCCCGCCCTTCCTCTTAGGCATCTGCAGATTTTGTGCTGCTTTTTTTTTTGTTTGTTTTTTATTTATTTCTGAGAGAGAGAGGCAGCGTGAGCAGGGGAGGGTCAGAGAGAGAGAGGGAGATACAGAATCCCTAAGCAGACTCCAGGCTCTCAGCTAGCTGTCAGCAGAAAGCCTGATGCGGGGTTTGAACCCACAGAGCTGTGAGATCATGACCTGAGCCGAAGTCAGATGCTTAGCCGACTGAGCCACCCAGGCGCCCGATTTTGTGCTTCTTTTGATCCCAGAAGGTTCAGGCAGTTGACACCCTCTCGCTTCTACCTTTGCCTTGAGTGAAACAGACAGTTCATGGCCTTGTCCAGAGTAAAATCCCCCAGGAGCCTCGGGAAGCTTGGCATCTTCCTCTTCTTGAAGTCCCCTGGCCACCCCATGGGACACCTGTTCCTTTTCTCACTCAGGCCTGTACAGCTACACGGTCTCCTCCTGATGTGACCTTCGCTCATGCCTTTTTCTTCGTGCTTCCTGTTCTTTTCCCTTAACTCGGTGGCATAGGCCTCTGCCTGTGTCCCCACCAGCCTCCCCAGGTCAGGCTGTCCGCATCCACCTCCCATCTGAGTCACTCTGCCTCTCTCTGTATCCACTTCTGTCTAGGGGATCCTGAAGGTCGATGCTCTGGTTTTCCTGCACTCAGCACCCCCTCCCTGTCACCTGTGGCCATCACATGAGTGGCACAGCCACCCCCACTTGCAGGTCATGGGTGGGAACAGGGAACGCCTGGCTGTCAGACACGAGCACTCCTTACACGCCCCGTGAGGGCCACCAGAGGTGATGCTGCTCGTGGGCGGCCCACCAGAAAGGTGCCCAAGCAGCTTTCCAACCTTTTTTAACCTGCTGCTCTTCTAGATGGGGTCAGAGAAGCCATCGCTCTCGCCTTCCTATGTTGAACAGCTCCTTGAGGTAGAATTCACAGAGCGCACGTTTCACCCGCTCATAACGTGCAGTTAGCAGTCTGGTGTGCGCATAGGGTCACCAGCCTGTGGCCCAGCGCGGTGGCCTGACTTTGTGGAAGACTTGTCAGCCCTCTGAGCAGGGGAGAAGCAGCTCTGAACCCACCCAGTGTAGCCTGCTGGGATGTCGTGTCCACAGCTGAGGGTCGAGAGGGTTTCTGGGCTGATCTCCTCCTGTGCCGCTTGCTTGTGTGGCCTCAGATGCACACTTCCATGTCCTTGCTGGTGGCGCGGAGCTGGCAGTGTGGCGGCGTTGTGGAATTGGCATGCATGGCAAGGGGGCTGCTGTTTCTGGCGCCCTAGGGCAGCACCTGTCCAGGCCCAGCTGCCACTTTACATCTAGAAGTTTGGCGCACAGATGACCCTATGTCTCATGTGACATTTACATTCCTAGGGTGGACCAGCCGCACCCAGTTTGAGGAAACATGGGCCACCCTCCTCGGTGTCCTGGTGACTCAGCCCCTGGTGATGGAGCAGGAGGAGAGCCCGCCGGAGGTAAGGCTGTGTGCAGGCCTGTGCGGCCACCTGTCGGCACACGGGCAGTTACAGGTGCTCGTGGGGCCTGAAGGGCAGCAGGCTCGTTCCCTTGCCTTATTTGTCAAGAAGTAGCCAGTTCATATCAGACTAATGTTGTAGAACGGGAGCCAGCCCCCCTCGCCCCAAGGTTTGAGTGGCCTAGATGCCCAGTGCATGGAGTACGTTTCATCGTAGTGCATTACGTGTTAAGGGTCAGTAAGATTAAACCTTTTCTTGAAAATATTTGTGATTTCTGTTTATCAGTATTCAGGTGCAGTGTGGAGGTTGAATCTAATGAGAAACCTCGTTATAAAGGCCAACTTAGGCACGTGTGCCTATGTCATTTGTCAGGTACCTTGGAATGTTAGAGGGTGTTATTTTACTATAATATTAGCAGAAGCCAAGTTCTGATAAGGCAAAGCCTGAGGTATTGAAAGTCACAGGATTTAAGTCCCTAATTCTGCTAGAAGGTGTGCTACAGACTTGTAGAAATGAACATTCAGAGTAGACATGGATCAGAAATCCAGATGGTCTTTAAATTCATGTGTAGAATTAACAGGTTGTCATATGCAGAGTTCCTAAAATCAGTGAGGAAATTTCAGGGCAATTTCTTAACAATTAATTTGTGTTTGGAGGTTTGGGTCTATAGGAGACCTTGTGTTTTGAAAGGTGGACATTGGCCCATTAGATTTAGGTCAAGTCACAGATGCATGTGGGCTGCGGGGAACTGAGGCCCACAGAGCAGGACCCTTGCTGGGAGGTGAGTGTCCCCGGTGTTCAGGGCTCTTTCCCACAAGAGCACGTGGCCTGAGAACCACGGACTTGAGGCTCTGTGGGCAGATGGGAGCAGAAGCAGTTTTTGGTGTCTGGCCGCTTGTGACTTGTTAAAGCGTGGGCTCTCCTTCCAGGAAGACACGGAGAGGACCCAGATCAACGTCCTGGCCGTGCAGGCCATCACCTCCCTGGTGCTGAGTGCCATGACCGTGCCTGTGGCCGGCAACCCAGCCGTCAGCTGCCTGGAGCAGCAGCCCCGGAACAAGCCCCTGAAAGCTCTTGACACCAGGTGGGGACCGCAAGGTGCCTCTCTACCCTGCCCGGGTGACCGGCACCTTCTCCCCAGACCCTTGCCTCTGTTGCCAGGGTTACCAACAAAAACGCTGGTGGGTGTTGCCTCACTGCACGAAGCGCAAATCGAGAGGTGGTTTGGTGACCCGTGGCAGCGAGGCCCGGATGGCACGGAGCCCACCGAGTGCCCGGGACGGCCTCTGGCACAACAAGGGCCGGCCCGGGGCACGTGGACAGGCGTCACCGCCAAGGGAGCGCCATTTGCTGTTACAGGCACCCGTGTCTCCTGTAGGCAAAGCGGGAGAAGGCTCTGAGGGGTTTTCCTATTAAGGTTTTGAAGGAGGCGAAATATTTTTTTTACCCTTTGTTCTGAACTTCAGGTTTGGGAGGAAGCTGAGCATCATCAGAGGAATCGTGGAGCAGGAAATCCAAGCGATGGTTTCCAAGAGAGAGAATATCGCCACCCATCACTCGTACCAAGCGTGGGACCCCGTCCCTTCTCTCTCCCCAGCCACTACAGGTGCCTGTGGCGCGCGGCCCTTGTCCCTGTGTCGGGATGAGAGTGTGCCCAGAGACCACAGAGGATGCTGTGGGACTAAGCATGCTGCCCTGACTCGTGGCTGCGAGTCTGGCTCAGGACCAGCGGGTTGTAGCAGCCCGAGGGGCTCGAGTCTCTACTGACCTGAGCGCTGTCCCTCAGCAGCCAGGCCGGGCCCATCCGTGGCTCACGTGAATCTGTAGCTTCTTGTGAGAGAGCGCACGGCCGGGGCAGGCCTGCCCTCTCCGAGAGCCCCTTGGCGCTGGGCGTCCCTGAGGTGAGCTCTCCGCCCCCAGCCCTGCACCTGCTCTGTCTGGGCCCACGGGCTGTGTGCCTGCCCTGAAATGGGCACCGGAGTTTGTCACCCTGGCTTAAAAGAAGAGAATTTCATGGTTTTTTTTTTTTGTTTTTTTTTAACGCACATTTTCGGTTGAAAAATAGTGCTTTAGCACAGCATTTTTTGTGAGCCCTTAGGCTATTTTAGGAATCGCTAGATACTTCAATGTTAAGCACCTTGAATGCTTTACCTGGAAAATGTTTTGTGTAGAAGTGCAAATATGTACCAGGCAGTGAATTAAAGTCAGGCCTGTGAACTTGGATGCCCACACATCTCGTGAGATCGTGCCCAGCAGGGGAGAGAAGTGGCCTCACTCTGTGTCACAGGAAGCAGGAGAGAGTAGGTGCCAAGAGGAGTGCAGATGCCCCAGGGGCCCGAGCAGAGGACATGCTTCCAGGGCAAGGGGGACAGGAAGCCTCTTGGAAGATAGTGTGCTGACACTCCAACCGGCAAAGGGTTAACTAGGGGTTAGCTGGGGGCAGGGGTCTGGGGTGTGGAGGGTGTGAAAGACACGGCTGTGGGAAAGATGGTTTGGTTGAATGGGGGCATCTGCCCACATCCCACTCTGGTGGGCGCAGCTGGACGTCTGGGCGCCGGGGCAGGGTCCTGGGAATCGTCACCCGCCGACACGGTCTGACCCCCAAGGTGCCCTCCTGCTGGGTGCCACCCCATCTGCAGCCACTGACTCCCATTTCTGCAGCTCAGGCCTCAGCCAGTTCCCCTGCAGAGTCAGAAGCTGGCTTGTTACAGAGTAAAAGTGACCCTTCAGCATCTCCCTGCTGGCCCTCGCTGCCTAATGTGTTGTAAAGTGGCAGAGAGAACTCCAGAGACCCCCCTCCCGAGCTCTGCAGAGCTGTGCCAGACTGCCAGCGGCTCGGCGGCACCGTGGGGCGGGTGCCATGCAGGACAGCGCCGTGTTGTCGCCCGCAGGTGCCCTCATCAGCCATGACCGGCTTCTGCTGCAGATCAACCCCGAGCGGGAGCTGGGCAACATGAGCTACAAGCTCGGCCAGGTCAGTCACGCCCACCCGGCCCTCGCGCCCTCCGGCTCCCCTCCCCGCCCGTTGTCCGCCTGGGACTGGCGCCATTCAGTACTTCCAGAAGAAAGATCACATGCGGTTTTTAAATAGGAGGGTTTTTCTTTTATTTGTTTTATATTCTCCAAGGAGGGCTTAAGGTGTCCTGTGTACATATTGGTGTAAGCGTGTGCAAATGCAGCAAGATGCTGTGAGTTAGGCTCAAGTCCTGGGCGTCACGCAGGTGAGGGTGGCTCTGTGGGGCGTATACAGAGAGAGGCCCGTGCTCTGATGGGCCACGAATTTGGCCACGAGTGTCCCAGCTGCCGGCTCAGGGAAGTGTGGTCCCACAGCACAGTGTGGCAGATGGGCTGGCTCTGGGTGCCAGGTGACAGCCTACCAGGTGGGTCACCTTGAGCTGCACTTCGGTTTTCTCATCAGAAAAATGAGACGGTCACACACATGACAGGGAGGTTGGAGGAGCTGGGGAACAGGGATGTCACAGCCCCTGAAGCCGTGAGGGGGTATGTGCTGGGCAGAGGGGGCTGCGTGTGGCGGCCTGATGGCTGCTCTGTCCGCACTGTGTCCTCTCAAACCTCACTGGTTTGCTCAGAGAGCAGTTGTGCAGGACCGTTTTCTTGTTGGCTTTTGTTGCAGAGGACACTGGTCAGAGCAGGGTTTGGAGACACTGGTCTGTGCGGATGGCAGCCCCGTCCCCTCTGGGCGCAGGCTTGAGCCCCTGGGCCTGCTCCGTCCCGCCCTCTCCTGCCCACACCCGCTCCCCTGGGAGCAAGGCGTACAGGCAGGCCCTGCGGAGGAGCTTCCACCCCTGAGACAGTCGAGGTGATGGAGTTCCGTGTGGTTTCTCCGTGTGGTTTCTGAGGACCGGGCTGTGAGCGAGCGGCGTTGGCTCTCGGGGCGGCGCCTGGCCTCCATCTGGTCCAGTGGCGTTTGGCCGGCTGTGTCCTTTCTTTAGCATCTGTGTTCACGTCTACACTGGGGACTGAGCAGTAGTGCGTTCACCTGGGGCTGAGCCCTGACGCCACCCTGTCCTGGTCACGGGCCGGTCGGCTCCCCAGTCCCTCCGTGCTGAGCCATCACTGTCTGTTGGGGGGTGAGGGGAGCAGAGGGGCCACCCTCCCTCAAAGCCCGAGGGTTGCTTGAGACCTCGCAGCCCACGTTCCGTCCACGCAGCCGCCTCCAGCCTGCCAGTCCCCCTCGACAGGGTGGCGCCTGAAGGGGAGACGGCTGTTGGTGCAGAGTGGGAACTGGGTCCGGTGTCCGGGCCGGTGGTGGGAACGCAGCCCGTGCTCCCTGGCAGTGTGGGTGCCGTGCCATGTGCCAGAGGAACACAGAACAAGCGCAGAGGGGCCACGGGGGTCCGCAGCGCAGGGACCCGCACGTGTGCCCTGAGCACCGAGCCCAGCGTCCTCTTCTCCTGAAGGTGTCCATTCACTCCATGTGGCTGGGGAACAGCATCACGCCCCTGAGAGAGGAAGAGTGGGGGGAGGAGGAGGAGGAGGAGGCCGACGTCCCCACACCTGCGTCACCACCCACGTCGCCACTCAACTCCAGGTGTTTTATCTGCCATTCATTTCAAGAGATTTGAAGTTTCCTACCAGTCATTTGACATGTTTGGGGTCCCCCTTGAAACGAGCCTCTCCTGTTATGCCTGCAGGAAGCACCGGGCCGGAGTCGACATCCACTCCTGCTCCCAGTTTCTGCTCGAATTGTACAGCCGCTGGATCCTGCCGTCGGGCTCAGCCAGGAGGACCCCCATCATCCTGATCAGCGAAGTGGTCCGATCTGTGAGTCTGCCTTCCCCCGCCCCCCTGCCCCACACGGAGCTCGTGACGGTGCACACGCGGGCAGGGGTGTTCACACGTACACCAGTGTACGGACACTGCACACTCACATAGAGTTTATAGTCTCTGGGAACCGGGAAGGGGCGCTTAGATTTTCACAGATGCAGGATGATCAAGTAGTAGTTCTCTAGCCACGGAGGCACCATTTTCTCCTTCCCAGTCCGTGGCCCAGAGATACCCTTGTAAGTACAGTGGGAGTGTCTAGGACTGTCCCATCGTGCCACGGGACTCAAGGCCACCTTGCTCATTCACGTTCGTCTCCTCAATGGCCCATCTCTTGGATGTCAGGCTTATTAGAAGACAGTTGCCCAGACAGTCCCACCACCACTCCTCTTTGAGAAGCCCTGGTGTGAGCCGTCGTCACCTGTGGGCTGAGACTGCTGCACCCTTGGGCCCCAGAGTGTCTGCACGGGGGTTAGACCTGTCAGTGTGGACGGTACCAGAGGGGAAATCTGTGGGGCTTGCAAATGGTCCCTTGTTAGATGCCATGGTAGCATATTTACCATTGTTCGGCCAGAAGTGAGCAAGAGTTTGAAGCTTAAGCCCCTGGTCCCTGCTTCCTCCCCAGTGACCAGCCACCGCGAGCCATCCTCACTGCCTCTGAGGCGTGGGCGTTCTTGCCTGCGCCGTGGGGGTGCCTGTGCCCAGTACCGGCAGGCAGGAGGTTTTGAGCCTGGCTGTGCTCAGTACGCGCCTTCGAAGGTTCTTAAGTCATTTGATATCTGGTCAAGTTGAGATTTTTAAGAATTTCATTTTTAGGGGCGCCTGGGTGGCGTAGTCAGTTAAGTGTCGACTTTCGCTTGGGTCATGATCTCGCGGTTCGTGGGTTCGAGCCCCACGTCAGGCTCTGTGCTGACTGCCAGCTCAGAGCCTGGAGCCTGTTTCAGTCTGTGACTCCCTCTCTCTGACCCTCCCTGCTCACGCTGTCTCTCTCTCTCTCTCCTAGAAATAAATAAAAAAAAAAAAAAGAATTTCATTTTTAGTTTGTAATAAAAGTTTACGGGTTTTTTTTTTTTTCAAAACCAGTAAATTACCAGCACCTGTAATAAAGGCCTTATTTTTTTTTTTAGTTATTTATTAATCCACTTAAAATAACAGTGATAATTCTTGAGGTTTTGGTATTGGTTTTTATTTATTTATATTTTTTTACATTTTTATTTAATTTTGAGAGACCGAGAGAGTGGGGGAAGGATGGAGAGAGGAGACACAGAATCTGAAGCGGCTCCAGGCTCTCTGGCTCTGCATTCAGCCCTTCATAGTAATGTCAAAGGACTTCGAGAAAATACTACCCTGTGGTCAGAGGAGAACCGAGGTCAAAAGGCAGATAGGGGTCTTCGTGTCACCACAGAAACAATTCTGACCTTGAGGAGCCCGGGGGCCCTTCCAGTGTCCGCCACGTCCTCCTTCAGAACGGTGGCTGCGGGTGACTTGCTGAGCCCCGCTGGCTCCTCTGCGGGCCCGGGAGGGAGAGCAGCGCCCTGGAGAGCAGACACGCACTCGCCTTGGTGACGTTTAGCTTCAGGTGTCCTGGGAAGAGGTGCATGACAGAACTGAACACTCTGGGGAGACGGGGAGTCGTCCATGCTTTTATTTCCGGAACAGCCTGGCCCCTCCGCTGCCGGGAGGCCTCGGGTCTTGGCGAGTAGCAGTTGGAGAGCTTGGCGGCTCCCCCGCAGTCAGGACAGATCCAGGCGCCCGCCCCCGGAGGGCCGTGCAGATGCAGGGGGTTGAAGAAGACACCGGGTGGCCTGCTCTCCATGTTACCTGCTCCCGTGGGGTTTTACGTCTGTAGTCAGGGCCCCTGCCAGTTCCCGTATTTCACTCCTCGGGGATGTTGCAACGTGCATTTTGGGCTTTGTGGTTTACTTCTGGTCTGGATGCTGTGTCCCCAGCTCCTGGTGGTCTCGGACTTGTTCACTGAGCGCACCCAGTTTGAGATGATGTATCTGGCGCTGGCAGAGCTGCGGAGGGTGCACCCTGCAGAAGACGAGATTCTCATTCAGTACCTGGTGCCTGCCACCTGCAAGGCGGCTGCCGTCCTCGGAATGGTAGGTGACGGAGGGGGAGGGGTGCACGCGGGGCCACCTAGCCTCGTGTTGGCTGAATGTGTGGGCATAGCCTTGGCCTCAGAAGGTCTGACCCGGGAGGAGGGCGGGACGACTCAAGTTAACATCCCTGCCTTTCCGTACTTCCCATGAGGCACTTGGTGGCAGGTGGGCCTTAGTTTAGGGCCCCTGTACCCTTTGCTCTGGATCACCGTGTGTGGGTAGGGGAGTAGGGCTGGCCCTCCTCCGCAGTTCCCCACGTTGCCCCCACCCCCTTTGCTGAAGCGCTGCTGACTCCCAAGCTTCCCACCAATAGACCTCCCTGCTGGGGACCTTCTTACCCCAGAAACCCTGCATTTCTTTCCCGAGTCCTGGTGCTCTAGTCTGTTGTTCGAAGGAGGGTACACTGTGCCTGCTTTTGCGTCCTTTTACTCTGCATCCAGTTGGTCAGAGCTCAGCCGGTCCAGCATGCACCCATTTTTCTATGCGTCCGTCACCTCGCGGTCCAGGCTAACCGGACGTGATGCGAGCATGTGAAAGCGTTTGCACGGGGCCTGCCCGGTCAGTGTGGTGGAGGACACAGTCCGCCGTGAGAGGGGAACCCAGTAACCATGGGGCCTGTGCTCACTGTGGCCTGGGGTCCACCTTCACGCTGGCAGTAGAGACTCCTTCATCCACTGCGCGCCGGGGCTGCCCGCTGCCTCTCCCGTGTTCCCGCGCAGTCCTGTCCATCCCGTCTCTCATATGACCACAAGGACAGCTCTCCCGCACCTGGTCTCATGGTGAACTCTCGTCTGGGCCCCTGGAGGCCGAGACCAGGTCGCGTGGGACATGACAGAGCTCCGAGCCCATGCGTGTGGCTCAGCGCCCTGACTCTCGCCCCTTCCCGGCTGGGCTTCCCTGTGGAATTCATCCCTGTGACCCCAAGTGCCCAGGCAGGTATCACCGTCCTGGGTGGCCGGAGCCCTGGTGCCACCACAGGGGACAGAAACAATGGGCCCTCGGCCTGCCTTCTGTGAGCACGACACTTCAGAGTGTGCGCCCTCGGGGCGTCGAGAGACAAGTCAGAGCAGCTGGATTGAAGGGTACTTTTGTCTTTGTGGGGGGTTCAGCTGCTGGGTTCGTTCTCATTAGAATTGAGTTTTTGTGCTCAGGCCCAGATCCCCCCAGACAAATGTTTTGTTGTCAGTAAGTCAAATAAGCAATCCTCGTTTTCTGAGAAGACCCTGAGGCAAGATGAAGCATGGACGCGCCACCCCCCCCAGCCCCCCTGCCGGGCGCGCACTGGCCTCCGTGCCGGCGCCGCACTCCGAAGCTGGTCTTTTCCTCCTGAGGCACTTAGGCCGTGCGGGGAGACGTGCGTCCGCCTCTGCCGGTCCTGGTGCTTCCAGAGCAGGGACTGGGTGCACGGCGGGGCGGTCCTTAGAAGGCAACTGCCCTCAGCCGGGCCTACGGGGACCCTCGGGTGGCCGTAGCCACCTTTCCAAAGGGGTGGCTCGTGGAGCACTGGGGTACCCCCACCTCCACACTGTTTACTGTGGCGCCTCTTCTCTGAGAGGAGCGTGTGGGTTCCGCTGCGCCGCACTCTGTCGAGGGTGCTAATGGCCACAGGTAATATTTTGATTGAGGTTAGTACAGGCTGCCGTTAGGGATCCCCCAGACCACCCTGGGTTTTCGCTGGGAGGATTCACATACAGTCACGACCGGGACTCACCCCAGTGAAAACAGAGCAAGGTCAGCACATGTGAGGGACCGTCCGCCAGCGTCCTCTCCTGGGAGTCAGGTGGGATGCGCTCTGCTCCCTGGCAGCGCATTGTGATGACGCCGTGGGGTCTCGCCTGTCAGGGGGCGCATCCGAGACACAGAGCAGGGGCTCTGACCAGCGGCTGGTCCCGCAGGCCCCTCTCCCTGGTGCGGCCCAACTACAGACCCCGGGAGGAAGGTGTCCACATGGACGCAGCATTGGCGTGAACGGGTGAGGCACGGGGGCTGCCCTGGTCACCCAGCCAGCGGTCCGGACGCCCTCCCGGGGGACTCTGGAGGGCCTGCTCCCGGAGCCCCTGCACCCAGTCTTCCTCGACAGCGTGAGGTCAGCCCTCCGTTGGTGCCTCCTTTCCATCGTGGGCAAGCCTCTGCTCTGTGCCTGTGTGTAGGACAAGGCGGTAGCTGAGCCCGTCACCCGGCTGCTGGAGAGCACCCTGAGGAGTAGCCACCTGCCCAGCAAGGTCGGGGCCCTGCATGGCGCCCTCTACGTGCTGGAGTGTGACCTCCTGGATGAGACGGCGAAGCAGCTCGTCCCAGTCATCAGTGACTACGTCCTGTCCAACCTCAAAGGGGCGGCCCAGTGAGTGGGCGCGGCTGCAAGGGGGCCCCAGCATGGACCGGGGGAAGAGCGGGGTCACATGCCAGGTCCTGGGGCCCGTGGGGAAGGGGGCCGAGGTCCCAGCAACATGACACTCGCCGTCACACGGGCCCATGTCTCCTGGTTGCAGCTGCGTGAACGTTCACAGCCAACAGCACGTGCTGGTGATGTGTGCCACTGCCTTCTACCTGATTGAGAACTACCCTCTGGACGTGGGCCCAGAATTCTCCGCATCCATAATACAGGTGCGCAGCCGTGGGCCCTTCCTCTGGAACAGAAGTGTGTGCGCTCTGTGCCCTGCAGGCGGTACCGTCAGAGGAGCAGGCACGGGCAACAGAGACCTGACCCGGAAGTCTTCCTTGTGTTCAGATGTGTGGGGTGATGCTGTCCGGGACTGAGGAGTCCACCCCGTCCATCATTTACCACTGCGTCCTGCGGGGCCTGGAGCGCCTTCTGCTCTCCGAGCAGCTGTGCCGGCTGGAGGCCGAATCCCTGGTCAAGCTGAGTGTGGACAGAGTGAACGTGCACAGCCCACACCGGGCCATGGCGGCCCTGGGCCTGATGCTCACCTGCATGTACACAGGTGAGCCACGGGGCCCCAGGGACCGGCCCAGCCCCCCGTGCCTGCAGGGTCCGTGCCCCCGAGCTCCGAGCATACAGATCTGCTATGCGAGAGCGAGAGAAGCATGCTCATTCTTGGGACGCAGACCCCAGGACCCCCCCAGCGCCTCAGGGATGTTCTAGAGCAGGGGGCTTGGGGTTACTGGCTCCACGTCGCATTGCCATGTAGGCACAGAGCCAAGCCCAGGGAGCAGGTCTGCAGACTGACCCCTGCCCCCCGTGGGCCCGAGCAGAGCCGTGCCCTGGGCCACTGCGAGCTCTTGGCCCTTGACCTCACCCCCTCTCAGGCTTTGTTGAACCCCTGTGGTGAGTTCAAGGCGCCGTCTTCAGAGCAAGTAACAGTACACAGTGATTTGTTTCAGGAAAGGAGAAGATCAGTCCAGGCCGAACCTCAGACCCCAGCCCTGCCACCCCAGACAGCGAGTCAGTGATCGTGGCCATGGAGCGGGTGTCCGTTCTTTTTGACCGGTGAGAGACGACGCCCACCTTTGCCCAGAGCCACCCTGGGCGCTCCCCGGGAGCAGCTGCCCTCACACGCACCGGCTCCCTTCTCAGCCTCGCCCCTGTGGCCCATGCCCCCCACCCCAACCACACACACACACACACCTGGCTCAGCTCTGCAGAAGTGGGCAGTCCTTGGGCCCCGGCACCCAGGACTATGGGGTGTCCCTCTCCCGTAAAGGTGGGGGTAGCCCCTGTCAGCGTGGAGGCATCGCGGGGGGGGGGGGTCTGATCTGTTGACCAGATGGATTGAGTTCTGAGCAGTAACAGAGGCATCTGGGGGCCACTGTCGCCTCTGGGCGGGGAGCTTCACCATCAAAGCAGACTCACACCCCTTTCCCCCACCCCCCCGGGTCTGGGGAGCCCAGCCCATAAGCACCAGCAGCCCCAGCTCCGGGAATTGTGTTCAGTAGACTGGGGTAAGGTTCAAACAGCAAACGGAAGTAGCTCTGACAGCTTGGAACAAATCCCTGCCACCCCCGCTGTGTGCACTTGTGTCCAGAGTAGGCTCAGCTTACCAGTTCTGGAAAATGGGTTGGGCAACTTGTCAGGCTATTTCCCCAGGAACGTGGCCTTGGGAGGCCCATCCGGCACCATGCAGCCTGGCCTGGCCCTCTGGCCCAGTCAGCCAGAAGCATCCAGCTTTCTCTCACAAGAGCATGCTGAGCCATGGCTTCCCCACGTCTGCCCAGGCCGTGTGAGGTGTTCTGGAAAGCTGGGCACTGTGGTCTGTTTCTCTGTTGAAATTTAAAGTTAGTGTTTATAGCCACCTTCCATTCCGCACACATCTGTCAAGCCGGAGCACAGCCAGGTGGCGGGCAGGGGAGCCCATGCTCGGTCCCTGCCTTCATGGACCTTATGTCCCAGGGCTAACAAACCATACCAGCATTTTAGCGAGTGCTGTCAGCCATGCAGCGGGCTTACTATCCACACGTCAGGTGGGGGACACCCACTTGGCTGGAGGTACCTTTTAAGTGTGGCTGTCGTCCAGAGCAGCGGCCTCGCCCAAGCTGGGCCGGAGCTGGCACGCAGCAGGCGGTGCGGGCCCTCTGAGGAGGCACGGGCCCGGTCTCTGGGTCCATCCCGGCACCTTCTCAGCGGTGTACAGCTCCTCCACATGCACTGCTCGAAGCGCAGCCCGGGCTGTGCAGGGCAGCGGGGGTGGGCCACCAGCGGGGGAGCGCACGGCGGGGGTCAGTCGCGGAGGGCCTCGGCGGGCTGCGGTGCCGTGGCATCAGAGCGGGTGCCAACGCGCCCACAGCACCTGGGACGGAAACGGAGCAGAACGTGGGCGGCGTTCTCCTTACGAGTTTGTGTTTTTTATCTCTCACGTCACCATTTCCAACCCTTCTTGCCTACAACTTGACACGACTTTGAAACCCCTTCTGAGACATCAGCCCACACATGGGTGGGGTCTGCGAGCCGTGCGTTTATCTGCAGGTGGCAGCTGAGGCCAGCAAGGTGGGGGGGCGTTTGCTCTTGTAGGTAACACTCTGTCTCGGCACCTCCCAACTGGCATCAGACGCGAGGCCCTCTGGGCTGGGGCCAGACTCTGACCTGTGTGCCCTCGTTTCAGGGTCCGGAAAGGATTCCCCTGTGAAGCCAGAGTGGTGGCACGGATCCTTCCTCAGTTTTTAGATGACTTCTTCCCACCCCAGGACGTCATGAACAAAGTCATTGGGGAATTTCTGTCCAACCAGCAGCCGTACCCACAGTTCATGGCCACCGTTGTGTACAAGGTGAGGGCACGGGGTCAGGGGCCAGGGGAAGCCCTGACTTTCCAGACCGAATGCCTTTTAGCATCTGGGTGCGCTGACCTGGTGCAGGTGCCGCGGGCCCCACTCCTCGCCCTGCAACCTGCTGCGCCCCTTACCCAACACCCCTGCGTCGGGGGCGTTGTGGCCCCTGACCCTCTGGGCCTGCCGTCCTTCTCAGGTTTTCCAGACTCTGCACAGCAGCGGGCAGTCGTCCATGGTCCGGGACTGGGTCATGCTGTCCCTCTCCAACTTCACACAGAGGAGCCCGGTGGCCATGGCCGTGTGGAGCCTCTCCTGCTTCTTCGTCAGCGCTTCCACCAGCCCCTGGGTGTCTGCCGTGTATCCTTCCTGTGTCTGGGCCAGGGCGCAGCAGCCCCTGCTTATCGGCCCTGTGGTCCCTTCTCTCGGTGTCTGGGTTGATACTTTGTGTTAAAGTTTCTGAGCCCTAACCTTTGCCGGAAACGCAAACGTCAAAACCACATTTACCTTAAGCCTTAGGAAGGTGCAGCGTCGATGAGAAAACGCCGCCCACACCATCCAGGACTGGAGGGAGGGGCAGCACCCGGTCCCTGTGGGCCTCCCGCCCAGTCCCCAGGCGCGGCCCCATGCAGCTGGGGCTGCGGCCGATGCTGCTTCTCATTACTCCTGTCATTGTGCCCGTGTCGTCCTCTGGGGTAAAAGGCTTGCGGGAAGCTCCAGTTCCCACCCCAAAGACGCTGGCTGCCAAAAGGGGATGTTCTCCTTCGGCGGCTTTCCCCCAAGACACAGCAGAGCCTCTGAGCAGACGGC
Organism: Proteles cristata cristata; assembly: GCA_017311185.1. Taxonomy (NCBI): domain Eukaryota; kingdom Metazoa; phylum Chordata; class Mammalia; order Carnivora; family Hyaenidae; genus Proteles; species Proteles cristata. The sequence continues at coordinate 8,254 of JAESUZ010001638.1, read as the reverse complement.
CGTCCTGCTCCTGGCGGCCGGCCTCGCCCGGGGCTGCCCGAGAGGCCCGGCAGGGGGGCCATGGCTCCGCCCGCACGGCGCGGGAGCGGGGCTGCTGGGAGCGGCCGAGGCTGGTGCCGCACAGGGAGCGGGGCCAGGTAAGTGGCACGGAGTGGAGCCCCTCGCCGGAGGCCCTCCCCCCCAGAGCAGGACCGCGTCCGTCCACCTTCCCAGCAGAGGCGGCGGGGGCCCGAGTGGGAGCCCGCCTCCAGCTGCTGCTGTGCCATCCGGGTCCGCCGGCCGCTGCTCCCGGCGGTTGTCCGGACTCCTGGGCCCCGACCCGTGTCAGGCGAGGACAGCCTAGTGCGGATGGGGAGGCATGCCTGGGGCCCCTCTCCCCTCACATGAGGCTTGCTCCCTTAACTCCCCAACCAGCCTTCCCCACGTCGTCAGCAGGATGGGCAAGCTGGAGCGAGTAGACGTGAACCTCTTCTGCCTGGTGGCCTCAGACTTTTACAGACACCAGATAGAGGAGGAGCTGGACCGCCGGGCCTTCCAGTCTGTGTTCGAGGTGGTCGCAGCTCCGGGAAACCCATACCAGCGACTGTTGACTTGTTTGCGGAACGTCCACAAGGTCGCCTCATGCTGAGCGCCCATGTGGGGCGGCAGCAGAGCCCACGGGCCTGCCCGCGCCGGCGCGGCTCCACGCACAGGCCCCGCTTGAGTCGCGTCGTGGCCGGGCAGGAGGTGTCCGGCTCTGCCCCGTGGCAGAAGGGCTCTCTGGCGGCGGGGCTGCGTGCGGGGATCACATGCAGCAGCGTGGCCGAGCCCGGGTCCCCGCAGGGAGCAGGGGTGGCCGCGTCACTAACTCCATGCTGCACTCGTATTACACACCTGCCGACCGGCGTCCCCTTCTTCCCGCTGCCCGGCCTGCTCCTGGTTACCGGGTCCCGGCTGCTCTGGCGTCTGGGACGGATGTCCTCGGTCCTGCGGGCTGGCTGTCAGCCTCTCTGCTGTTCACAGGCAGAAGGTGGCGCCATCGGCTCTTGAGAGCGCTCCCCGTGGCTCAGCCGGGTCCGGCCTCCGGCGCTGGTGTGTGCGGGTGGGGGGCTGGGAGCTCGACACCAGCGCCACGCTTTCCTCTCTGTTTTCTTCTCAGGATTGAAAATTTAATTATATCAGTAAAGAGATTAATTTTAAGGTAACTTTCTATGCCCGTGTAGAGTATGTGCATCACAAGTGTGTGCTGCATGTGACAGCTCCCGCGGAGCCTCCCCAGCCGGTCCTGGCCCTCCCCTATAACCACCGGCGGGCTCTGTGGCGCACTCCACCCTTCCTTACGCATCCACATCTGGTAAGAGTGTACAGACGGTTGCTGTTCTGACACCTGCATCATCGTTCACACGGCCACACGCTGGGGATTGGCAAGCGCCCACTCCTCTGTCCTGTGCACACACCATGCCTCTGTACCCACCACAGCGCCCTGGTCCTTAGCGCGGACAGCTCCAAAGTCCCCGCTCAGCAGTGAAGGACGGCTGTGCTGGCACTTGGCTGACAAGGCCGGCCCTCGGGGCCTCCAGCTCCCGTCCCCACGCCGAGGGTGGGCTGCAGTCTGCCCAGGGCTGGCTGGCCACTGCTGGGATCTGCTTCCCACGTGACGCCTCTTGTGTGGTTAGGGCCCAGGCGTGGGATGGCGCTATGTTTGTCTGCGCCGCTCTTGGTCAAGAGCTTCTTGGCAACCATTAGGGAAAGGCCCCAGTACCTCCTCGGCCTCTTTTCCAGCCCAGCACATCTGCTGGGCCTCCTTCCAGCCCTGGAGGGCACAGATCTCTGCCCCTGGGGCTGTGGGGGGGCTCATTCAGGGAAAGGGGCAGGAAGGGGACAGGGTGGGGCAGTGACTGGCTGGCCCATGGTCCCTCAGACACAGGTCACTGGACCAGCTCTGTTTCCAGCCCCAAAGTAGCCAAATCATTCAATGCAAATGAGGCCTGGACATTTGGGTTGACCTTGGCTTAGGAGCTCGTGTGCCCGCAAGTGGGGCTGTGCTTGCCGTTGGCCGCCAAAGGCAGGCCAGTCAGGCAGGGGCCACCGTGCGTGCCGTCAGTTTGGTCGTGAGTTTCAGCGCAGGCAGCGTTTTGGGTATTTCACGTGGTAAGTGCAGATCCTTTGGAAACTGTTTTCCAGAGTCTGCAGGGGAGGGGGAAGAGGGGTCTTGGCATGTGGTGAACGGGCGTCTGTGTGGGTCTGTCCTGGCGTCCCACTGTAGCACACACGCCCAGCTGCTGGGCTCCCGCGAAACTGCCTGCAGACCCCCGACCCCCCCGCCCCAGAGCTGCTGTTTCCTTCCTGCCCTTTCCTGCTGCAACAGTTTGGGGCCTCCTGGGGTGTGGGGGTTGCCGCCAGCCACCACGAGGCCCCACCGGGCCAGGGCATGAGTGATAGAATTGGGTCACGTGTTTGATGCGTGGGGCCGTAAGGGCACTTTAACAAGGAGTCAGTGAGCGCTGTCCCTCACCCTCTCTGGGCTCCCATGTCTCCTCCTGCCTTTTCCCACGAGAAGTCTGCTAGAATGTGTGTAGAACATGTATGAGTGCAGGGAAGGGCCCAGAACCTGCAGTCTCCCACCTGTCACCTCAGTGGCCTGGAGATGGGCGCACACGGGCCTGATGCTGTGCCTGCTGAGTTTACGTTTGTTGGAAGTTAACGCTGTGAACGTGAAGTGTGGAGGCGTTCCCTTAGAATCCATTCCAAGGGACTCACTCAAGTGTGACTGCGCTTCCCTTGATTGCCACGAAATAGTCAGTTCTTAACAGGGCCCCGGAGCCCAGCTCTGGCCACAGGGGCCCTGGAGACGGCCTGCGTGCTCAGGACATGGGGGGAGTCGGGGAATGAGTTCTTTCAGCCACGCGTGAGTGTGTATGTGCATGCAGGTGTGTAGTTCTGAGTGTGTCTCAACACGCAAACCCGCAAGGCCACCAAGAATGGGCGTGTACGTTCTTTGTAGAAGTTGGCATTTTTTACACGTGTCCATGGAGTCCGCTGCGTGGCGGAGGCCTCTAGGAGCGGCGTCATCACTTACTAAATTCCTGTTGAGGAAGGTCCACCTGGTCAGCTCTCTGCATGAGGAGTCAGGACTTCGTCAGGTTCCTAGAAACAGTAATCGTATCCTCAATCCAAATTTTGTTGAAAATCCTAATTTGGCAGGTGTGGGGCGGGGGGTGTTTTTGTTTTCCTGCTGAAATTATCAGGATGGACTTGAATGAAACCAGGGCAGAATTGTTTGGCAGTGCACTTAAGCGTGTCTTCTCCAGACACGTGCCTCCCTCCCCCGCCGCCCCGCCGAGGCGGCCAGGGCCCTCCTGCCCTTCCACGTTTTGCCAGCAAATGGATCCTTCGCGGAGGATGAACGAGGCTGAGCCCTCCAGACACCCACATGCAGCATCACAAGGCCCTGCCTCTTCAAGGACCCCCGCCGTGCCCAGGCACCCCTCCGTGGCCGGCTGTCACTTCCAAGACCCCAGGGCCGGGGGTGGCTCCTCCCGGGGAGCCGCACTGAGCCCTGTTGCTGGCTCTGTCGGAACGAACTCTGAACGGCGGTGACGGCTCTTGGCCACCTTGCAGGGAGCGCTTCCTTCTACTGTGGGGGCTGCAGGGGGCTCTGGGATGGGGGGAGTGGAATCCATTTCCTCTCGATGCTGTGAGCGTCCTTGCTTTCGTTTTTGTCCTTCCCTCTCCGGTGAGTCCTCGAAGCCATGGCTACCAACCCGGGAGACAGTGGGGTGGCTCTGTCTGTGGGGCGACCGGCAGGGGCGGGGCAGCGGTGTGAGAGCCGCCCAGCCTTGCTGGCGAGCTCAGGAGGGCTCTGCTGGTGCTGCCGGCCCGGCATGGCTTCCGCGGGGAGCGGCCCGCTCAGGCAGTAGTCATCAGTGAAGGTGGCCTGAAAGGGTCAGGGGTCCCTTTCCCCTATGCACCTGTCACTTTTAATGGAGTTGAAGGAACCCCCCCTCCCCTCAAGTGCTTCTGGGAGCACCTGGCCCTGAACAGTCACTGCCGTTTCCCGGTGCAAACTGGGTGCCGACCACCGGCACTGCAGGACCGTGGCCTCGTGCTCATGGGTGTGAGCTCGTGACACACCGCCACCGCCATCCCCGCACGCTGGGGGCCAGCAAGGCTGTGAGGGGCACGTCCCGGAGCCCTGGCCCGGACCTGACCGTCCGCTCCCAAGAGGAGAGGGAAGGACTGACAAGTGGCGTGTATTTCAGTTTTTTAAACTACTGCGAACATTGTGTATCTGATTAAAGGGAATGACACCACACGCTGCTGTACGAGGCGTGCTTGCTTGTGGGGAGCCTCTCCATGGAGAGGGGTGGCTGGGTGCGCCCCAGGGGGCCCCCGCAGACCTGAGCTGCTGGGGTGCCATGGTTCCGGGACCCTGGAGGGTGGTGTGGGCAGCACAGGTCCTGAGTGCTTGTAGGGCCATGGTGCGGGCTCCCGGGCTCCTGGCCCACCCATTTGGGTGTGTATAGTGTTCCTGCTTCAAGTACTTGCCGTCCCCCAAGTCATGCCTACTCCATGGAATGGGGCACCATTCTCCTGAGCCCTGGTTGGGTCCCTCTTTGGAAGCCATGGCAGTCGATGTCTCGTAATGTTGGGGTGCAGGGGTCTCACCCAGCAGCCTGCACAGACAGCCCCCCCCAGGGTGCCGTGGGTTCCTGTCGGGCGGGGTGGCCTGCCCGGTCCCCCCGCAGGCGGCCCCAGAGCCCATGCCATGGTGGTGGGGGGAAGGTCGGCCAGACAGGTGAACATGGGCAACCTGGCCCCTGCCCTGGGCTGTAGCAGTGTGCCCAAGCACATGGACTTCCCGAGTTCTGCGGCAGCTCTGTGCACCTGCCATCAGGGGCCACGGGACCCTTTGTCCCTGCACAGGGGTGGGGACCGAGTCTTTGGCTGCTGGGGCTCCATCACACTTGATGGGGGTGACTTCATCCCCCCAAACTTGTCTCCTCTGTGATGCAATTCCAGGGCCTCCGATGGTACCTCGGAGAGACCAAGGCTGTGTCCCCCTTCCTGGTCCAAGCACGGACAGCCAGCCCCTGCCTGGCACACCTGAGCACACTCAGCCTACCTGTTCCTTCCAGAACGAAAACGGCCCAGAGTCCCAAGTGTGAGTGGGCTCTGCGGCTGCATGTCCCCGCTCGCCCTCCCGCCGCTGTGGCAGGGGACCCTCAGTAGAGGGTGAGACCCTGCTTTTCTTCAGAAGCCTCTGAAGCCCTCCTAAGTGGTGTTGGGGGCTGTGCCTTGCCCCCGAGGAAGCCTGGCATTGTCAGAGCACCACTGGGTAAAGCGTTCTGCTGGTGCCCGTGGGTAGAGGTGGGCCTGCTTGGAGGTGTCCCCCAGACTCGGAAGCCGTGAGCATCTCCTGCAGTTCCCCCCAATTTGGGGGCCTTACCAGCCCAGCCCCTGCACCTGGCTGCATGGCACTTCCCACCAGCCTCCCAGGCAGGAGACCCGGAGGCCGCCGGTGGCCATGTGCTCTAGAGGCCCTGGAGCCCACAGGCCCAAGGGTCTCTGAGGGTGTGGGTGGGCCCTGTGGGGCCACCGGGGATTGGGGCCTGCCCACGGAGGCAGAGGCTGCAAGTTACAGGTCTGGGCTCCCCATGGACGTAGGGACAAGGGCAGTGGTGTCAGCACGGTGAGCTGGGCCCCACAGCCCCTACGGCCTGCGCGATGCTGGGCCACTTAGGCTCCTTCCGCTGTGACCCTGCCACGCTCCACGTGCCTCCCTGCCTGCGTCCAGGCCGAGCATTTTTTTTTTTTTTTGATGTTTTATTTATTTCTTGGAGAGAGAGAGAGACAGTGTGAGCAGGGGAGGGTCAGAGAGAGAGGGAGTCACAGACTGAAACAGGCTCCAGGCTCTGAGCTGGCAGTCAGCACAGAGCCCGACACGGGGCTCGAACCCACGAACCACAAGATCATGACCTAAGCGAAAAGTCGGACGCTTAACCGACAGCCACCCAGGCACCCCAAGGCTGAGCATTTCCACTGCTCAACTTGTCCACTGCGATGATAGGCTCTGCTCACTGGTGCCTGCCCTTGGAAGGTTCCAGAGGCCCCTCGTGGGGATCCCCTCCCCCCACCTGGCAGGGCCAGCACACCTAAGTATCTCAGACCAGCGTTAGTTCCTGGGGGGGACAGGTCTGCAGGTTGTGGCCACACAGGTGTCCCCTGGCCTCCTGCTGGGGCTTAACTCCCCCTTCTCCCTGCAGGTGCCACTGGATACCCAGCCCCCGGCCCTCTGCCTCCCCATCCCACAGACCCTGAGGGTCCCCGCAGGCCATGCAGCTGTGCCAAGGTATGGAGCCCCTTCCCAGCAAGGGCAGACCGGGCCCTCCCGCCCAGCTGCTCGTCCCAGGAGGCCCAACATCAGGGCCCTGCTTCCGGAAGCTCTGTGGGTCTCCAGTGCCCACTGGCCCTGAGAAGACATTCGGGGCCTGCCTTTTACCCAGACTTCCCTGGTCCTGCCGGCTAGAGGGGAAGCAAGAGGTGTTCACATCTCCTCCGGGGCCAGTTTGCCGGGGCCCCAAGCACAGGCTGGTGGCCACAGGCCAGCAGCTCCCCCTGGAGGCCGGGACCCCCTCTAGCCTCGTGGTCCCCAGTGAGGGGACCTGGGCAGCCGCTCTTCCCAACGAGTGGTCACCATCGCCGCCAGTCTCCGCGCTCTCCAGAAGCTCCACGCCACGCTCTGGGTGGGAGCATTCTCCATGCACATGGCGCTTTTCCTCGGCTACGTCCTGTGTGGCCTGCGGAGGGCCAGAGGTGAAGGGGTGACCGCTGCCCTTTACCTCTCCCTTGGGCCTCCCCCTGTATGCTGGGAAGTGCTGGGGGCAGCCCCGCTCAGCCCTTGGAGCTGCGGCCACAGAAGGGCTCTCCAGTGGGGCTGAAGAGCCGGCACTAGGGCCCTGGGTCAGGTCCTTTGCCTGAGGCCTGTGGACTTTCTGGGGGACCTTTCAGTCACTCACTCACTCTACAAACGTCCCGACCGCTACGTGCCTGGCGCCCAGGCCTGAAGCAAGAACCCCAGAAGGGGCAAGGGGCCCCCGAGCACCCGCATGCACCCCTGCTGCCCTCCCCCGGGGGCCTAGGCGGAGATGCAGGGACGCCTCCACACCCCCACACTCCAGGCTTGGCTCTTACGCTCTGGGCTAGCTTGGGTCGAGCCTCTTCTCTCCCCGGTCAGGTCGGAGGAGGACCCTTTGTTAGCCGTGGTGGTTTTCAGCCTGAACTTCTTGAGTCCCTGCCCTGGTTCAGGCCACCGCCAGAGCCCCACAAAGGCTAGGCAGGCCCACTGACGGCCCGTGGGCGCCGGAGCCTGGCTGGGCATCAGCCTAACGGGCAGGTGGGGCTGAGGCCTGTCCAGCAGGTGCGATGGGCTCTTACTAACAAACCACGTGAGCTTTACCTTTGCATTTTGGACGTTGACGCCTTCAGCGGTGCATTCTCTCCATAGTTCTCCGTGGCCCTGGTCCCCTGCCCTGGCCGGCCCTCCTGCAGACCTCCGCTGGCCAGCCCCAGGGGGTGCTGGAGCCCCCCCCAGCCTGGCTCTCACACCCATGTTTCTCACCACTTTTCTTACCCCCCCCGGGACCGTCACTCTGTCACTGCCCGGTCCCCTGTGTGCTCCAGCCCTTCTCTCCGCTGGCGCCCCCGCCTCCCGCTGAGCCAGGCCCATTCCCCTCGTGTCCGGGTGCAGAGCTCGCCCGTGTCCTGCAGCGCCTTCCAGCCCTGCTGGCCGTCCGTGGCCCTGGCCCTTGAGACCTTGGGATGGAAGAGCCGAGTCCAGCCCTGGCAAAGACCCGCCGAGAGAACGCAAGGGCCCCACAGCCAAGGACCCCAGCCACTGCCGGCAGCCACTTTGTCCAGGGTCAGCATTGGGGGCCCCCCAGGAGACCCCAGGAAACGGGAGGGAGCATTCTCCAGGCACACGGCAGTTTGCAGGGGCATGTGTGCCCCGCCGAGGACCGTAGGCACAGGAGGGTGGCCGGCCGGTGCTCCTCCCAGAGAAGACACAGCACAGGGTCAGACTCAGCTTCCAGCTGCTGACTTTCAAAGCCGGGCCCAGCCCCTTGCCCACAGGTGACCTCGCCTCTCCACCCCTTGACCTTCTAAAATGGGAGTAACAGTGCCAGCTTCTTTTTTAAAAGTTCCATGAAGATCAAAGTAGAGATCGCTTGTATACAGTCCTTAAAACAGTGCCTGGCTTTCCGAGAACACTCAA